>VXAU01004245.1:22279-48900 GCA_013399695.1 Formicarius rufipectus | reverse complement strand
GGCGGGGCAGGTCCGTGCGCCCCCGGAGGTTCTGCGGCGGAGCAGCTCCGCACAGCCGCGGAGGCCGGGGCGGAACGGGGCGGGGGAGCCGCGCACACCCGCGGTGATGCTGCGGCGGGGCAGCCCCGCACATCCGCGGAGATGCTGCGGCGGAGCAGCCCCGCACATCCGCGGGGGCCGGAGCCCCACACAGCCGCGGAGATGCTGCGGCGGAGCGGGCGGCGTAAGAGCGGTGCCAAACGGCACAGCGATCGTGTATCAAATGCAGACTGGGCTGCAGCGGCACCTGCACTCAGCGCGCCGTGTTCTGCTGAGCAGAGAGGGAAATCTGCACCGTGTCATGGTGCCACAACATCACTGCTTTCATCCCTGCCCTCCCCCTCCCCTGCATTTTTTTTAATTCACCCAGGTTGTTGCTTTTTCTTATCTGGGAAGCTGGAGTTTGTTTCTTGTGTTTTTTTACGTTCCACTTTTGTTGCTGTTGTTCAAGCAAAGAGCTCCCCTGCCCGCACCCCTCATTGTAACGAGCTGAGAAAGTGGAAAAAACACCTTTGCCTAAAGTGCCTCACAGGGCATTTCAGGGTCTGCGCAGCCAGGCAAATTCTGTTTGATGGCTGCCTTAGAACAGAAGTAGTGAAAATTTCCTGAAAAGAGAGAGGAAGTGTTAGGAGCCCTATCTGCAACACAGGATCAATCTGACAGAGACTATATGGGAGACAAGGAAAAGGAAACACAGTAGGAAGCTGGATGGGGCAGGAGGAAAGGATATTTTCAGCCAAAGGAAAACAGCACAACCAAGAATAACTTCATAGAGCTTGAAAAAATTAGCTGGTTTTAAAGGCAGATTGTATGATTGAGGTGACTTTGTAAGCATCTATTTTTCTAAAGGCTATCAATCATATAATAATGACTTTAGAGGTAAGATTAGTCAACTGGCAAACATAGTCCTCATCTGGACACTGTCCTTTGACTTCACCGATACCCCAAGTACATAACAGCTCTCACACCCTCCTAGGCCTTTTCAGGTATTACCTGCAGTATAGCCAGAGATACTTTCCTGCTGTCTGTTACACACACCTTTCTGTTCTATGCTAGTCTGCCTATAAAACAAAAAAATCCACTAATCTCCCAACCCCATAATTCCTGAAAAATCACTGGAACAAGGTTATCAGTACTTCAAGATGTTCAATCATTCTAGAGGAAAATGTGACATTTGAACATTTGGAGAGTTATGTGCAGTACCATTCTCCTCATCTCCACCACAGTAGGATGGGACAAATTTCACTGAAATCAAAAATGTTGACAAGAGACACTGAAGAGCTTCCATGTAGATAATAGTTATGCAGGCAGGACATACCAGAAAGGAGAGATTAGAGCAGCTGTCATAAAGACCTACAACCACGAGTGACAGAGAAGTAAGTAGGGAATGATTTTTCACTGTATTCACCTAGAGGGGAAAAATGGTTCATCAGATTAAATGGGATGGTGGTCAATTCAGAGCAAAGGAAAATTAATTACTTCTTCACATTATGTACAATTTTTGTGTTATACCCAGTGGAAGTACCTGTCACAGGAACCTGCCACTAAGAAAGGTTCCCAGACACAAGGTTCTCTCTTGACTATGGGGGCAGCATTTTGGGAAACATCATGACAGGCTATTTCTGTTTTGTACTCTCCTCTAAAGCAGCTCCTGCTGACCACCATTGGAGATCTGGTGTTAGGTTAGATCAATTCTTGCAGCAGCCCACTTCCTTTCCATATTTCAAAAAAATATGAAAGGCATGTAGCATTTTATTTGAAGCCTACCTGTCTTATCTGAGGATTTCTGAACCCATGAACAGTTACTTCAGTCACACAAACGTGCCATTCAGAGGACACACCTCTGAGTACACACTGATAGTGTTGAACAGTTTCTCCTCACCTTTCAAGCACAGCAAAACACCACTACACACATGTTGTATAAAATGTTCAAGAATCTGCCTGAGAAAGCTGCAGCTGCTCTGTGAGCATTTAAGCCCAAGAAGTCTTGATTTCAAATACCATCTGTGTATGTTTGTTTATGAAGGTGTATGCTAACATCATTTCAAAAATCAGCTTCACTTAAATCATTTAGACGAAATGTCTTCAGGGCTTATCCTCAAAGCAATCTAATCCTGTAATATGCTTCATGGCATAAACAGCACTTCACACAGGACAAGAATGTACTGGTTTGGACATTGAAATAATGAACTTTGGTTTATACACATTAAAAAAAAAAAAACATGCCAAGAGAAGGATTCTGTCATTTCTCCATTAATCAGGCCAGTGCACTTCAGCTTGACTAAGCATTCTTGAGAAACAAGAGAAAAATTAGTCCTAAAAGGAATATGATTCTTAATAGGCAGGACTTTCATGCTAGTTTCAGAGCATCTTGCCCCTGTAAGACAGACTTCAATGACGTCTAAACCAGGATTCATTAGACTCTCTGGCTTTGCTTATTTCATAGTACAGTTTGAGAACTGAAATTTGGACCCAAAGTTCACTGATGAATGGCACCTAACTTCAAATGGTACAATTTCAAACAATTGTCTCCTTCAGAGAACTGAATTTGTCTGTAAAATGCTATGTGCTTTATAGATAATGAATTACGATTACAATTTAGTCATGGCATTGACTCCCTTCTGTACTGCATATCAAATACAACACTTGAGTGCATTCTGAAAGATCTTACAAACTTAGTACTGATTTACATTTTGTTTGTACATTAGTTTAGCTGGCAGTGACTGCCTGTCAACAGTCCCTGCACTGTGTGCACACAACGCCCCAGCAGAGCCAAATGGCAGTCCATAAACCTGTGCCTGGAAGACTCCCCAGAGAGCTCCAGTTATACAGTTGGAGAAACAAAGGTTTCAGTGATTTCACTAAGGAGTCTTGTAAGTGTGGAGCCACTGAGTCCACTCTTGCCACAAATTATACTACAAGTCTACACTAACATTGTAAAAATTAGATCTGAATTGTAAGCTCCTTTTAAAAAAATAAGCTAGTATTTAAGACAAAACAATGCTAGTGACTAGACTGCAGAGCAGGCCAGTGCATTGGTTCTGCCATTTGTGGAACAGGTTTTTTATGGGTTTACTGTGGAGGGTGTGTGCTTATTTACACAGACCAACAGCAGAATTTAGCCAGACAGTTACTTATCTGTCAGGGAGAAGTAAGTAAACTATTTAGTATCTCTGGAAAGCCCTTCTATCAAAGGCACCACCACCACTGACCTGGTTCAGGACTGAAGTTCACTGACAGAGCTGCTCTGTGGTCATTGTGTTCACACCAATGCCTTCGGTTCATTTCCTCATAGATTCAAAACCTAACACAGAATGAACTCTTGCAAAAGCGTCTGTCTGCACAGCAAAGCCCTTTGACATATTCAGACTCAAACCTTTAAAACACCTTCATACGTGGCTAGAAGTCTTTTTCATCTTATGCTAATCTTTGAGAACCATATAGCTTTGATCAGACTAAACCTAAAATTAAAAAGTGGTTATTAAGGATTTCTCAAAGGATTCAAAGTACAATGGCAAAATAGTAATAATTAAAAAACAACAAAAATAAACAAAACCAAAACATTTCCTCTTAAAGAATAGTTAAAAGACCATTACACTAAACAGTAACAAAAGGAACTGAAACATTTAATCTAAACATTTAAATAAGGAAAAGCCCAATGGAGTGAAGAATCTTCAGCCATCAAAGTCATGGCCTTTAAGGAATTCAGTGAACAGAAAATTATCAATTAAAGATGAACTCTGTCTAAAGAAGAAGACTCAGAAATAGATGATTTCAAGATTTGAGTCTGTTCTTATTGTTTTGTTAAAGTTTTAACATGATCTTTGCCAACAGTTTTGAACTGCCTTGGGCAGAAACGCAGAATGTGATTGAACAGAAATATTTTGAGATGTCTACACCCAGATCTTGACTACCTTCTTGTTCCTCACATGCTAATGTGCCTGCTTTCACATTTAAAAGTCAAAATCTATTTTGCCAATCTGTAAAAAAAAAAAATCTGATAAATACAATCAGTATGCCAAGACATTAGAGACTCTGAATGTTTGTGTGCTTGCCTTTGCTTTTCCTCCCGCACCAAATCTAAAATAGTCCTTGGTTCTTTTGGTCTGTGTTTGACACTGATGCCTGAGATGCAGCCAAGCCTTAGTTGGAACAATTCAGTCTAAGTATTTATTTTCTTAATTACAACTAGCAAAGCTAAAAGAAAACCACTAACTGCATTACTCCTGTGATTCATATTTATGGGAGCTTTTCCTTTTGATCTGTCCATTCTGATGATATAGAAAGAGGCATTTATGCACATAGATACTTTCTTGGTGAAATACATGCCTATGTGACAAGTTTCCAGTAACAAGACAAGAATTTAAGGAAAGGTGCAGTGGTTAAAAAAAACCCAACCAATCCAACTGTGCTATCACTATCGTCAGCAGATATGTTGTATTACCAGCTGATTTTAAGAAAACTACATTAAGAACAATAAGGAGTCTGTGGCTCTATTTTCAGAACAGATGAATATCAAGTTATCTTGTAGTCTGTGAGTCGTCCTAAGTGGAGCAGCTCAGCTGTCCAGCTAAGTTACTCCAGGTTTATAGAGTGAGTAAAACAATTAATGCAAAGTGTGCTGCAGAGGACCAGAACCTCCTATACAATTTTGGTTAAGGGTGGAATGAGGACTTGGCATATGAAGTTTCTGGAAATTTTAAGCACTACAAAAGCCTTCAATTAAGTAGAAATATTGCATACATGTTTCAAGGGGAAAAGAAACTGAGTAGTTTGCACTATATGGAGTACTTTTTCATAGATACGCACCCATCCTTTCATTTAAACTGAATGAGAGTAGATTTAGGTTAGACATTGGGAAAAAATTCTTCACTGTGAGGATGGTGAAGTTCTGGCACAGGTTGTCCAGAGAAGCTGTAATGCCCCATCCCTGGAAGTGTTCAAGGCCAGGCTGGATGGGGCTTGGGGCATCCTGGTCGAGTGGAAGGTGGAAGATGTCCCTGCCCATGGCAGAGCTGCCATTTAAAGCTGTCTCAGATTCCTTTATAAAAATTGTTATGATGACTGGTCTGCTGGCTGGCCTAAAGAAACTGGGAAGGGTTCACACTTCCCCACTCTCTCCCACACCCACAGTGCTCACCAATGTCTAACAGGGTGGTCCCTGCTGAGGGAATGCACAGGGTGTGGTGAGGTTGGCTAAAATGACCCTCCCGGAGTCACACTTCAAGCAGTTGGTTGAGCCTTTCTGAGTCCCCAGCTGTAGGAGAGCAGAAAGGAGGGGCTGGGAAGGATTGCACTGATTTATCAATGTGGATTTCAAACAGCTGCTCAGATTCTGGAGAGGGTAAAATGATCACCCAAAGTATAGTGTTCTTTCCTGAATTTTTCACTGAAAGGCATTCTAGGGAGAGGAAAATACTGGAACCACTTGTGTGATGTTTAAATGAGAGTAAATGTAATTAAAATACTTCCGTTTAAGTTGCAGGCGGTGTGGGAGCAGGAATTTCTCTCCAGAGCACTCCTGCTGAATGGAAAATTAAGTAATAAATTTCTTTATGGGAAATCATTGTCCCTAATGCAAAATGTTTACCATGACATCACAGTAGTGGTCTATTTTTTGTTTGGATTAAATCTTATTGTAATAACATATTACATGAGCAACTCCATAATATTTATCCTCAGGGTGGATATTATTTAATAATTTTTTGCTGTATGCTTAGATATAAGCAAGAAGAACATTCTATTATATTCAGAAGTAACAGGAATTTTCATCCCTCCTGCAATTAATTAATCTCACATGTAATACAGGCCAAATACCACTTAGTTTGCTCTTTCAACCATCTCCTCCAACTGCAATATGTAAAGCAAAGTTTGGAGTTGTCATGGTTTATTAGATCTAATTATGGAACTGGAGAAAACAAAAATAAAAAATCAAACCCAACCAAATTTTAAAATCCCAAACACAAATAAATAAGCAAACAAAACTCATAAAACAACCAGAACAAACAAATAAACAACAAAAGAAGAGCTTTCAGGTACACAGGTAAGTAAGTGACTTTTCCTCTTCGTGTCTTTCCCTAGTTGTACAAACTTCAAACCTTATCATACATTTCTTTGTGTTGATTGACAGTTTACTACATTTATCTGTTTGAATGATTCTCCCCAGTCCTGAGAACTTATCCAAGTTAATCACATTCTGCCCCTCATTATTATTATGCTATTATTTTGATTAATTTTTCAATTTGTTTCCACTTTGGGAAGTGCTGTACTCAAGATGCAGTTAAAGTCTCCAAGTGCTAACAAAGAGCAGGATTTTACGGTAAGACTGAGGTGAGTTGACAGTTTGCTACCTGTAAAAGTATAAACTTCATTTCTCTCTTGACACAAATTCCTCCTCTTCCCTCTCCTCATGCCCTTTCACTGGCACTGTACCCTCACTCTGTGGAGGTCTTCCCTGCCACCTTATGCCAACTCTGGCACCCATCTCATCACACAGGTAAGTCAGCAGGCCCAAAACACAAAAATACTTCACTTTGCCTGGTTTCTTTTCTGCCGTTTTTGTGAGCTGAACAAGTTACTCTGCCATGAGAAAAACACCAGAACTCACTGAAGAGAAATGGTGGAAAAGTGCAGGGGTACAAAAAGGACAGGACAAAGGCTAATATTTCTCCTCCTAATAGCTCTAAACTGTCAGCTCAGCTTGTTTCATGAAGTCATACCCAAAGAATACTGACATAATTTCATTTTTTGGATGAAAGTTTTGGATCAAAAGCTTTATTTATTTCTTTTAAAAAACAAACCCACCTATTAATTTCCATAACAACTGTGCAGTGTTACTCATTGTCTAGTCAGTTATTTTTGCCAATTTGAATATCTTGCAATTAAGAGAACATCTGTGCTTCTTGAATATTTAGAACACAAACCTTGAGACTGATTTCATGTTCTCTTGAGCATAGAATCATAGAATTGTTTAGTTTGGAAAAGATTTTTAAGATCATCACATCCAACCATTAACTCAGCACTACCCACGACAAGTCAGTACATTAACTGCAAAAGATACTAAAATAAAAAAAAATAGCAAATTAGGATCACATAAAATTAAACTGCCATGCAACACTAGTAGTTTAGAGATAATGTATCTTATGAGTCTAACACTTAATGATGGGAAATTAAGCAAGAAGCATGAAAATTACAACTCCTGTACCCTTTTCTAGACCACAGCCAAGGAGATGCCAGCAGTGTTTCTAGACTCAAAGTTAAGCATCTAAAAACCGTTGGACACAGATTATAAGACATCCATGGGAACGACTGGTGAAAGTCAAGCGAAATAGACTATTAAGTGCTTTACACACAGAAACAAAAAAATAGTTTAATATCTCATGTACAGTAAAGCAGCCTTGAACCTGAGATACTTCCTTTCCCACTACAACACTAACTGGCAACCCAGAGCAGAAAACCTCCACGTTTGGTCCTGAATAGAGTTTTTGGGATCACACAATGCCTTAAAATCCAAATTATCACAGTGATTATCCAAAATTACAATATTCAAATGTAGTGGTCCCTTAATATCATTAGAAATGCTGTTCAATTCTTCTATGCTATGACCTATATTTTGTGTTATCTACAAAAACATCAGACAAAAATGAACACATACCAAAAAATCATGTTACCCACATCCTCCCACTTAGAGGGGGGAGGAGAACCATGGTATAACTTCAAAAAGAAGTGTCCTTGCAAAAACTGGTAATGCATCAACAAATGACAGAAGTGACCTACTCCCATTGCAACTGCATTGTAGATGTATGACCTTAGAGATGATGTGGCATTAAGCAACAATGTGACTAATCTTTAAAAGACAGATGAAAGGGGATGTAACATCTTCAAACAGACAGCAAAAAAATACACTGGGACAGAACTGCTTTGTTCAGATCCCTTTATCAAGAGTGAGGGAATGGAGAAGCCATTGCCAGGAATGTTTTACTTGGGTTGTAAAAAGATTTTATTTAAAGTTACAAAATAACTAACTTCTCGAGTGTAAATAATGATGTCATCCCATATGGTACAAAAGTTTTGATTGACACAAAAATATAAATAGAAAACTATTTTCTTGAATACTTTACTATTTTAAGAAAGCCAGCTATAATTTCAGAAGGGTATCTCCTGGTCAAGCTGTTACCCACAAACAGCTACCTGGCACTGATCGGGTTCATCCTGCTTTTATGTGATCTCCATTATCAAATCTGTGACCACAACTGTTCCATTTCCCAAGAACTGTGAATTTTGGACAGGTCCCTAATGACCACAGTTAACTTAGTTCCCAAAATAGAAGGGAGAGTCCATTGTTTGGAAAAAAGTCTCTGAAAGTAATTCCAACCATCACAGAGAAAATATTGGTTATTATTCTGAAAGATGAAAAACTACTCAAAATTGCATTAGAACATACTTTTTGTATCTATTAATCTTGAAAACATAACAATTGTC
This sequence comes from Formicarius rufipectus, assembly GCA_013399695.1. Lineage (NCBI taxonomy): Eukaryota > Metazoa > Chordata > Aves > Passeriformes > Formicariidae > Formicarius > Formicarius rufipectus. Next base: position 40,380 of record VXAU01004245.1, on the reverse strand, counting down.
TGAAAGCAAAACCAAGATATTTTAGCAAGCATTCAGATTTTATTATATAATCGGAATTGGTCTTAAATTACATGGGTATCAAATATTGTATCTTTAAATCCCTGAAAAAACACAAACTCTTAAGACCCTAGTAAATAGTGAAGTGTTAACTTAAGAGACTATAGAACAACATGAGAAGACTTAAATATCAACCCATAGCCATAAAAAGATTTTATTCTCAGGATTCATGTTAAACAAAGTATACCTGGGGCAGGGGGGGATAGAAAAGCCATTTACTTTTAATACCAGGCATTGCTTTGAGAGCCCAAGATGATAAACAGCTGTCAAGTGTGTTCTGACCAACATGTAACTTTTGGGAAGGATTCTTCTGAAAACATGGGGCTGTATAGGAGCAGAAGCGCACACAGATTAAAAAAAAATAAAAAGTCAAGGTGAGAATGAAGGCTGTCATTCCAGAGCAGACAGGACCAGGAGTGAACAACTTGAATGGCAGAATGACTCATGGGAATGGGATAAATAATTTATCTATCCTTTCAAAAGCCTTTGTAGCTTCTGTTTGATGCAAAATAGAGGTCATTAGAGCATTGCAAAGAGCAGCATCGAATGATCAAAGTGATCACCCAGGAAAATGGCTTTTGTTTTATTATATATTTGGCTGTATACACTATATATATATATATACACTGTATATACTATACATTTGGCTGTATACACTGCAATAATCAAAATGCAATAGTAGTAAGATTCTGAAGAATTTTAGTTTTGTAAACAGAAAAAAAATCAATAAACTAATGATGATATGCAAATAATATACAAAATTAGACACAGTATATAAAAGGTCCTACTTCTCAGGTGAGTTTGATGCCATTCAAGAAAACAGCAAAAGAATTTTAGAAGAGATGACGTTGTCACATTAAATTAATTCTTGTATCTGAATCTTATGTGTGGCAATATGTGTTGTGTAGTTGGTGGGTAGAACAGATTTTGTGTTGAAGGTTCTGTACCATGAACATCCCACTGTCAAACTGCACACAGCACTGCACGCTGTGAAATTCCTGGAGACATTCCTTTTACTTAACACCATCTTCCATCTCACACACAAGCAGCTCTTCTTGGGAGGTAAATAAGCTATAGCTAATGGGCTTGAGCACTTTAACAAATATCATTTTCTGAAATAAAAAGCAAAGTAACAGAAAACAAACTCACAGCCATCCAGAATTGCTAACTTTGGTTTCGGAAGCAAAAATATTTTGTCACCTATAAAAGCTGGAAGAGGAAAAGAGAAGTAAAAGGTGCAACAGGACTAAAAACATGTTTTCTAGGCTGTAGGATACAGGGCCTTCATTTTGATTTCCAGTAATAATTATACAAAAATATGATAACATTTCAGTGCCTGCATACTTATTCTGGATATGAAAATTAAATAATGAAAAGTATAAGCCAAGTATCAAAAAAGTGGGAGAAAAGCAGTGACCAGAGCACTGACATGTGAACGTGTTGCAATACAGCAGAAGGAAAAACATTAATCTTTATGTTGTACTTCAAGCACAATGTCTGGTACAGGTGTTCCCAGAGTGCTCTGCCAGCTCTCCCTGAGTTCAGTGCTCCATTCCTTCCTGAAACAAAACAGGGCATGGGAAGAGAGCACAGACTGGATACTCAAGATGACCTAAGGGGGTTGCAATGATAATCCACAAAGAAAAATGCTAAGTCCTATGAAATGTCCAGCCATTGCACTGATGAATCAAAACTGGAGGGCTGAAAGGACAGCTTCCTAAAAGCATAGCTGCACAATAAAGATCGGAATGCTCCTCATATCTGCAGCAGGAACGCAGGTATGTTATTACATACTGTCCTCTGGAATTCGATGGGTTTGTTTTTGTACAAATCTTTAGAGACTACCTGCTTCTGCTCATAACTGCTTCCTCTAGATCTGGCATTTTTATTAAAAGAAAGTCTATCTATCCTCCCCAAATGATCACAGTCTTACTACAACAAGAGTCCACCTATTTGGTAGCTCAGGAAGTGCCATTTGTTTCAGTACGTGCTGTGGAACAGCAGATGTGCATTAAAACGTGCAGGATGTATTAACCACAGCACAGGAATAAGCCAAACAGCTGAAATAAGAAGCTACAAAGACCTTTTTGAACATGAGCAGCCTTGCTGATCTCTATGAAACTCAATCTCCAATCTGATATTACTTCCACATATGGGAAAGATACAATAACCAGGCAATAGATCTGTGTAAGGCAGAGTCCTCTGCCCTGCACTACACTTGTTTTACAACTCTGCCTACCCTACCAGCACTTTCATTTGTTCTGAGCTATGCATTTAGATACCTACAGTGGGTCTACAATGGAATTGTGAGTCAGATATTATTTCCCCAAGATAAAACAGCTCAGGGAGAGAAGATTGGTTTGTTTGTGGTTTTGGGGTTTGTGTAGTTAATAAAGGGCTTTTTGCTGTTTGCTTTTGCCTTTTGCTTGACAAAGTCTGAGCCTTGGGGTTTTTTAATCATTGCCTGTCCTCACATTTTTTCTCAATACCCACCACATTTGAGCTATAAAAAAACCCTCCAAATTAATCAATTTCTGACCCAATATTTGTCAGAATTGCAATATTCCCTCACTCTTTGTAAAGTGTAATGCAACCAAAAAATCCCATTAACCCATTTTTACTTTTGTATCCAGATTATGAGAAACCAGTTTTGAGTGGGATACTGCCAACTTTCCAAAAGAATGTTAACACAAATAAACCCAATTAACAAATTTCTATAAAGATACCTATTCTATGCAAGAAGAGAAAACAGAAAGAAGGATCTCTTTAACCCTGATGAATCTGTCCTGACTCCATCTCTGGTGTTTAGAGATGAGCAGCTTTCATTAGGACTTCATATCCAACTCAGCAGAAAGACATCACCAAAGACCTTGCTGAAAAATGACCTCAGAAATACTGTCCAGTGCTTCTCATCCTCTAACTTTTCAGCACTTTACAGCACACGTCCAGTTTTGCCTTCTGACCACGATATCCCCATGCACAGTTATCTCTGCAAGCAGGCTCAAGGATTGGACGTTCTTTGCAAACAAAGTAGTTCACACTGGTAATCCCCAAACTTCCGGGATCATGAACAACAATATTAACCAACAACTTCAGGCTTGTAATTTGGCATTTTTTCTAAATTTTGTGTGGCCACAAGAAGCACTAAGGTGATCTCAGAGACAGTACTGTTTGCCATCCATAACCTCAGGACCACTGTTTTAGATCTTTTTAGTAACTAGGGAACAGTTGTGTTTGTGAGGGGACCAATATTTGCAAAGTAACTGAGTAGTTCACATAACACTAAGAAAAGTAAGAGTAACAAAATCCAATGACACTCAATATCCCTCAAATATTCACCAGTGACAAAAAAAGACAAGAATACTAAAGAAACACTCTGAAGAGATAACTATTTCCTTACAGTTTTTGAGACTTTTATATGATCATTTTGTGAAATATTTTTCCATATGTGAATCAGTTCCAATAGCTAAGACCACAGCTTCTTTCCTACTGTATTCAATTCTTACAGGGTGAGGATCATGTCGTGTTTGTGAAGCTGGGTGGAAGTTTTTAATGGTCCTTTTCAGGAAGCATGCATCTGTTTTTCAAACTTGTTCCTTCCTAAACTTGCTAAAGTTGGCCCCAAAAATGAATCAGGAAATAACTAGAGAATGAGGGGGATGGGGGGGAAAAAAGGCTTTAAAGACACCTTGTCTTAATTAAATCTCAAAGTGTTACTTCTTCCTGTTCAACTGAGTCATGCATGGCTTTAGCTGTCACACCTGACGGGGGGAGGGGAGGTGTCAACATGCACAAAAGGTTCGTATTTCAGCTGCCTCCTGTAATTGGCAGCCTGGACTTAATTAATGAAGTGGAACCAGCACACACTTGAATGCAGCACACAATTAAGCATAGCAAGCAGTATTGAAAAAACACTGCTGCTTTCTGCTATACTCCTTTATTGCTACAAACTGTGGAGAGCTACAGCAGTGAAGCTGAAGGGCAGTGAGCACAGACACGAGGGTGCCTCCAGTAGGCACTGTTACCACCGGGGTCCCTCAGGTTGCTGCCAAGCCATTACCTGAGCAAAGAGGTACAGGAAGAGCAGTTCCCTACCTCATGAACAGCAGCCTTTGTCATTTTCAGTCTTTCTGGTCTTAGAATTATTGTCAATATTCTGTCTAAAGCCATAGGATTCCTGTGGCTGTTGCCAGCAGTCTCAGCTGGACCCTCTTGGTACACAGAATCGGCATTTCGACTACTAATTCAGCTGGAAAGGGTCAGGAATGCATCAACTCCGTGCATTCATCAACTCATGACAGGAATGTCATTTCTGTAACCCTTCTTTTTGATCAGCTCTTAGCACTCAGCACAAGCTGCCTTCCCATAGATGAGGACAGGTTTTTAACTTCTCTGTTTTAAAGAGCAATCTTTGGAGGGACATAGAGTAAAAAAAATATTTCCAGCTATTTTTGGAGCATTTCCTTCCATTTATTTTTGTTGTTAAGTTATAACAGATCTTACACGAATATTTCTAGTATTGGGTTCTGCTTTAACTGCCCTGACAGAATATGTGCAGAACAGCAGCTGATGTTATGATGTACATAAACAAATCAGCACAAATTACGTCTGTAAATTTACAGCTACATCACATAAACAGCTACCAGAACACATGAGTGCTAGTGGCTCCTGCTCCCAGTGGAACCTGCACCCATCTGCAGCTTCAAGAGTTGCTCTTGATCAGTTTTGCTAGAGGTAGAGATTCAGTTTTGTTGTATATAAGCATCAACTCAAGCAGTTATTAATAATAATTCTATTAAGGAGAAAGAAGTCATTGAAATAGTTCTCAGGTGATGACACTCCAAAATCACAAGTGCAAACTTGGCTGGCTCAAAGCGTTTCCATATCAGGAAATGACAGTAACCTGAGAACAATAAAGGGTTCCTTCATTAGCTGCTGTAATCCCCAAGGAAAAGACCTACTTTTTCCATATAGAAGCTTCCACATGGAAGACCTATAATGTTTCAGCTCTTCTGGCAACCCCTTAACAGACAAAAGATGTTAATGTTGCCATTAATGATTTGTTCCTACTTCCATTTCCTATTTCTTTAGCCAATGGGAAATTTAAGCTCATTTTTGGGGGGTTACTTTTAAGAAGTGGGAACTGATACAAGCCATAATAAAATTCACCATAGCTTCAAGCTTCATTACCAGTGTAGTTGGACCTACACACATCACAGCAAATGTTCTATAAAGGCTTTATCAAGCCTTCCTTTCTCACTTGCATAGAGGTTTGCATTTTGCCATGACCTCACACATCAGGCTGTAAGAAAAAAACCTAAATGCTGCTTATTGCAGCAATTCTTTGGTTCTTAAACTAAGGTCACTAAGAGGAAAAAGCTTTACCAGTAAATCCATCCAGCACTTGTTTATTTAAAACTTTGTGGTCTGTCTAGTGTTAAGAACTGCTTTTTAAGATGTTCTACTCTGAATCTCTCATTTGTAGAGGGTTTTTTAGCCTACTTAAAACAGTGAACACTACAAAGAGGAAGTTATTTTTAAAGAGCGGTAAGAAGTGACAAATGTGAGAAAAAGACATCCAGCAAGAGACATGTTGTTGGTTAACTAAAGGATGAAAAATTTTTAATACATTGATATTATTTATGTTTTGTCCTAATGGAAATAAAGACCATTAAGAGACAGATGACAACAGTAAGAATCACAGTCTAGCTGTATTATTGCTACTAAAGAAATTATTTTGGAAACAAGGCATCTCATTTAAAGGAAGGGAACATTCATTCCTTCTATCCCCAGACACAGGAAAAAGAAAGTCTCCCTGCCAGGATGCCACAGGGAAAATTATTTTTCCTAAGGCAAACCATCTTAACTTCCTGAGGAGCTAGGCAAAAGCTGCCATTTATGCATCTAATCCATGACCCAGGGTACAGTTTAAAAAAACCCACTATACTAAAAAAACAAGGTAGAGGAATGATGAATGACAACGGCAACACATATTAGCTGTCTCTGACCAATTTTGAAACTTCTGTAAATGTAAGTGAAGAGCTCATTTAATGCAACATTTTTAAAGCCTGTGTGAAGAATAGCCGAGTGAGAATTTGCTGCAGGTGCTGGCTAGGAAGTATTCTGACAGACAGAGATCAGGACACATCTCAGCTATGCTGTGATGGCTCCTATCAGTTTGGTTTGTTTTTTTACCATATAACAGAACACCATTGCACTGACTTCATGTAGTAAACCAATTTTAACAAATTTGTACTGAAATACTTCCTGACTCTACTTTTACTTTGCTTCTTTCATGGTTATGCATCCTACAGCAAAAGGCTGTCTCAACCACAGCAGGTCCTGAAATTCTGCAACCTGAGCAAGTTCAATTCCAATTGCATAGCAAGTGAATACCAGAATTGTAACTTCCATTTCAGTAACATTTTCCCTTCTTCCTTTACATCTGATGAATAAATTTTCTTAGTATCAATAAGGAAAAATAAACTCATAATTTTCTAAGCAGTGAAAACAAGCCACAGAATGGGTGATATGTGAAGTTCATGAGAAATTTTTGCCGTAACCACAAGCAGACCTGTAACTTCAGGCAGCCACAAACTCAGCCTCTACGTTACTCCTTTGGCCCATTCCACACAGACATGGGCAGCAAGTTCATGATCTATAAACTAGAAATTTCATGGGAGCAGAAAAGGGCATAAAAAGCTGCTTATTCTGGCAAGAAGTTCTAATTCAAAAACATAAAAGTCTTCAAACATCAACATACACAAGCTGTGCTGCTTGAATTCACACAGTGACTTTCACAGTGCACAGGAAGTCACTGTGCTATTCTAAGTAGTGATGGTACAAAAGAAAAAAATGTCACAAAAGAAGCACAACTAAAATGTTTCAGCTGTAAGCAAGAAATATCAGAATATGAAACAATAAACCTCCCAGAAATAACACAATGGAGGCAATAAATGACAGTGTTAATAAGTTACTGCATTACAACAACACTCTGACAGCTCTTTATGTCTCAAAATTGACTCATTTGGTTTAATTAAGAAGCAACTCTGGAGCTTTCATAAAAGAGGTAACAAAAACTTCATCCAACTACTCTATACTACCTATAAATCCTTTCAGAACTATAATTAATCATTAATTAATAAATAGTATTACAAACACTAGTTCAAACTCTCAAAGAACTCTTCTGCTCTCATGATAAATCCAGTCACAATTTGCCCCTTCCGAAGTCTCATCCTGTTTACATCCCATCACACACATGTCACTGACCACCTTTAGATCCAACAAGAGATACACATTAGAGAAAAATATTTGATTTAGATGCTGACAAATATGATGCAGAGGCACCTGTAAGTAATAAATAAGGGTATATGCCTATTGAAACTTGCACTTTGTTAAATTTTTGCACAATCAAAGTCCCCATTATTATTAATAGGAAGGGTTAGGGGTCCTTCCCATTCCTGAAATCAGCAGTTTCTGGAAGAAATTCCATTAACTTCACAGGAAGAAGAAATTTACTGCCACTTATCCCCCTCCAGCTAAGGGCTTGTATTTGTTTTGTTAATTATTGAACTTCTGGAAGTGTGCAATTAGCTTCAGTTGCCTTCAAAGCTCTTCACAAGTTTACAGAAGAATAAAAGCTATGAAAAGCCCAGCAAAGCTCTTTACCAAGGTTATATATTTAAGCCTCAACTATCCTACATTTTCATTTGCATGTCCTGTAATTCTAAACTACAATAAGGTCCATGAGATCTCGTGAAATACGGAGTATTCAAAAAAGGCCAAATAACACATAGCCAAGTTTTTACATTTCATTGAAGAACTAATTTATAATACCGAAAAGTAAAATCACAGAAATAGAACTTTGGGCTTAAACAGTTAAATTGTAATTCTAGTAGTGCTCTGGATGCTCTCTGCAATTACCAGGGTACCTACTTAGCCTACAGCTACACCAGCAGGAGCACATTCTTGTTTTATGTAATATGAATTCTTAAAAGCTTTAATAATCAGTTACTTATCCACTTAATCATAAAACTAAACCATTCTAAATTGGAAATTTATTTCAGGAATATGCAGCTGGTATAGAGTAAACTTAACATTCCCAACACCACCATATTTACTTTATCACCACTTATTCTACTTTATCAGCCAGATAAGTCACTTATGCTGGACTAAACCACATTGGGTTCATGCCCTGCATATATGAAAAATAAGTTTGTTCTAAACCTAAGAATGACAAATTTATCTCTTTACCATCGTAATTCAGTACAGTAAGGTAATTTGGAAGGGGAAAAGCTCAAATTATAACAGTTTTTAGAGGAAATACATGAAAATTCATTAAGTGTTTTTAATCAACATGCTAAAGAAAAACCAGACTAGTGGACTATTGCCATCTTCTGAATTACATTTTTAGAAAATCTAATCAAAAGTCAATTACATTCTTACAGTGAGTTAAAATCGAGTAGAACCGTTAAGCACACAGCAACAGATAGTTAAATGTATTAAGTGAGCTCCAGTTGTTTGGAAATTAAGTGCTTCTGCACCTTTGACAGTTCTGTGCAGATTTATGCATCCATCACTACCCTAAGCACCTTTAAAAAAACCAGGCATACAATTCTAAGTAGCGCCAAGGAATACTCTGGCAGAAGAACTGCTGGCATTCCAGGAAGGAAGCTTGAAACAGATTGCAGTTCAGTTTCCAGTTCTATCAAATGGTTACTAAAGTAGCCAGATTACTGAGATAAATCAAGAGAATCCCTCTTCCTTGAAGGGATTCCCCTCTTAGTGGCAAACAAAACTCAAAGGGTAACCTCTATAAAAAGTACAAAACCAATATATGTGGTTTAAATAATATATTCCATGTACAAAAGTAATCTGAACATTTCCTAAGACAAAGTCTAATCCTTTCAGTATTGGTGTCCTTGAGAAGAGTGGCTAAAATGATCAGCCTGATTGTTATAAACCATTGCCTTAAGAATTAACAGATCAATTAAAAAATAGACCTTTTAAACCAACTAATGTCTAATTTAGCAGATAAGAAAGAAGAGAGCAATTAAACAATCCTCCAATGTCACAGCAGATTTGCATTTTATCCTGCAAATGTAGAATTGAATGAATGAAGCTTGCAGGATCACAGCAAAATTACTATGTTTTCTGCTGACTAATTTTTGTAGCCATCTAAATGAACAGGTTCAAATAGCTGTAAACATCTCAGAAGTTGCCACTAGAGAGGTTCTGTCCTCACACAGGAGGGAGGACTTTATAATAGTTCAGTGCTCAAAATAAATTTCAAAATCCTCAGTCTAACCCTAAAATTTAATTTTTGTAAGGCAGACCTGTAGGGTCCTGTAATGTCATGTGCATTATAGGCCCATTGCCTGTAGGTTTAAAGTGGCAAAACAATCTTGCCCAACCTCCTGTATGTTAGTGTGTTAGTTAACCACCAAACCTACTACTCTGCAAGTTTTAATTCTCTTTTTTTCTGCAGTTTTGTTCATCAGTAGAGCTGACATGCTAACATTCTATTGAGAAACACATTCACACACTTGTAAAAAACAATAACATATTATTTTTTTTTTCTGTTGTAAATACTCTTACAGCATTTCCAAACACTTGTTGACCTTCTATTTGCTTTCCCTGCCTTGCTGCTTTTCCCACCACTGCATAGGGAACAGCAGGCAGGTACGTAGCAAAGTGAGTCAGCAGCTGTAAGCAGATACCCTTCAGATGTCCTGATTACACAGCTCCACTGATAATGGAATGATAGAAACAATAATAAAACAATTTCCCTAGGAGATAAGAGGACTTAAGGGCTACCAAATGAACTGAGAAATCACTGCTATGCAGAGATAATTTTGTAAGATAACCATGGCATTCTAAGATTAGCCCAGAGAAAACAAGTGAAACTTTTATGTGAAATCATGTTACACTTCTGTGGGTATTAGTTCACCTGCTTATGCCTTCCTACACTGTTCTGCATGAAGTGCTTGGCTGAGCCTGCCCTGGGACCTGCCCTTCCGACTGCGCTCCTTGGCAATGGCAGAGCACAACATGCTCCAGGAATGTTTGCATTTTGGTCACACAGCACCTTAGGAAAACAAACATGCAGTACCTGCAGTTTTCAGACAAGAATCTGATCAAGAGAGAAGTCCTATAATTCACTGAAGGTTGTACAGAAAACTTAGGGCTCATGATGGAATAAATATAGGCCAAGTAGACCATGTAGCCACAAATATCTGATTGAAACTCCTTATCTTTTTTTTTTTTTTTTTTTTTTTAAACTGCTTTTACCAGCTGGAATTAGAAAGTAACTACTAGAAAAAATTTAAGAGTAAGCTTGTTTTGCTTTTTTGTTGCTAATTTCTTGCTCAGGAAGTTATTTGATAATAATTTTCCTGCAAAGATGCAGCTCATTTTAAAAAATACAAAGTCTCATATAAGAGGTTTCTTCAGCATCCACAGGCAAATGTTATCTATTATTTAATGAAAATCAGGTCAACCTCCTGATACAATTACTTTAATTAACTAATTAATTAACTAAGTTGCTGAAACAAATAATAGCTCCTCTGATCTGCCCAAACAAAAGGGATCACCTGAAATAGCTGGCTATCAGCAGGTACTGGCTACAGTGAAAGATGTAGTATAGGATCTCCTGCCCATACCTGTTCAGTTGATTTTATGGTCTCACATTGATCTGAACACTCAGGTATGGAATAAGGCAATGTCTTAAACTGGTTTGTGACTAGAAAAAGCTCTAGCCTGGATTGCCTCCAGAAATAGCAGAGGCTACTAAAAAGAAAAAAAAAAACAACCTTGCAAATCTATGTGTATTGAATGACTTGGTTATCATTTAATTCAACCACCAAGAGAGAGGGGTGGGATAATGCCTCCCCCCCAAGGCCTATCCCAGTGCTAGGATGTACAGAGACATCCTAGTGTATTTACATACAAACTTAATTGCCTGTTGTGGTTGGTCGCTTGCAGAAACAGCCAAACTGGAGCTGGCACTGAAGAAATAAATGGGCTTGACATACACAGCCATGCCAGTTCAATGAAACCCTGACCTGGCTACCACTCCAGAATCCAGTGAGCACGGAAGTCTGTCCAACACTCCCAGTGGTTATTATGTGAGGATGGATGGGCCATCCTTTCCCACTCCAATGGAATAAATATAGGTAGAAGGTTTCAATCAAAAGTTTAGTATAACTTGGAAAAACTCAGCTCTCCGACTCAAGGCCACACACAGCACATTCCTTATGTGGAGCCTTCATTTTTCTTACAAATTACGTCTGCACGGTCGATATTATAGATTCAATATAAAAATATAGTTACCAGTAATTATGTATAAAACTTAATTTTAGCAAATGTATTGGATTATACAATATTTATTACTATGGAACTAATATGAGGTTTTATTTTGACCTCTAAATAAACCATATTACACTAACTTGTTGCTTGATTTGATTTCATGGGGAAGATCTATCTGCAAATCTCCATCAAACCAATCATCACACACAGTGCTTAATGGACATCCAACCTCAGAGATGTCAGCAACATCTGGCTAATTTTGGTTCAAAAATGCTCCCAAATTGCCATGTTGAAAACAAGCATGCATCTGTAACCCAAAAATAATTTAAACTGAATTCAAACTTAATTGCCATTTTCTGTTATGGTGGAATTTCATAAAGAGAAACAGCACCAGCCAAGACAACAACATTCAATTCATCAAAATCCTCCACTGCAGCACAATGTGAACAGCAAAAGGCCACGGCTACCCTTCTAACCACTATCTGCCTATAAAGTCACTGTTCTAAGATTGAAAATATATTAAAGAAAATTAATAAAAAGTTCATTTTTAATATACCACACAGAAAACAACTGTCGTTTAAGACATGCTGGACTGCAATTTATGCAGGTCTGGCCACCAAGGAGCTGGCACAAGCAGTCCAATATCCTGCTTTGGAGCTCCGCACTGGCTGCAGGGCCTCCCTGAGGACCCCGAGAGACTGACCCAGCACACACTGCAATCACCACCCACTGCAACTCTTCAAATCCAACACAGTATGTCTGCTGCTTTTGACTGAAACAGAAACATTAACAGCATTACATGCAAGAGGCATAAAAATAAAATAATAATAGATTAAATAGAAATAATATTGTATTCTTGAAGTTAAGCTTGTCTTTTGTCTCATGTATTTTTCACTCAGGCAATTTCTGCTGTTTGGAGCAAAGCACACAGACTGCATGGATCTTTTCAATCAAACATTTCAGATTTGGAGGCAAAACCCTAGTTCGTTTTCTTCTCTTTTCACAGTCAAGGGAAGAAAAAATTGGCATCTTACTAAAACCCACCTAATCTAAAAATTTGGTCTCCGACAGCTCCCAATACTTTAAAACAATTTAAGATTTGATCAACAATTAAACCCAATGGCAAAAGTATAAGCAAAGCTTTGCAGTACATGAAAAGCATGTCTGGATTTCTGGAAGGGGTTTTATCACATCTTTTTTGCTCCACAGTAATGCACATCACAGTTTAGGAACATTGACACTGAGCATGCCTCATCAGAATAAAAATAAAAAAGAAGTAAAATTGCTTTTTAGGAACCAACAAGTTTCCCATAGGGTCATGCTTTACTTCCCTCTCAGAGATTGCAGAGTGCCAAGAGTGCACAAATAAAGCACCTCAAAGCAGAGGAAAAGGCTTATACAATAAACTGAATTTATAATTTTATTTGTTTGTTTAGACTGGACATTAAGAAGCATTTCCTTGCAGAGAGGGTGGTCGAACACCAGAACAGGCTTCCTAGAGAGGTGGTCAATGCCCAACCCTGTCAAGAGGTGTTTGAACAACGCCCTTAAGAGAGTATCAAGGCAAGATTCATCTGATCTCTTTTACATGTCCTTGTTAAAACAAGATCTAAAACTCCGAAGTATAAAGGGAAGCCAGATCACTAACTCAGATCTATGAAACCTGCCCCCAATGCAGCAACCATTAAGAAAACAAGTACAGACACTGATAGATCTGTTTCAGTGCAGACAGAAACAACTCCTGTTTTCCTGCAAACAAAATATTTGCAGATTTGATTTATTTATACTTTCTATAGAAACTCCACTTAAAGTCTGAAAGTCTCTCTGCCCCTCTCTCCCTTCACCCTCCATTTTTTCTGAAGATACTTTGCCTGTGTTAAACCTACTGCTGGAACAGCAACAACTTGAGAAATTCTGCCAGAACACAACACTCATTTGTTGTGAGTCACATCATGCTTTGATTTCATTACAGAGAATATATAATTTCTTTAACATGGTATTCAGAGGGACTGGTATTTTTCTTTTTCAATTAGTTGATCATTTTTTTAACATGCTGGCATAAATGAATATTAAGTTTATAAATATATATGTACGTTTTTATTACAAACATTGCTTATTCATGTACGCTACTCTTTCTCTATAAAACATAACTTCAGAGACTCACTGGCAACAATATTTGTTCTCCTAAAACTTTATTAGTTTACCAAAGACAAGATGACTGTAGCCTACCTTCCTAAACTGCATTATCCTTTTCTAACACCAATTTTTCAGTCCTTTTTCAGCTATAGATCCAACTTAAATAACAGATATTCTTTCTTTTGTTTGTAAACAGACCTTGTTTTATATGAAATATATAGCACATTAGAACAGCTAAGTCAATCTGAACACTGTACTTGAACTAAAAATCACTTTTGGAACGCTAACAGAGAAAGAACCACTTAATAGCCTTGCATACAGGCAGAATTGACCTGTCAATTAGTCAAAGCATTTTTTCTTCTATGTCCGATTTCTGAGAAGAAGAAAGTAATAAAAGGGAACCATTTCCCTGAGGTCAGTGGTTTCTCTGTACTGTTGTATCAAATCATGTCTTGGACATGAATTTAAATAGGAGCAGGCAAATAGATGCTGGTGAGTCACAGTAAGATATTGTTACAGACTGAGCTAAACTGTAGAACAAGTTAGTTTTAACAACCACACTTTATTTAAGGCATCAATAGACCAGCTTTAACTTCTAGAAAAGGGGTGAATATGTACAAGAGAATGTCTTCCCAGTTGCACAGCTGTTTTAAGACAGCTTGGTCTGCATTTCCTAAGGACTTGGCATATTTGTATGGGCAGATTTGCACTGAATATGTCCAAGTTCATCACACACTTGCAGTCTTCACCAAAATAATCTGTGAGATTAACTGAAACAATTAGCCAAACTCTGAGAAGTTATTCACATAAATAAAGAGTAAACTGCATTGCAGCACTACCCAGGAAGTCTGAGATCTTTCCAGAATGTGGGAGGCGGTGGGGGGGAAATCCAGCATGACCAGCAGTTTATACATTTTTCCAGTAGAGCACTTGCAGGCCTTGTTTAATGAGAAATAACAAGGGAATAACAAAACAGAGCCTTAGGATACATGACATTACTCCAAATAATACCAACAGCAGACAATGCCTAGTCTGTGGCAATCATATGATGAATTAATAATGGATTAAGAACAGTCACTGTCTAATGAAGTCTGAGTCCAGATGGAGCACTGACCACCCATGCAATGCAGCAGTATCAGAAGTTATGAATAATTCAGATATTGTATCCATCTTACTGGGCAAGCTGAAGATGTCTTATATTATGAACACACAACAGACCACAGTTTATAGAAATCAGAAGACCCAGATACAATATATATTTTAATTATCTCAACTTTGATAAGATGATGTAGAATAATCCTCTCTAAGCTTATAAAGCTAGCTCACCATACCTTAGCAATCAAATATTATTGAGTTTATAATTAAGTTTAATGAGGTCAAATAATGTTTCAGTTATACTGCCTCTCAAATACATAACAAATGATCACTTCACACTAAAAGTAATCAAAATTAATGAACTCTGATCTGCTGGATGCAAATATAGCTTAAGTCTGGGTAACTTTTTGTTTGTATTTTATAGTGAGGTGTATTTTATTAACTTGCAAGTTGACAGATGAGCAGTAAGACTTCTCCAGTTCATTCACTAATAAGTGACCATTTGGAAGAGCTTTATTTCCAGTAAAGGTAACTGTTCTATATAACCAAGATAAATAATCTTCTGAAATTTTACTTTCTTTATGGAAGTGTTTTACTTGTCTCATTCATCACATATTTGTTCTATGTTCCTTCTCCACAATGTAACAGGAAAACATTAGCAACTTCCAGGAGTTTACAACAAATTCACATGCAACCAATTGCAGAGAAAAACTGCACATCATTGCCCTGATTCTTTTTCTGAGCAGAATTTTGCTCAAGTAAGTATAATTTTATTCTGAAAAGTACAAGTTTTGTATTAGGTTTTAGCAGCTTTTTGCTCTGGGAGTATTACCTAGGCTTTTATAGAGTTCAGACTTAGGAGGCACACGAAATCATCACCATCACAAGACTTCAACTATTTTGCAGTCTCCCTTTTTGCAACAGTCATTAAAAATGCATTGCTTTAAATTACTTTGCTGAGTGCTCTACGGGCTAATCTTCATATCCCAGCATCCATCACCACTTCTCTCAGTGTGATGTATTAACCTTATTTAATAGTTCCAGAATATAACTAAAGAACTGGCTCTCTGTCCCTGACTGAGGAGCACAACCCCAGGTTCACAAGTAGCTTGCACAAGCTGAAGACCCCCATTTCAAAGCCTGAGTATGAGGAAAGAACAAAAGGCAGAACAGCAACAAGGAGCAAAAGCACAAACAGAAACAATCTGGAAGCTGCTCAGAATTTAACTAAAGAGTGACAGTGTCTGCAACAAGGAGAAATAGAGAGCAGAGCTCATGGGGTTGTTTTAAGCACAAAAAAAAAAAAAGTACTTAGACCTCTATGATCTTCAAGATGTCTCAGTTTCTCTGTCCTAATTCCCCAAGCTTTAAAGGGATATCTATAAAATCTAAAGTCTATGTAAGCCATGTTAATTATATAACATCTGTAAATCATATGCATATGCAAGTCTCACACATATCATTTTAAGAGTACAAGTGTGAAACAGCCACTGGCTGAGTTAATTGCATGGACTCAAGTCTATGAACTGAACTAAGTCATGTCAGATAATATGCACGTCTTGCTTGAAATACAAACTTCCGACTGCAGTGGCCTTGGATGCTCTTGCACTCAGCCCTCACGGTCTGCTGGTCACATCTGTCACAAGTTATCACAAACTATTTGACATTGAGGGGATTTGCAAATCCACTTCTTTAAGCTGGCAAGAAAATGAGCCAAGACCAACCAGTCAGTTTAATAAGCCAGTTTATCAATTGCTGAAGCATCAACACAGTCCAGATCACTAAACAAATACAAAGATCGTTTAACATGCTTAGGTTACCAGTCCTTGTCCTGAGTCAGCAAAGCTCCAACCAGCAT
Organism: Formicarius rufipectus; assembly: GCA_013399695.1. Lineage (NCBI taxonomy): Eukaryota > Metazoa > Chordata > Aves > Passeriformes > Formicariidae > Formicarius > Formicarius rufipectus. The sequence goes on along the minus strand of VXAU01004245.1, from coordinate 23,927 downwards.
TTCCTGTGAAAGGAAATTCTGTCTGTCTGACTGATTCCCATGGAAAAGACAGGTGTGTCTGGCACTGGTCAGTCATAGGAAAAAATCCAAAATCTATTTTTATGAAAATATTGTAGACAGATGATGATGTAAATTGGCAGGAGACTGACTTGTATGTATGTTACTTTCCAAGGCACGAAACAATTCAGTCGTTAAGGAGTTAGTACCCTCTTCCTTTGCTATCCCCCACCCTCTCCTGGACAAAGGTGGCAAACAGATACATTTACATAAACTGGAAACCTTAGACAGCAAAGATAACTGAATCTTTCCATNAAAAAAAAAAAAAAAGAGGCATATCCCCGAGGTAGTGCCTGTGAAGCAGCACAGCAGTGACTGCAGCATACGCTTTTCGCATCAGCAGCTAAGGGAGCTGGAAGAACCACCCAGGATCATTCAAGTACTCATGTAAACCAGACAGGGTGCTGCACAGGAAAGGCTAATAATTTGTTAAATACATATGCCATTTAATAAAAATTAACCAATTTTATTGTATAGCCTGAGAGATTTATTATCTATTAAAATTTAATTATATATAATTATCCCAGTTAGAATCTAAATTCATTATAGGGAATACATTCAAATTTTTAGATTCTTAGCCCCTTCTCTGAAAAATAAATGCTTTCATAGAGGATATGCATATAAATTATTTGGCACTTCTTTTCAAGGACTTAAACAGTTACAAGGCAAAAGGAACCTGAACATTTAGTTATCTACATATGCTACAATCCAAAGGCTCCAATTAAGCCTAGAGCCCTCATTAAGTCATTGCTTGGAAGAAATGAGATATTGGGCTAATGAAAGTCTTTTAGAATGACCAAGGCAGGCTAAGGATGTATCTCAAGCCAGCAATAGTAAAAAAGAGCTGTCCAGGGAAGTGTGTGAAAGCGGAGTCAACACCCAGTGATACACACCAGTTCACTCTCCCAGACTCAGAAGTATGAAGGTTCAAGGGCTTCTTCAGTTGGATGGCTCCACTAAGTCTAATAGCTCATGACAGATTCTTCTTCCATGAATTTGCCCAATTTGTTTTTTGAACTCCCACAAAACCTCTGGTATCCAGAACACCCTGTGCCAGACTTGTGCCACTGCATGCTTGGTGAAAAGACATTGTTTTTGGTTGGTTTGGTTGGTTGGTACCTACAAACAGTTTTATTTGTGCCTTTAATCACAAGAGAATAAATAACCTTACACTGACCATATCTCATAGAAATAATCACCCACTGTCATGGGTTTCCATAGCTGAATTTTAGTAGAAAAGTAGAAGTACTTTAGTAGAAGCTGCTAGAAGTTTCTCCTGTCCTGTTGAGCTAATTAAAATTATAGTTACGCCTCTGCGATACATATGCAAGAATTGGAGTGTTTGCGCAGTTGAAAATTCCAGCTTCGAGATAACAATGCAGACAGTCAGAGAGAGACCAAGGTCAGAAGAAGAGCAGGAGGAGGCGAAGGAAGAACCATGCTGGAGCAGGGGGAGGGGGTGAAGGACTGAAAGCTATTCCCCCCCCTCCCCCCCAAGCCCGTGGAGATCTATTGGGGTTTGGAGAACCCCTGAAGGAGACCCCTGCAGCCCCTGAAGCAGACCCCTTGCATCCCTGGAGGAGCAGGTGAA
>VXAU01004245.1:0-22150 GCA_013399695.1 Formicarius rufipectus | reverse complement strand
TGATGGAGAAGTTTGAGGACTGTCTCCCATGGGAGGGACCCCATAGGAGCAGGGGAAAGATTAAGAGCTGATTAAGGCCCCCCTGCAAACTGATGGAGAAGTTTGAGGACTGTCTCCCATGGGAGGGACCCCACAGGAACAGGGGAAAGATTAAGAGCTTCATGGCCCCCCTGCAAACCGTGGTGGAGTACGTTGTCCCAACTGCAGCCCACGGAAACCCCATGGAGTGACCCACAGGACGAGACCAATGCCAGCAGCACGACCACCACCTGCGAAACTCTCATTCCCTGCTCTCTCGAACTGTTGGAGGGAGGGAGGAGTGGGAGAAGTGTTCTTAAGACTGATTTATTTCTTACCTTTTAGTTTTAGTTCTTATCTTGTTAGTAATAAATTTAAGTATTTAGCTACTCTGAGTTTGTTTTGCCATTATCTCTCAGCTGGTTTTTTCCTTTCCTTTTTCCCCTTTCCCTCATGGAAGGGGTGGGGGGGAAGCCTGGAGGTTTTGGGTGGACAGTGGGTGAAACCACGACACCCACCAATTTTTTTTCCCAGTATATTTGATTTCAGTTTAGAGAAATTTTCAGCTTATTTCACAGTTTTTTATATGGAAATTACTCCAAACTTTTGGTTGCTCTGGATACTTCTCATCAACATCCCCCTCTCCCTAAAACCAAGCCTGCCCCTCCTCCCTTTTTTTGGTCATAATTAACTTGGTATATGAAGAGTGCAGAACAAAACAGAAAGGAAAGGTGACTTTGTGTGACACCACCACAGTTGGTTTATGTGAGGTATGAACTGATTCTTTTGAAATTTTCCTTCATTTTGAAATTTGCCTTCACAAACATGAGAACAAAAGAACCAAATCTCTGCCCTGTAATAAAATCTCTAATTGCTTAGAATGTCAACTGTGGCTCTCTAAAATCAAAACCCAAGTCAACAAGAGACACATCTCTCCCCACTATAAAGAGAATTTAAGCACATTCAGAGAAGGAAATGCCTGTATAGGTGAGTATTCAGCCATGGACTGTTGGATTCCAACCATCCCTTTTGTGCTGCAACACTCCACAGTGCAGCTAAAAGACCCTTCAATATTTTCCAATGACATGAGACACTTGTTATTCAACCTAGATGCATACTCAGCACTGCCGTTATCATTACCCATCAGCACAAAATGATTTGAAAGGAAAAAACAGAAGTTTATTTGCTATGTCCAGGAGGCTCACAAAGGTGACAGTCCTGCTTTACCAGGGGGATTATAATTTAATTGGCAGGAACACAGGTCACCAGAAAATGGGTAATTCTTCCTGCCCAACTCGTTTTAATGTCAACAGCACCAAGTGTTGATGAGCACACTTAATCCATCACCTAGAGCTAAAAGCTCTGAGGGTGTTGTTCTAAGTCACATGCCAGGCTCATTTTCTAAACCAGAGGCACCTTCCCTCTCAAAGTCACCGTGACAGTTCAAGTGTCCCGTCACAGCCACAGGCAAACCATCCCCAAGAGCAGTTCCTGCCAGGGGTGAGGGCACAGCGTCTGTCACATGCTCCACACCGAACTGTAGTGTTTGAATGCAGAAGAGTTCAGGGCAAAGTAAGTTTTAAAGAAACAAGAGACACAGTCTGTGGCCATACAGCATGAGACAATCAGCACTTCCTGGTATCAGAAAAAAGGGGTGACAAGCTTGGAGCTCCCTCAGGCAAAAAAGATAAATCAACTAGATTTTTTGATTCTTGCTATACCTATTGCTTACCAATAAACCACAAAACTCACTTTGCTCAGTGCTTTCTGGCTCTATTTCCATGGGCCAAATTCAGAGGCAAGGTCACATGAGATCACCCTCCTCTAAAGTTCTATTAACAGAAACTGTACCTTTCAAACAGTATTTAGATCTCTAGCCATTGGCCAAAACAGGACCTGTACTCATCCAAGTTCTTCTACAGCCGTATAACAGTTTCTACACAAGAGACTTGTCTCAATTATGGAAAAATAAAATACACCCTCTTTACAGAAACACAAAAATAGCTAAACACAGTGTGCTCCATCCCAGATTACAGTAATGCATCTAACAAGATATCTATTTGTCCATAATAATGATAGTCAACAATTTTGAATTTTCCCTAAAGAATAACAATTCCTTTAAAACTCCTTTAAAGGAATAATAATTCCTTTGAAGTTGGGCCCAATGCAAGGTCTAACGGGATTCAGTAACATTAAAGTATTAGCTCACAAACAAGGTCAGGCTACTGTGGGTTTATGATTTCCAGAATGGTCCTGGATTCTACCCTGGATTCAGCTCATCTGAAGGGCCTGCAAGAGCTTGCATCTGTCTGCAGCCATCCAGCAGGTGAGCCCTGAAATGCAATTGCTTCTTCAAAGGACAGGTACTTCAGCCCAAAATTAAAATTTGACCATGAAAGAAACCACAGCACTAGGTTTGACACCTGCTAATAAATAAAACTGTTAAAGCAAGCAGTGTTTATTCTCTATTTGTAAACTTAGTTTTTCTGTCTGTACAACGTGAGAGGCTCCAGAAAGCGAAAACTGGTTCAACAGCTGACTGTAAACAAAACACTGAAAATACTGATGAAAACACTGACCAGAAGGAATGGTGAATTCTCCTACATCTATTTTAGTCCCATGGATTTGAAATGATAACTTCAAGTGTACCTTTATGCCTCAAGTTTACAGGAAAACCAGCACACATTGCAGTTTCCTGCATAATTACCTTCACTAGAACTTGGATTCAACACCCACCTTAACCAACAGAAAGAGTTTGGTCCTTATAACTTGCTTGTTAAAATAAGCTAAAAATGACTATAGTATCACTGGAGTAATTTTTCTAAGTTGCAAACCAAGTCAATATTTGACCCTTACTTACAGAAACAACTAAAAAAATCACAATATTCAGAACATTTGGACTGAAAAGTATACACATGATAAATTGTGTGGTTTTCTGGTGCTGCCCTCACACCTGAAGTGTGTGATAGGGTAGCAGAGCTGGGTGTGATGTGCACATCACTTCAGCAGTGACATAGAGCTCTCACCATCTCACTATCATCACACTGCACAGTTTCACACCACCAACCTCAACCACCACTGACAACTGAAATAAATTTTCTCATACACCCATGCAAATGCATAAAAAGTTTGGATTTAAGTCCTGCATTCAAAATTCCCTTTTATCCTAATAATTATTTACTAATAAGAGATTTGCTGCTTTACAATGAACTGTCATTATGACTTTTCATTTTTCTTTTAGAAGTTTTATCACAGAAAATGAGAGCAATAATATAGCAAATTCAATTTTTTTTTCATAGTAAACAGAAAAACTTATTCGTGTATGAAAGCAATGCAGCTGACAAGATGAACAGGTTTATTTCAGAGTACCCCTAATAACTGTATTTTAGTTTAAGGGGTTGGGGAGGGAAGGCAAAAAAAGAAAATTCAATGACTCACACTTGTATCCAGGCTGCAGATACTGATTGTATCTTCATCTTGAGTACTCTGTTTTCGTTTTTTCTATAAAACAAAATGAAAAGAAAAGCTCAGTTTTTATGAATAATATCAACTTAGCTTGATCCTGAGACAAGAACACATAATGAAGTCATGCATGTATGAGCATATATAACTATTTTTCCTAATCATCATTATAGTAATCATGTATGTGAGTATAAACCCTGTTGGCACAAGTTGAAAAGCTACCAATTAGCACATTAGTAAAATCAGTGCTGTCCCTTTTTCTGCTCAGTGAGGTTCACTTCAATTAAGAAACTTAGTTCTAACTAAAAGCCTAAGTAATTATTCCATGTTGTAAACTGTACTTTGGCACTTGATGTGAACTTTTGTAACTAATGAGACTGTCAGGAAGAGAAATTCATGGTTTTAGTTGAAAGTCTAGACTTAAGGTTTTTCAGAATATACACTGAGTAATCAAACACTATTCCCAGACAGACAATACAGTGAGGATAATAATGTACTGCAGTAACATCTATTTGGGTTTCACTGTCCATGTCAGTGATTGCATTCTGCTCTATATTCAGTATCATCTATATGCTCTATATATCAGTGTCATGTCACAGGTTTACCACAAGATTCATATTCACACACTTCAAATAAGTATGAAATTTCATTTAGCAGATCTCTGCATTTTCTACCAGGCCAGGAAGACTCAGGAAACAAGAAAAGTCACAGAATACATGATTCTTATTTATCCAGCTGTGTTGTCTTCCACTGTCAACCAGAGATAAGCATTCACACATAATCATGGCTGGGATTCGATTTCCAGCCTGCAGGAGTCAAAGATGAGCAATTTAGGGAGCAAAAAACTCCACACAGATGCCATTCAGAGCTCCCAGCTTATGAGACAATGAAAGCTCAGCTACTAGGCACAAGTTGCACACAACGCAGGTATTTTTTCATTATTGAAAAAATAGAGAAAAACTGTATCTCCCCTCCCCAGCACCTATTCTCCCAGCTCTTGTGAAGCCTGAAGGTTATATTCCATCAAGCCAGTGAAACAACTATTGAACCTCCTAGGTCAAGCACAGGGTTTCTAAGAACTGCTTCTCTCATGAACATAGATAAGGAATATTTATCACAAAATCCAGATGTTTTGAGTTCATGTTTTTTGTTTCTTTTTTTTTTTAATTATACTGTAGGTCTTGAAACCTTTGATGTTTAGTCACTAGTTCTCAGCAGATCTTTGACTTGAGTAATCATATTTAACTACAAGAAGTGCCTTCTCACACTTTGTTTTTTACAGTAATTTCCGAGTCAGAGACAGCCGTGATTTAGCATCGTCATTACCCAGAGGCTGGACTGTGAGTTCTGTCACCACATGATGCAGCGAGAAGTGTTTCATGAAAAGTAATTCTTTATCCCCAGAATAAGCACAAGCAAATCCTTTTTATCATTACTGTTCAGATTTTTAGCAACAAGTTAAAGGGCTGACTAGAACACAGAAATTTCTGGACCTGACCACCCTGGGGAATGAGCAGTAATATCTGAAATAATCCCAAGTATATTTGCTTGTCCTGTATCAGCCTTTGAAAAGGCTGGTTTTTTTTTTCTCCACAGGCTAAACTAATCTGAATTACTATTCAAGTCTTAGCCAGTGTGAATTTATTGTGAAAAACACAAAACAGGAATGAGATCTGTCACCTCAGTCCAAAGGGTAGCATTTCCTAATATCCTAGTGAACATGTTGCAGACTATCCTTCAAACCTTATTAGACTTCTGTGGACACAAATGCATGCATAAAATAAAATGGTGTTTAGATTTGGAATTTAAGTTTCTACAAGAGAAGGATAAATTAAAACGGTGCATGGATGTGGTGCACCTGAGTCTATACTACCTGATAATTCTAGTGTACAGGTGGCCAGGATGCAACTGCATTCACAGCTTGGCTTGGTGTTGCTTTAAGCCTGACATCCTTAGCAACAGAAGCATAAAAATGGTGCTAACCTAAGCCTCAGTCTGGAAAATATTAGGAAAAAAGAAAGCTAATTGCAAAATCAATATAGCAATTAAGAAAAAGGTAAGTTAGGCACTTGATTAGAGGATGTGCTCCTAATACTCAACAGGTAGGTCAAATTAAAAAAAAAATTCCCTAAAATAAATACTATGCATTTTGAACCTATAACAAATACTTTCTACAATGGAATAGACTCGATTTCAGTGCTAATAGAGTGCAACAAATGACCACACACACAACAAATAGGTACCTCCTTTGTTAAATAACTGATTAAAAGCCTCTTCCTGCAGTCACAAGGCTACAGATTAACACAGAAGGTGGCATTTCCAACGCAGGCCAACTCGAACGAGAGCAGATGGAGCCTATAGATTACATAATACAGAGTAGAAGCCCACTAGGCAAGGCTGCAGGATTAAAGTGAACTTGAAAGAGGCAGGACAACCTTTTAGTGGAGAGCGAAAGTTACACAACAACTATGAGTGGGCTTCTAAGTGCTACAGTCAAATAGGTCCAAGACACAGAGGCATCACAGACAGCGCAGCGTCCATGGGGACAAGCACCCAAGACAAGGCTGCTCTGCACAAAATGAAGTCATTAGCAATTAACATGCTCATATCTTAGTTAGAAACAACCTCTTAGGTTACACAACAAAGTATCCAAACAGTCACATGGAACAAATCTTGATCAACTGGGATGTACAGATCAAAAGCAATGAAATGACAGGTAAAATCTAAGAAGAGCAACTACATCCTGAGTCAGTGTGGGACAGCCTGCATGAAGGAGACCTCTTGCTCTACCTCATACTTCATTGTGCTAACCAAAGGATCACTCCTCGATGTATTTCAGATCTTCTACTTACTGAAAAGTAATACACATCAAAAAAAAAATAAATCTACCAAAGAGCACATACACTGTACTATTGTTATCTGCAAGGCTGCAGTATTATATTCCTTCTACTCTCTCTAAGTTTGTCTCAATGGTTACGCAAGACAAGTAATTTCATATAGAAATTACTAAATGTTGACAAGTGCATGCAAGATTAATGTTTTAAATTTTCTGAGAGTTTCAAGGACTATTATCATTGTATAAGGAGGAGGTGGAACATCTGGGGGAAAAAAAAACCAATAATTAAGCTACCAGATAAATTTCTTTGCCCATAATAAGTGGATTAGAAGCAAAGCCTGCAGTGGATATTGTGCAGAGAGCATAAGGTGCTCATTAAATTAATCCCTGCTCTTTGTGAGGAGCTTTTCCCCAAGGAGTTACAAGTCCTGCCTCAGTTGCCATAGCACAACACAGCTGACCTCTGAATCTCCCACATTCCAGAAAATGCCCACTTAAACGTTGTTCTCTGTTTTATAGTTTAAATCACACAGCACATCAAGCAAGACAAACGTCACCCCATTTTGTTCTCAGCAACTTCATGTGTGTTCCTTTCACGAGGCCCCAAGTCCAGTGAAACAGCTTCAGGACAGAGGCAGAGGATGAAGCCCCGTGGGTGTCTCACCTCCAGGAAAAGGCAGGGCACTGTCCTTCTCCCACGGTCACTTCCACCTCCAGTGCTCCAGAGCCATTCTGCAGCACTGCAGGAGTGCACTGAACACAAACCACTGACTGCTCCAACCACGCTATGAGCCAGGGACAAGTGCCACCTGCTACCTCACTGCAGAGGATGGCTCTATTAGGACTTGTACATACGTGAATTGAACGAAACTGGAACACCTTCTGAAGCTGTTTGCCTTGCTGGGAAAAAAGGAGAGCTTGAAATGCTTCGATAACTCCCCTTTTCTGCACAGTGTTTGGAGATCTGAAGTGAGACACATCTGCATAAAAAAATGAGTAGCGAGTAGATGTTCTGATTAGAAATGTGTCTGTGTTGTAACATGCATCTGAATGGGTACCTCTGACTGAAAAAACTTCTTTTATGACAAGTTTGAATCCTAATATTTGTGATACTGTTACCTAAAAAGCTGTGGCTTTTTAGTTACAGGGACAGGACACCTCCTGATCTTAACATATCAGGAAAGAGTTGCTTTCCATAATTATCTCACAGGAGATGAGAAGGTAAAATATCCAATTATATATTAAAGCAGAGATTTAATTAAAGGAATTAAGGCAATAAGACATTGTTATAGGAAGGCTGGATTAACATCCCCTCCATCACAGGGTTTTAGTTATCAATACTACAGATTTACATTTCACCACCTGGGAAATGAAATGCAAAGATGCAGAAAAATAGCTTGACAAAACTCATCCTGTGCCAGGGAAGGAAATGCTCTCCAGAAGAATTCCTGACTTTTGTTAAGTTGTCCGTTCTAAATGCTTGGAAATGTGTCTGCACATAGGCTGGTATAAAAACAAATAACAGTTCAAGACAATGTATTTGCTTAGGCACATCATACCCTTAGACCTTTTAAGTCACAGACAGACTCATTTCAAAACATAAAACAAGTTTCTTTTTAAAGGTGTTTTTGTTTTTTTTTTTTTGGTACAGAAATCCATTTAACAAATGAGGATCCATTCATTCTACTCAAATAGACTTTTCCCACTCCCACAAACCAAAAAGTTCAAAACACAGAAAAAAGGAAAACCATTTAATTAGCTGGTATTTCATATTGTTTTCATATGAAAATATTTTTTAAAGTCTTTCCAGCACATAAATCTGAGCACACTTCAATATTACTAATTAGAAGAAAATAACTTCATAATGTTATGATATAGGGTTTATATAAATATAAGTAGGTAGAAGTGCATACACATACACAGTAAAATATAAAAATACATTCATGATCATATGCAATATACACACATACATAATTTGCAATAATAGAGAAAAGGGAAAACCATTAGGCTTACAAAGTGTTGGGTCATTTTAACTGTTGAAAAAGACGCAGGAAGGGATTCACTGTTGTAGGCTTTAAGGTCCACTCCAGTTTATGGTACAGTCTTATCAGAGACAATATCTTTATCAAACTGAGTTAAAAAACAAAACCAACCAAAGAAAATCAATGTGAAGAAAGCAGGTAGAGTAAAAAATAAATCCGAGGAGGATTAATGCGGAAAGAGGGGAGAAAACTGACCAAATATTTAATAAAAAGTCAAATATTACAGGCCAGAAAAGGTCCAAGCCACCCTCTAAAGGGTGGATTATGTCTGCATGAAAATAAGCTCTATTACAATTTTTTTTCTTTTAAAAAGCAATCAGCGTCTCCTTAGCCAGCTGAGAGCACTTTCAGTCTGCAAGGAATCTTCACAACAAAAGCCTGTGATGGCCTTCTGCCCTAGGAATTGCAGTCACTGCTGAAGCAGCTGAGAAGGGAGGAACATAATCTGCTTTATAGAAAGACATCAAACCACAACAATAATCCAAATTTCCATGTGAATTTCTACTTACACTGCTTTTATCAAAATTCCTTAAAAAAAAGAAAATTAGCTTATAAATTCCTTTTTTATCTGGAACATCCTTAATTTTATAATAAACTGGTTTCCGTGTATATTTCCGCTGCCCTCTACTGTTCAAAACACCGGAGCCATTTCAGGTTTCCTTTTTCCTCAAGAGTGGCACAAAAATCTAAACATGAACTCTATGGCTTTTAAGGAAGAGCCCGAGATGGCCCCAGTGCAGAGTCTGCACCGAGTCTGGGACACGGTGTGGATGGTCCAACTTCCCATGCTGCAGAAGCTGAGCTGGCAGGAGCCCCGGACACCGGTGCGAGGAACAGAACTTGCTTGTTCCTCATGTGGCAAAGGAAAACAAACACATGAAAAAACCCCAGACTCTGTCCTAAGTCTGTTACAACGCAGCAGAATGGAGGTGATGTCATCCATGGGTCTTAGACTTTGCCACTGAAACTGTCCAAGCCCTTCTGAAGAACCATCCCCATCTCTGCCAGCTCCTTTTCACCCTCCTCTCACCATGGCAAGCCCGGAGTTCTGCAGCACTTATTGTGATGGATTTGAGATTTTCCGGTTGGTGTAATGTAAAATGAACACTGAAGTGAACAATGAAATGAAAGTTGTGTTCAATGTGTTTAACATTAACAACAGGAAATGGGTGTGCATGTACGGGATGCTGTAAGGACAAGGATTAGCAGAGCTTTGTTTGAGGACTAGTATTTGTTCTGTCTTTAACCTTCTTCCTTCCCCTTTTTGGAAGACGGGGGAGAGAATCAGTAACAGGAATCTGTCAGAGTTGAAGACACTGAAATTTTTTCACAGTTTCCTATAAAGTCCAAATCAAATACAGGTAAGTAAGTTACATTTATTTCTTTCTCCATAGGAGTTTTTTGTTACATGAGTGAACAGTGATCTTTATTGTATAAACCTTTCTCAGTCAGTACTTGAAAACTGCCACATAAATGATGCTTTTATTTACCACAACCAATATCAAAGAATTCTAAATTCACCTAACATATAAATAAAAACTAAGATGCAATTCACAAGCGCCCATATACTATTTAGGTTCATCCTCACTAACTCTGGGATCTGTCAGATCAAGTTCTTGATTGTCTTCAAGTAATACAATCAGTCACCATGCAAATAATCCCTGGATTCCTTCACCTTTGGCAAGCTGAGCTGACAAAGTTGCAGCTCCAAGCCTTGTATGCCTGTGTGAAGGGAGTTTATTACATGTCTAATTGTGAAAGCAAGAATAATCAAAGTTGAGATACTTTAGTGCTCTAACTCTATCCTCAAAGGTTTTGTGCACTTGCAGGCACCAGGACAGCACCGACCTGTACTTGCTGCTCTTGACCATTTAATCACAGCTGTCAACCACCAGTTCTGGTCCTAAACTGCTGGATCTGTGTATGTAAGAGACAAGACTTTTTTTTTTTCCTTTGAACAAAAAATCACAATGCAGTTTTCTCACTTGAAAAGCACATTCACTCAAATGACACTTTTATTATTTTATTATATCATTTATTTTTCTGGCTTATGACTTGTATTGTTTGTTTTTAAAATTCCAGTGAAGCTTCTCATTTTGGGATCACTCATGCTGTGCACAGCATCAGAACATATACAGCAGGATGAAATTATCTCCATAAACAAGGTCGTCATTCAGTGGGCTGGTGTGTGCACAAACTGCAGTCCCCCTGACCTGCTCCAGTTCTCTGCTGCTGCTCTGCTTTGCCCCAGCCTCCTGCCCTCAGCACCACGATGCTGCTGTACCTTTAAACCACACACAGGTTCCTGCATTGGCTTTGAGGTCAGTGCCTCAAGTGCTGCCCTTCAGCATCACACAGAACAGAGAAAATGGCTGCACCCCAAAGGGGGGTTTTCTGCAGACAAAAACAATACCACTTTTAGTGAAATTACATGTTGCTGTATCTATTTTGGACAAAGCATGTGGAACAGGAGAGAGAATTTGAAATCAGATTAGAAGATTTTGAAGTGAGCTCAGCAATATTAGTAGATGCTGAACATTCTGTGTGATTTTACTTTAAACATGCATCTCCCCTGTGTTCCATAAAAACTGTGGGATTTATTTTTCTTCTGGTATAAATTTTCAAGTGAATTATATCTAAATTATATCTAAAATACATATCCATAGCATATATGCATATTCCTTACATCCAAAACGACGACACCAATTTAATAGTGTGGCAGTCCCAGTGTTATGTTATTTTATAAAACCTGAGAATTCAAATTTTTATGTCTATTGAACTAATTTTCATTCACTGATAGCTCTTCATTTATCTGAGTCTTAATAAACTTTCTGAGCCTATTGCAATTTTGATACCTTTTCCAAACATGTTTTAAGTCAGAACTATATAAAGAACACAAGATAACATCTTAAAAATATTCTATGCAATAAATTTGTCACAGATCATCTCTTTCACTATTGAAAATTGTCACAGGGAACATAAAAAACCCAAGAGATATATATAATCTCCATTATGAATCCAGTTTTAAGGTTCAGTATACTTAAGCCACATTCTGCACAGCAAGTCCAAGAGAACACAGGCCTTTGAACTCAAAGTAACAGAATCATTTAGGTGGACAAAACTCTCTACGATCACCAAGTCCAACCATTAACCCAGCACTGCCAAGGCCACCACTAACCCATATCCCTCAGTGCCACATTTACACAACTTTTAAATCACTCCAGGGATGGCAGCTCCACCACTTCCTTGGCAGCCCATTCCAGTGTTTGACAAACCTCTCTGTAAAGAAATTTTCCCTCGTATCCAATCTAACCCTCCCTTGGAGCAAATCGAGGCCATTTCCTTTGTCCTGTCCCTTGTTACCTGGGAGAAGGGCCAGACCCACACCCTCCTGTCAGGCAGGCACACAGTGATAAGGTCTCCACATACCTGACTGGTCTCACACTACAGGTCTCCAACCCTTATTACATGTTTTCAAGAACTTCAAAGTACCGTTTTAGTCAACACAGACAAATATTTTGAAATTTTTGAACTTTGCTTCTTAAATGAGAAGAAGCTCTCTAGTTTTCCAACAAGCAGAAGGATGACATAAACCGAGACTGGAGCTGCAAAGTTAGAGATCTGCTCATTTGTGTCCCTAAAGTGCTACCCTTACTCACACAGTAATAGCCCAAAATCAAACCCCACACAAATCACTGAGAACAACCAAGTACTAAATGCTTACCATTGAAACATGTTAAATGGATTTGAAAAGTGTTTATGCCTCAAAGTTTGAAATGACAGATTTTAATTCTACACTGTTCTACTGCTTAATTAACATTACTATCAGGAAGCATTTACCCCAAAAACATTTACCCTAAATCTCCCTTGCTACCAATTAAGACGACTTATTCCTGTGCTACCCTTGACACACACAGAGTACAAGTTCCCACTTCATAACTGTTCACACACACTCAAACACACACTTGTACCTCGTATCAAGTCTTGTTTTTCTACACACAAGATGCACTAAATCTTTTAAACTTCCTTCAAAAGCTGTATTTTCTAGTTATTATCAGTCTTGATACTTTCCTATCCATATTTTTCCAAAGTGCAGTGTGTGTGACTGCATCCAGTTCTGCAGGTGATACATCCCCATGGTGCAGAGCAGAATCATTCTGCACTGGAAATACACTGGAAATAGGATGTGTTCCAGCTTTCACTTTGACAGTGGATAAACTAATGCATATTGCTATAATAGCATCAGCCAAAATCTACATTTTCACACTAGGAGACAGAGGCAGAGATGTTTATTACAGGTGTATGATAGCAAAGCAAAACCACAGACCTAAACCCACCATCCTGCAGCAACCAACCACAACACAAAGAGAAAAATAAACCATCCCTCATCCCACTGGGAACATCCGACTATGTCACCTAAACTTTTTGCAGGTTTCTTTCCCTATGGAAGGGAACATTCCTGCTAAGCAACATTTTGGTTGAATCAATACCCAGTTTTAAATCCTGGCGTGCTTGGAAGCAATATCTATGCAATTCCAACTTGCACACAATCAATAGTTATAAGATTCCAAATTCAGGCTTACCTGATAATGCACAAAAAAGCAGCACCACACCATGAGGTACGTTGTATTGTACTCAGATTTTAGAAGGTTTCTTAATATTCAACGTGACAATGAAGTTTTTGTTACAAAGGAGTCCCTGTGTCTCTCCTTCAGTTTTGGGCAGGAACTCCTCCCCATGCAGCCACACAGTTTGCTCTTGCTTCCTGTCATGCAGCAGACTACAAGTGTCACAAGCTGAGTGATATGTATTGTCGTGTCTATCTCTGCTGTGGTCTGCTCTCCCAGACCACTTCAAATAGTATTTCAAACGGACAAAAGTGTTTTACAAATTGCCAACAGGTGAATGGCGCCAGTATGGTAAAGGTAAAGATGTTTGTTAGCACGTTTTTAAAATAAAAGGTGGGTGTTTGGGGACTTTGAGATTCAGTAACTGAAACACAGTCCGTCTCCCACCTGTGCAATTCTCAGTCTTAAAAAGTAGCAATGGGCTTTAAACTCAAGGGCAGACAACTATCTCCAAATGTAGATGCCTCAGCAAACAAAACAGCTGGGAGATACTGGAGAGAATTTTTAAATATTTATCTTATAAAAAAATCGTCAGTATTTGAGAAGTTAGGGGATCTACTAAGCAGAGGTCTTAAATTAACAGAAAGTGTAATGGCAGAAATTCAGCAAAGAATGTTTTAAAATCAGCCCAGAATAAAGGACTAGAAAGTTAGTTTGACAGAGCACCCAAAGTTTGCATGTGACAACGTGTCAAGGAAGTGCGGACTTTGATTTTTATCCCTGGTAGTTCAATGTAACTGTATCTTCAGCATCAAGAAAGCATGCAACTTCAGGTTACTGCTCCCCTAAAAATAAGAAATAAGAGTGTTGCTACCTCAATGATACAAAATTTCCAAGCCCGCTTGAACTTTCTGGTGTGTGACCATCAGTGTGACCAAGAGCTTCATGTCGGCAAATATACAGGATTAGGTTCCACTCGTAATCCAAACTGCAAAATACAACCGTTCCTTAAGAGTTCTATTTGCCTGTCAAGTCATTCTGCACATATGAACAACTGAGAGAGACTGACTTGCTAATGATGAGTCTTCAGGGGGCTCTCAAACTGCCATCTGGGTCACCAGTGTTTTCTAGTACATGTTGTTCTTTAATATGTACTCAGTTATTATCTGTTTTGGCCACCTTATTAAGTTACTTTACTTAAAGGTAAGAAAAGCTAAGATTTACAAAGGGCTTATCTGCAAAATCATACACATTATATGTGAATTTGTTTGCACATGATTTACATATAGCACTTTCAGCATGCATTTGAGCAGCCCTCTTCAAAATCTAGACATACAGAGATATCCACTTCCCTTAAATAAAGTTAGGTGGAAAACAATGCAGAATATTGACCTCAAAAAAATGGAATCCATCATCATCTCACATGGTTGAAACACAGGCTTTATATGGTTTTTATAAGAGTCTTACTCAGAAACCAGCAAAAAGAAACTGCTGAGAGATATATGAGATTTGGTTTTTTAAAGTATATATGGTCTCTAATGTAAAGAACAAGTACAAATACAGGGAGAAGTTTTCTAATGCTTTGTTCACACACTGTAAAAACACAGTGAAAAGTTTCCTGAGTGCTTAGCTTTTAAAACAGTTTTTATGCATGTGTAAAATCCTGCATTCTTGGTTTGAGAACACTTCTTGATTAGTCATATTAGACAACTGAATATGTTCACATAACTGTTTCAAAGAGACTTTCCTGTTTGTTTAAGTCTTAAGTAATAGTTGTGTGAAAAGTTCAGGCAAGTATCAATAGTGAACAAAGAAAAACAGTTGAATGTTAACAGTTCCATTTTAGCACATTAGTACAACGAATGTTTTTTTGTTAGAGTTTCTACATCAACATATGCAAAGTTCAAACCATATCTTTAGCAAAGCATACAAACTTATTTTACTGTATTCTCTATGTTAAACTAGAATTACACCTTTCATGTGCAGGGCGGAGGAGTATTGTTTGATAACAGAATGCTACTATTAAAATCATATTTTGTTCACACCAGCATTAATAAGAAATATGCAATCAGAACATTTTTTTTTCTTTCTTTTCAGGCTTTACCAAGTCTGAGGCAATTGCTTGACACACATTAGTGCTACTGTTTACTACACAGCTCATCTACAAAGAAAGGGTGTGTTCTGAGCACCTTCAGTATTTACACGCTTCCTTGCTGCCTGTTTCAAAGGAGAGTCAGGTAGGAGTCAGATCTACCAGAAGCTGAAAGAAATCATAAACAAGTATCTCTTATATAAGAAGTTGTGCTATTTGCTTCCAGTGAAGGTATTCCACAATAGTTTAAGCTCTGGAAAAAGTCTAAGGCCAATCTGGGATTTTCATTTAATTCAGCTCTTCAGCTGATGCAACTCAGTCATTTCACTTCTAAACCAACAGAGCTTCATCTGCTCATTTCCCTTAAGGATGAAGTCCACCCCAAAAGAAGTGCTTCAAATCTTGTTTTAGTAAGTTATTCATAGATGTCTGAGGATTCTGTTAAAGGATGAGATTAATTCAGTCTAAAAATGTGATTTAAAAATTAGGAAACCAATGTGAAACACACTAAGAAGTTGACATAAATAAATACGAAGATTTAAGATGTTGTGACTGAGTAAACAATAAAACTAATTTTTAAAACAGCTGTCTTCCTCCTCCTTTAATTAAATTATTCAGTAATAATAATAATTCCATTTTTATTCAATACCTTACATCCTGTAAATTGTTTTAACTATATATATATATATATCTATACACACAGCAATAATTAGTTCACATCCTTACACTTCACTCTTGATCTGTCCCTATCTTGTTCAGTCTTTTGTGACTTGCTCAGATCTACAAGCACAGAGCTGGTTTTGCCAGCTGCATACTTCCAGTCGGCAGGAATGTAAAGATAAATGCACATTTGGGTAGGAAGATAACAGTAGTTAGGACTTCACTTTTAAAGTAAACAAGTCCTCAGTGAGCTGGTGCAGTCTTTTCTTCAGAACAAAAAGTTTCTGCTGAGCTCGGAGGAAGATGAAAGGTGAAACTGATACCACTGAGCCACCAGTTCCTTTGAGAAGAGGAGCTGTGACATCTCTGCAGACAGAAAGTGCTAACAAAGACCCTTCAGAAGGCAGACATTTTGAGGCAAGAGTTCAAAAAATTACTCAAGCACTTCCCTTTTGGGGTAATGTAAATGTTGTTGGCCTGTCTCCCCCTCCTAATGATGAGCTAAAACCCAATCCAGCCACCTTCTTTTCAGACTTTTCCAGTAGAACATAGTTTATTTTTCAAAGGATGTACATATAAATTCTATATATAAACCTGCAATTTTTTCCAAGGATTCTTTACATTCTCTTTATTAACTTGTCATTAGATCTAAGTTACTTCTTGGACAATCTTTCACCCTGTACAGGAAACCCTAATTCTCTGCTATCAGAACTTAGTAATACCTCATCCAGCATCAAATGTAGGAGTGCAATTTTTTCAAGTGTTCTGATATTCACAGGTCTTGCATTGCAAAGATGAAGTTAAAGTAGGTAGGCAGGCATTCTTCAGTCAGACTTCCTGGTAACATCTGGATTTCTGTATTCCATTTCCTGGACACCAAAACACCCAAACACTTTAACCTGCTGTGCTTCTTTATATTTGCACGTGCACCACTTCTTACGCCACCTATAACCACCTGCCTCAGTAGTCAGCGCAATTTAAGAAGCTCAAAAGCAGATGCCACAGATTTCAGCTTCGTGTCAGGCCTAAGATTGGTGAGACTTTCTCTCATCACTATAATAAGCAACATTTAAAACATCTTGGCCCCCTACCTGTATCAAAAACATGCTTTCTAACCTCTGAGGAAAGCAAACATTCTCTGTTTTTCCCCTGCAGTCACCTCCAAGGTGCTCTGCACTTTGGCGGAAACATCAAGGGCATCCCCCTGAAAGTGCAGCTTGAACTTACTTACACTGTAAACACCCGCACAAGTACCAAGGAAGGAAATCCAAGACATCCCATCTAGATTCCAGACAGCAACTGCCTCAAATGACAGCGATCCAGAAATCATAACTGACAAACTCAAAATACATAAATATATGAAAGCTGCTCACTCTGCCTCCTTCTACAGCAGTGCTGCCCAGTCCAACAGCATACGGAATGAAGCAAGTCAGCACTGAACACAGGGGCAAAGACACAGGCATGAACATCCACAAAACACACAGACTCAAAAATCTTCTTAGGATTGGTATAACTGCCCTCATTTCATGACCTTCTCACAAGGCTACTGGTTTGCTTTGGATTGGAAGTGCCTGAGAGAACACAGTGATTATTCAAACTTAGACTACCATTTCTGTGAGTATTTAAGGTTGTGAACAGCTGAAAATAGTGCTTGGAAAAGAAGTAAGTTTTCCAAATTCAGTGGGGAGCCTGATGGCACAGACTTAGTAAAACTTTTCTCATTGTGTGTTATGAGGGTTTTAAGGACAGAAAATTTAACTCTCTCTGAAAAGTTTTACAATTAACCACAATCTAGAAAGATACAGCACCAGTGTACAATTTTTGCATCAAAAATAATATAATAATTATTTTAAAATGTGCATTTTTACAGATCTTTAAAACATACCTCAAGTCACGTTAGGATCATATTCTATGCAATGCTACATACATCCTCAACTGGAAGAGGATATCCCATTTCAAAACATGCAGCAGAACCCAGGAACTACAAAAATCTGTCACCACGAATGAAACTTAAGACCTTCAACAGATCTGAATTTACTTTAAAAAAACTGAATTGAGTATTATTTAAGAAATGTTATGATATGTTCTTACATATGTTTAGTTTGTGAATTCTTTCAAGAAAGAATAGTTTATTATTATGTTTACATGATATCTAGCAAAACAGAGACCTTGTTTTCTGGCTGCTACTGCAATAGCAAAATTTGTTTCCAGGTTGCAATAAATAGAAGACAGCATCATATTGTTCTTATTATGTATTTGTGTCAGAGTTTAAAAGACAGCCATGATTTTTAATGGCTGTGTACGTTCTAACCACAACATTAGCATTCAAGAACAAAACCAAACAAAACAGCAATTGACATTCATGCGTGCAGCCATCCGTGTCCACTGGACATTTTATAATAAAACCGCTAATCTGAAACAGTGTAGGACCAATGAAATATCCATATAGAGTTAAAAATTGCTTCTAAAATGTTGGTTTGTCAGACTGAGTGGCATCAAATTCAGCTGCACAACACCATCACCCTATCCAGCATTATAAGTTTCTGAAACAAAGTCATAGGAAACAGTAATTTCACATCACGTGTCCTCCAAGCGCAGCCACTGGTGGGGTGGGGGAAACAAATACAAAGAAATGGGCAGAGTTTTGTTTGACTTAAATTGAACAGGGGTCAAGTTCATCTGATGCTGAACAAAGAAAAGAACAGCAAATGACAGCAGGAGTACAAGGTAACACCCAGTCTATGATTAAAGACAGGAAATCTGCTATATAACAGAACATCCAACTCAGCCTACGAGAATGACAATTGGACCTATCTGCTCTATCACGTGCTGCTTCTAGCCCAGTATTGTTTGTGTGTGCAAAAGAGCTGGCATGACAGCTTTATAGCATATACAGAGTATTTCTACTATAAATAACAAACCACACCCGGAACACAAATAAACTTGTTACAAAGTACTTACAAAGATCCATAAAATAAAACCCTACAACATTACCAGAATGACCTTACAAAGTATTTTCCAACAAAAAATCCATTCTGTGAAAAGTTAACATGAAATTGTAAGAAGTCCTTCCAAGAGGGAGATACCACACTATTTTCAGTGTCAGAAAAACTCAGAATATTAATTGAATGGCTGAGCTGTAATAAGCAGAAGACCTACCCTTTATAACATAAATCATGAGTCTTTCAGGTGTAGAAGTCTACAAAGGTCTCTTTAAGAATACCTCAGCTGCTCTATAAGCATGACTTAAAATTCTCGCCCCAAGAAACAGAATCTAAAGTTTATTTTCTGTAACTGGTATGTAAATAACTTTAAAGCATCTCTGTAAAGGAGGCAGACAAGTTTAATGGCTATGTATTTAACTCACAGATGACTTCAATGTACAGGTAGGGAAAGTTTAACAAAGCAGCTACTGAACTGAGTTAATGAAGTCACTGCACACTCCTATGTAGTACAGCCCTCTCCAGATAGCAATAACAGCTCATCAAACATGCACAGGTTTGTCGGTCTGAGCCTGAAACTATTAGAGTCCTGTTGGAATCTCTAGGCCAGCCTGCATCATTCTCCTCCAGAACTAACTCATTTATAAACAGCTCACAGATGTCTCTCCAGCACACATTCATGATTTTTGCTGTACTACGATATGCAGATGATCTTGTCATTTACACTGCCCATTGATCCTACAAAAATACATGGACATTTACTACAGACATAAGAACTAAGGTATCAACAAACCACGTTTTGCTGGAAATTCAAATAAAACAATCTGGCATGACAAGAGTAACCTAACATCATACACTGTGGATAGAAGTTATGGTAATTAAACCATGCTGAGTCAGCACATGAGTTTGGAATAATACATGTTTGGATTCTTCAAAACTGTCTAACAGGTCACCCTGAACTGCTTTTTAAATTCAGTGTATACATTAAGGATAAACAATTCTTATGTGTGTTTTCCAACTGCAGATGAAATTGACTGCTATCCAGTTACGCAAATACCACACAATGAATTCCTGATAGCATCTCTCTTTGTTTGCCAACATAAACCTTGCTGTTCCAAGAGAAATTAGTCTTGTGACTAATCAACAGGAGTTCCAATGGTTTGTTCAAAACCAATAACAAGCTAAACCACCTCAAACTCTGCCCACAGAATAAGCAGGGAGACATCAAAACCAACTCTCCTACGCACAAAAATCAGTGTCCAGGGTATCTGCTTGCTACAGTTTGTAAGCTCTAGTCTGAATTGCCTACCATGGAAGGAAATTTGTAATGCTTCTGTTGCCCCTTACACTGCTGCTGTCAGCAATGTGAAGTAAAGTTACCCTGCTCCAACAACGTTGCAAAGAAAGAACTGCAAGAACAGATTTATTGAACTGCTCCTTACT
This sequence comes from Formicarius rufipectus, assembly GCA_013399695.1. NCBI lineage: Eukaryota > Metazoa > Chordata > Aves > Passeriformes > Formicariidae > Formicarius > Formicarius rufipectus. The sequence goes on along the minus strand of VXAU01004245.1, from coordinate 2,087 downwards.
GTTTTTAAGATCGGGTAGAGATGTTCTGGTCTGGGACAGGTCAGTGCTGGACAGCAGCACAGCAGCACCTCCTCAGAGGCTGAGGGGAGGCCTGAGCAGGGGGCTGAGGCAGTTCCACTCTGAAACAGAAGAGCTCAAACCCACTGAGAGAAGACAGAGGAAGAGATCCAAAAGGAGCGAGGAGTAGAGGAATACAATGCACAGAGAAACATCATCTCTTGGAAAGCAGGAAAAGGAATATGCAATTTTTAGTTTTCAGATAGAAAGAGGGAGGAGACAGATCAGGGATCCAGCATCCACCTGGCATCTCCTTAACCTGCTGCAGGAGGTTTGAAGAAACAGGACTCTGCAGATGTAAAGGAAGGAGCAGCAGCAACAGAGTGGTGTAGGAGAGCAGGAATGCCATGGGAGAGCAGGAATGCCAGCCAGACTCCCCCATGGGGAGTCGTCTGTCCATGGCACGGGAAGGAACCAGTCTCTGACTGTTAAGTCATAACATATTTAATTATTCCACTCACTGCTATGCTGTGATTACATGAAGTAATCACATATAAAAACATGCTGCCAATGACACAAAGTCCCCATCCCCCTCCAAGGAAGCAATTTAAACTGTGCATTCAAGTACATTAACAGAAAACTACATCTGCTTTTTAATGTACATCACCACTTGTGTTTTAAAATCATACCAGACATACTAAGAGATAATGGTATTTAAGCACATTTGATCTAGAGGCAGTGGTGCATAACTTTGTTTCAGACATATAAATAAAGGCCTGCCTGATACTTCTAATAAGTTTCTGTTACGGGTAACATCACTGCTTAAACAAGCGAGGATCAGTGGATACAAACATTAAATAAAACCAGTCAGAATCAAGGAGAGGTACAGAGGTGCTTGCTGTGGTAGTAAGTAATTATGTCATAAATCATCAAGTTTAAGCTGGGAAAGAACTTCTCTCTTCGCAATTTTGATCTTGTTGAGATTCGTGCACCCTGAAGGGAATAACTGCAGTCTGCCAGTCTGCACAAAATAATGTTTTGTAAATACTGCCTAAAAAGTGTGGAATGCTTCCCATTTGGCATGAAAAACACCTTGTTTCTCCACAAACACACATGCAGTAAAACTAGCAAAGAAACCACTTACACATTTAAAATTGGCCTTCAGCATGTTTAACACTTTTTTAATGTCAGGTTTCTCATAAATTAGATCAGCTTTCCCCACATATGACCACATCTGCAGCTTGGTTAGTTAAATGCTTCTGCAAAACTATAAAGGAAACAAAAAAGGAGGAAACAGGAAGAAACCTAGTTGAAATAAATTATCTTCAATCTTCAGGCAACTGCACACCAAACACATGCCTCAAACTATTTCAAGTACAAAATGTTGGTTTAGATGTCACTATTTATTTTTAGCATTTAAGCTCTTCAGCCAAAGTTGTGTGTGGAGGGGAGGGGGTGGAACAGAGAAACCATCACAGTGGTTCAGATGTTTGTTTAAAGGATGCAGGAAATGATGCTCTCCATTGGTCGAACAGTGGAGAGACACAGCAGAGATAAGAGTAGACAAAGCCAGCATCTCTTCAGTTCTGCCCACGGCCCAACACTCTTCACTAATCAGGTAACTGCTTTGCTTTTCACTGACTGGCAGTTTCTTCATCTCCAGTGTCATCATATCAGCACTGGGACCAACATGTACCACTACTTTTGCAAATGCATTTGAATAAATCAGTAGAAAATAATCATTTAAAGACTTCAATTCACTTATCTAAATCCAGAAGTTTATCCTGCTGGCAAAAATAGAAAGTGACTGATTTCAAAGGATCAGTAAGGGAGACAGATAAAGAAGCTGAAGTCTCTAACTCTCAAGAGAGATTCTTAGACTCCTTGAATTCAGAAATTCCTTATTTGTAAGACTCTTACTATGGAAAAAAAATAGCTCACAAGTGTGTAACTCAAGACTGGATCACAATCAGCAAAAACCGACAGCAGCTTTAATCCTGACACCTAATTGTGCATGTGTGACTGTGCAAATGTAATCCTGTTGGATGGGACACTTAGTGAGCTAAAGCTGTGTCTTGGTTTTTAGTATC
>VXAU01004244.1:764434-786986 GCA_013399695.1 Formicarius rufipectus | reverse complement strand
TTTATTTTTTTATTTTTTTTAATGGGAAGCGCAGTGAAATCTCTCGCGGGAAGGCGAGGCCGCGCCGCTGGACGGAGGTGGCTGCGAGGCCTCGCCTGCTCCCGGCATTTTGGGCAGGGATTCTGCGGAGGATGAGCCCCCTCCTTTCCTGCTCCGGGGATTTTGGGCAGAGGATGAGCCCTCTCTTCTGCTCCCGGCATTTTGGACAGGGATTCTGTAGGGGATGAGCCCGCTCCTCTCCTGCTCCCGGGTTTTTGGGCAGGGATCCTGCAGGGGATGAGCCCCCTCCTCCCATTCCTGGGATTTTGGGCAGAGGATGAGCCCCCTCTTCTGCTCCGGGATTTTGGGCAGAGGATGAGCCCCCTCCTCCCATTTTCGGGATTTTGGGCAGGGATCCTGCAGAGGATGAGCCCCTTCTTCTGCTCCAGGATTTTGGGCAGAAGATGAGCCCCCTCCTCTCCTGCTCCCGGGATTTTAGGGAGGGATCCTGCAGGGGACGAGCCCCCTCCTCCCATTCCCGGGATTTTGGGCAGGGATCCTGCAGGGGACGAGCCCCCTCCTCCCGCAGCGTCAGCCCCGCTGATCCGCCCCTCTTCCCCCTCGGTGGGGCCGGGGGTGTCTCCGGGGCTGAGGGGTCACGACAGTCGCCCGGAGCGTTTCTGAAGGTCACGGTCGCTCCGAGCACTTTCATTTCGACTTTTCACCGTCTCCCTCCTCGCCCCCACGTTTGTTCCCACTCGGGCTTGGACACGGGCAATAAAAACGAATTTACAGTGGCCCCCTGTTGCTGGACATCACTGGAAAGAGGGTTTGACTTGGTTCCCAGCCCGAGGAACTGCAAGGTCTTTGGGAGGGTTGGAAAGGACGAAATAAATGAGAAGGGCAAGCCCTCGGCGGTTCAGGGCACCCCTCGAGAGGGTTCTCCGTGTGGCACCGGGCTGAACGTGCTGCTGGCTGTGCTCTGGCCTGCCAACACACAGTGGCACTGTAGAGGGTAACCTGAAGGGCAACAAACCCCACAGCTTCATTTAGGATTTTTAAGTTCAGCCTCGTGGGGAGCACTTGCCCCCATAGATTTGGGCATTTTGAGCCTCAGTTTCTCTCCCAAGTGTAAGATTAAAGGCACGGGATTTCTCCTACTGGTGCTGCCTTTGTGGTTTTGTTGGAGAAATCCCTCCTGAGAACTCCTTAGGGAGTTCTGGTGGGGCTGCTGAGCAGCTGAGGTGTTTTCAGAGGTGCTCCTGCTCTTTTCTGTGGATTTTTCAAGTTCTTTCTGAATGGAGGGTCTGTAAAATCACAGCCCTGTGGAACACCTGCAAAGAACTTGCCCTCCTGCTGTCCTAAGGAGAAGTCCTGCCCTTTGGGGAGTACAAAGTCAAGTTTGGATGGTTTGAGCTGCAAATCTGTATGTGTCAGTGAAAAACAGAGTGGCTTTTCTGTTTGAAAAATCAAAATTCAGATGGTCTGCATCTTCCCAGCAGTGTGATGCAGTATATTATTTAATAAAAGCTTAAGCATCTCTAGTTGTTGCCACCCTTCCTTCCTAGCAGCTCATTTCCCTGCAGTACTAACATTCCCTTTCTTACCTTAAAGACAAAAATGTTACTTTTCATGACTAAGTTGCCTTTCAAAGCTCCATTTGGGCAGAAAGCTCAGGGATAATTAACTGTCCTGGGCCTAATTTTCTGCTGGGAAGAACTGGGCTGAGCTCTTGGTCCTTGTTCCTCTGCTCACGAGTGGAGGATGTTGATCTCCCTGGGCCCACAAGGATGGACATCTCTGCTTCCCACTGCAAAATGTCAAATCTTGTGGGAGCAAACAAGGCATTCCAGAGGGTTCCATTATTCTCTTAATTTCTTTCACGTGAGGGGGAAAATCTGGAATGAAGGTGTATCTTTAAAGGTGCTCCAGTTAAAAAAGAGGGATTAATACCTTTTTATGGAAGTGCTGTGTTTAATGTGCAGGATGGCAGAGGGGCTGGGGCTGAAGGGGAGATGCCAAGAGCACAAGGAACTGGAATTGGGGGAAAAAGTGGACCTTGTTCCCAAACCTGCTCCCGTGCTGGGCTGGACAATATCTCACATCTGCTTTTTGTGCCCCAGCTGAGTTTTGCCCTCATGCCAGCACAGGAGGGGTGGCTGCCCTCTCTCTGCTTGGAAGGTGCCTCTCTGCCAGCCTTCCTTCAAGCTCCTCTTCCTCTCTTCTCACTGATTTTATCCCTTAGTATTTAGTCTGAAGGCAAAAACTCACCTTTTGGTTGTGGGTCTCGTTATGATTGTGGCACAGGGCATTTTTCCTTTTGGTAACTTTCTTGCCTTACTGCACTTGGGGGTCATTTAAGAAGACACCAAATTGCTGCCTTTTAAAAATGCCTTTTCTCATTTAGAAAAAAAAAAAAAAGGCTGAAACTGAAATAATCCCATGGATGAGTCTCAAAAACAAGCTATGCACACTACATTTGTTTTCCTTTTCCTTGATATCCCAATTTTAAGAACCTAACCAAAGGCTTGAAGGGCAGGAGAGGTGTCCATTGTGTTCTGACTGAAGGAACTGGGAATGCTGAGTGCCAAGGCACTGGGATATAATGGGAATGCCTGTTCTGGAGGTCTGATCACACGTGCCATTCAGAGGCTTTCTGGTTTGTTCTCACATCTTTGTGTGGGTTTTAGTGCAACTGTGCAAAACTGCTGAGCCAAATGCCTGGGTAACCTGCAGGTCTCTTCCCTTCTCACTGAGAATGCACTTCAGCATGATTTTATATCCCTGATTTTGAGCAACTTCTAATTTAACAACTGATCCATGGCACTGCAGATGAAGAAGGTTCTACAGTGCCCAAGCCCACCTGCAGGTCACTGGTGTGCACTGGGTCAGACTGGAGGCAGGTTATTCCATATCCAGATGCTACAGACGCTGTTGTGTTGTGTAGGGACAGGAATTAGCATTATTAATGTCAGTATTTTGGGGGAACTGCAGAACCCAAAGCTGCAGAACTTGCATAATCTTAATCTGACAGCTTTGATTCGTTTAATTTGATACAGCCAAACACTGCACTGAAATCAAACCTTGGACTTCTCATTTCTGCCCTGCAAGAAAAGCTCTCCCAGCACTGAAATTCTTGAGAGCATCCTGTAAATTTGCTTTCCAAGCTGCAGTAATATCAGTGCTCCAGAAACATCCCAAATCCAGCAGTCTGTGTAGCTGCACTTGTGCTCCAGACATTAATGGCACTGTGGGTGCATTTGTTTCTTAGTTTCAAAGCAAAGATGCTGCTGGAGAGCAAACTTGAGACTTTCTTTCTCAGCCGGGAAAGACTTTGTTTCCCTTGCCTTAGTTTTCACTTAACTGGGAAAATATCAACGTGTGACCTTGTTTTGCTTATACAAACGCTCCACTTGGCATGTAAACACAGAGAGGAGGAGGGCTGTGAGGAACAGGGTAGGAAATGCTCATAAAAATAGGAAAAAAATGTGCAAGTTGCTGCTGGGGGAACAATATTGGTTGTGCACCATTGGGGCCCTGCTGGAAACTCTTCAGGTGGCAGGGCTGGACTGCAGGAGTTGGTACTCAGGTCAAGTCCTTGGTGGCACTTTGGCTGCTTCAGTATTTTCTGGTTTTATGCCTTTGCTACCCCAAAGCAAAGGATTTCCAGGCTGGGTTTGCCAAGCTGCCCTGCCTTCACCCAGGGTTACCTTTAGCCACATTTCTGCAACTCAAAATGGATTTCATTTTCCATACTTACTGTAATGAAAATGGGGGTTTAGGCAGCAGTGCCAAATTGCTCCTGACCCTTCTGGATTGCCTCATTCTTAGTGTTACTCTCCTGGTCCAAATCGTGTTAAACTTCTGGCAAAACCCATTTCTGCTTTTGAAAAGGCCCTAAGTTTTCTTTCATCTGCATCTAAGATGTGTCAAAGGGTAGTTGGAACTTGAGTCTTCACCTCTTGAAATATTAAACTGAAGTTGCTGGCCTTGGTTTTAGGAGAAGACACAGTTTTGGCTGATTTGGTGCATTGGTGGGATTGCTGAACACCTTTCTTTTTTCATCTTGGTGAATGTCTTTCCCTTTTTCCACTGGTTTGTGTTTAACACCAGCTGGACAACAAGAGGCCAGGTCTGTAAAGAGATCTATGAGATCAGTGACATCCAGAATTTCTGCAGGTACCCAAACTCTTGGTTGCTGTGGGAGTTGGGACCTGTTGCCAGTGTGGATGTGCACAGTCAGTTTGTTAAAGAAACGTGGTAGGAACAGGAATTTGGGAAATGTGGTGAGAGATGGAGGATCCAGAGCAGTTGGGCTCGTGCTTGGAGGGAACACTCCAACCTTCCTGAGCAGCCTCACAGCCCAGGCATTGAAGTTCTGAGAATACCTGTCGCTAAAAATGGGACTGGTTTCTGTTGCAAAGACACCAAAATCCAACCTTTTGGACCATTTTTATACCTGATGCAGGAAGGAGGATGTAAAGTCCTTGGCACCAACAGATGGAGCTGGTGGAATTGCTTGACTTTGGTGTAACTGTGGTGGTCACAGTGTTGGTTGTAGTAGGACAAGTCAGAGCTGGGCTGTGCCTCTGATCTGGGCAGTTCTCATCTGGGGCAATGACTTTCAGAAGGAGGAGGACCATTCCTCTGGATATTTTGCAAAAATGCTCTTCCAGGTGGCCATTTACACGTGGCAGATCTAGAACTGCTGAGTTTCTGGTCTCCAGAGCAAGTCTGAAGTTGTGAGGCTTCTATGGAAAGTTTAGGCTGATGGTAGTTAAATAAAGGTTATTTGCATTAGAATATGGGTTTTTTTTGTGAGATTAGTACTCTGCAGTGTTCTGAAAATGCCTACCAGGCACCCCAGATCTGCAGGTCCTGCCATCAGCAAATGTCACCAATGTGGAGGGTGCTCTGAGACCACATTTCATGGCAGAAACCTCTTCTCTTAAATGAGTCAGGTGATAGTTTAGTGGGTTTTCATTTTTTCTGCATTAGGACCTTTCATGGCTCTCTGATGACCTTTGTTCATGCAGAATTTATTGGGGAGTTATTTATGTTCATTGGGAGAAGTTCCTTTGACTTCTTGGCTACCCCATGAGCCCTGTGTTTAAAGGCAGGTTGTTTTGAGGGGCAGGTTGGTGTTTTCAGAAGCAGTTGGATGCAGTTGATGTTCAGTGAAGGTGTTCCAGAGCTCTGAGACACCCCGGCCTGGTGGAAGGTGTCCCTGCTCATGGCAGGGGGGTTGGATCTGGATCATCTTTAAGGTCCTTTCCAACCCAGACCTTCCTGGGATTCCATGACATTCAGTTGGATTTAGATGTCAGTGTTGTTTGGATATTTTGAAACGTGGCCACAATTCTTTTGGTCTCTTTAATGAAATGGTTGTTCATCTTTAAGGAGGTTCTATTATAAAAGTTAATTTTTTTTTTTTTTGCGGTAGGAGACTTAATTTTGCCTCACGTTACACTGTGCACTTCTGAACTTGTAATATAAATCTAAATCACTGTGAGAAATACTTGAAACTGGGACTTCTTGGTCCAAGGAAGGAGCTGGTGGATTTGAAGGACTGAAGCTGCTGGGGGCTTTCCAGCTGCAGGGATGTTTTGGGACTCCCATGGCTGAGGGGGAGGGCACAGACTGAGCCAGCTGAGCTTGCAGAGCACCATGAGCATCCAGGGTGATGGCAAAGCTTTGGGAAGTGTCCTGAGTGCTGCCCATTGTCAAATTTGCATTCAGAGATGCTTCTGAGGGGATGGATGGACTTGGTTTCTCTTGCTGGGTAGTGGGAGTTGGGAATGAGTTGAGCTCTGTAGGCAGAGCCCCACAACTGGAGCTCCTCTGGGGTTGGGGTGGCCCTTCATCTCCCTCAGAGACAAGTGCAGAGCCTGGGGGCTTCAGGAGGGGCCCTGTCCTGAGCTGGGTTTGGTTTGCTGGGCCAGTGAGCTTTGCAATTTGCTTTAGTTGAAGGATCCTGCTGAAGAGAGACCATTTTCATGATTACATTTCCTTGAGGTTCCCCTTCAGTTAGAGGATTGTGCTGGAGAGGGCACCTTGGTATGGCCTGGGTTGGGATTGTCTCCATTCCCCCTGCAGTTCCTTGGAGGTGAGCCCTGTGTGTGCTGGCACGTGTTGGCAGCCCAACAGTCGGGAGGGTGAGGGTCTGCTCTGCCTGGTGCCACCTCCAGGCTGCCCTTTGGAATTCTGCCTGGGTGGGAAGGGCAGTGCTGGGGGCAGCTCTAACCTCCTGCCCTCTGTGTGTTTGGTTGCAGGGGCCGCAGCAGTGGCAAAGGACCTCCCCAGCCCACGGTGAGTTGGGGGTCTCTGCCCCTCCTGGCAGGAGGACACAGCTCAGGGCCAGCAGGATACTGGAATGTTCTCCCAGGTTTTGCCTTTGGATACTTCAGGCTGAGATACAGTTTTCTGAAGAGTAGCATCTTGCATTCATTTAAGTCTCCTGGGAGGGTGGAGGGGGGAAGGTTCACTTAAACTTTTGACTACACTTCTATAAATATTCTGTGTTTTCTTGCACTTCTTGTTGTAGATATGAATAACATTTAACCTAAGGCAGTGCTTTTTGAATTATTTCCTATCTAGCATTCTGACATTGGCCTCTCCCTTAAGCAGATGATAATAAGGCAGCATTTAATTCAATAAAACTAGCAATTTTGTTTGGCTTTACTCTAAAATTGCCAGCCCAGTATTCTGCTACCCCCAGTGTCTTCAGTTATTCTCAAGGCAGTATTTGGTTGAAGTAGAGATGTGGCTTGGCTTGTAGAACATCATTTAATCAGAGCTAAAGCTGTGGCTCTTGATTTAAAGAGTGGATCTTTGAGCTGCACTGATCACATATTTGCCAGTTTGTTCCTGGCCTGCTTTTCAAAGGTGGGGGAATGGAGCAGAAACAGGAAGCTTTACAAGAGCTGCAGTTGATTTACATGAATGTTTATTGAAGGTATCAAGGCACTTGAGCCAAAATGAAGCAGCTTTGAGGGAGCCTGATGACAAAGCCACATGCAGCCACAGCCACCATCCAGCAGCACTGAGTCCTCACTCCTGGTGGATCTTAAAGCAGAGGGCTTTGTTTCCTGACTGGAAAAGCCCTGCTGACACCCCTGGAGTCTGCAGGAGCCAGGGAGTTTCAGTATCAGTGACATTCCCTTACTGAGTGGGGGTTTTGGCCTGTTTGGGAGGGCGTTGGGTCTTTAGTTGGTCAGAGAAAGGGTAATATCCTGTGCCATGTTTAAAATTATCATTAATCTCCAATAATACCCCATTTGTGTATATTCCCTGAGTAAGGGTTTGAACCAGTGCTTTTAGGAACTCAGGTGAAGGTTTTGGTGCACTGAATGCTAGATTTGTTACAAGTTTTTCTCTCAGAGTCACAATTTCTTCCTTATTTTTCAGATTTCCTTCGATGGCATCTATGCAAACATGAGAATGGTTCACATCCTCACATCAGTTGTTGTAAGTCTTCGTGTTTGGGAGAGGGGAAACAGTTCCTATAGTGACAGAGAACTGGTAACTGGTCTGCTAATTATAATGTGATGGAGTGAATATTAAATTTTAGGCATCTTCTGCCAAGACTGAACTTGAAAAGATCACAGTAATAGCTGTTCTGTATTTTTGGCTTGGAAAGGTTCTGATTTGCAGGGGTGCAGCAGATTTCTTAGATGCACTGGTCATATTTTGAGTTTTCTGTCTTTAGAGGGATTATAGATAAATAAGTCTGTGTGCAGGGCTTAGAAACCTTTCTCCCAGCTTTTAAAGGAATCCCACATCTCCTTGAGTCCAGGTTAAGCTTTCCCCCTTATTTGTGCCCACACATGCACGGATTTTGGTTTCCAACAAGAACTTGTGTTTTGACTGGTCCAGTCCCTTCAGAGCAGCCCAGACCCAGCCAGCTGTTTGCAGCTGCAGAGCACAGCAGTTGGCAGATGCTGGGGGGGGAGATTGGACTCCAAACTGAGCTGCTTTTTTCACTCAGTGCCCTTTTGTAGGGAGTGCAGGTTTAGGAAGAGCACTCAGGTGTCATTCGTCTGCTGGAAAGTCATGTTTTCATGTTTCTTGCGTTCCAGGGATCCAAATGTGAAGTACAGGTGAAAAATGGTGGTATATATGAAGGAGTTTTTAAAACCTACAGTCCTAAGGTAATTTTTGACATTTTGACTGCTCCCTGTTTTCAAAGCTCCCGATAATCCATATCTAATTCAAATGTGAACCTTCTGTTTAATCAAAATTCCCTTCTTGACTCCAAACTGCTTTGACCCCCTCACACCTTTGCACAAGCAGGTTGTGAGTGTGTGGTCTTCTTGGCCATGGGTGTGTTCCTGGGGGGGATGCAGGAGCACTGAGGGAGGGCCCTGTGCTTGTGTCCCCCCAGTGTGACCTGGTGGTGGACGCTGCTCACCGCAAGACGGCCGAGTCCAGCCTGGGCCCCAAGCGTGAGGACATCCTGGAGAGCATCCTCTTCAAGTCGTCAGACTTTGTCATGGTGCACTTCAAGGACATGGACACCAACTATGCCAGAAGAGGTATGTGTTTGGTTCTGAGGATGCTCCTTGTGTCTTGAGAGTCTTTAAGTTAAGGTTTTTCCGAGGAGATGATTCTGGATCTGAAAGTTGACGTTTGAATTCTTAAGGAGTCCAAAAAAATCCTGGAATCTCGAAGTTGTCAGATATTTGTCAAAGGGCTTGCAGGACCTTTGTGAGGCCTCTCTGCTGTGGTGTCTGGAAAGCAAAGGCTTAGTGGTTTTACAAAGCGTTTTGTCCATTCTCTGGGAGGCTGACTCCTTCTTAGGTCAATCTCCTTTTAATTACCCTGTTAAATGTTACACAAGGATCCCCGGAGACACAAATTCTGTAGAAACATACTATTTCTCAGAGTCGATTTGATACAAAGTCTCTAGTGAGTTAACTTTTGTATCTAAACATGCATTCGTAGGAATGTTCTAAAAACACTGCTGCGAACAGAGCTAAAAAAATCTTTCAAAATCCTCTCTTTGTGTTTTCAATCTCTGCTTTGCTACTGGTGGGCTCTCCACAATACTGACAGACCTTTAGAGGGGGCAGGCAGGTCTGAAAGTCCTGAAGCTGTCAAAATGAAGTTCTTTTACAGACAGGCAGTTTTCAGACTTGAACTGTGTGACCTCCAAGCCCCTGATTGTTTGTCTCAACCTGAGGGTCTCCTCAGTCAGAGGGCACATTCCTGGGCAGGGGTCTTTTCTTGGGCAGCAGCTTTGAAGGCTTTTCCTGCTCGTGTTGCTGCTTTGCTGGGAGGAGGAATGAAAGCAAATACACAGCTTTGCCTACGAGCTGGAATTGTATGTGTGTCCATTTAAAGGTTGATTAACAGTTGTCTGGGGGCTCAGTGGTTATTGTAACATGTTTTATTGCCACTGTCAGACACTTAGAGATGTGAAGGGACAGAGGACAGTTAAGGAGGTGTTTCTCTCTTCACCTTGTCTGTACCTGTGCATGTCCTTGCCTCATTTAAAGCTGAAGAATGAGAGGTTTGTTGTTTCAAGGAATTTTTGCTTTTCCCAGAGGATGATGCATAATGTCAGAGCAAATGCAGCATTGAAATGCAGATAAGTTCCAGGTTCTGGATGGGACTTGGAATTTAAATGACACCAGAGTGTTTTATAATGGCTCTGCAATGAACTTCAGTGTAAATGCAGACTGGGCTCTGCCTTACCCAGGCCTTTTAGATTTGGAGCAGAGTGAAGGAAAAACACACTGCTGCTTCAAGGAATGGACATTTTCTAGAAGAACAGACATTTTCAGGTTGAACAGTCCCTCAGTTCACTTTATTAGGTGGAATATCTTTGAGTCCAAATCTCTTAAGTACTGGAGAGGAGAGTTGAAATAAAGCTGTGGAGACCTGGAGCAAGATAAACTGGAAGGCTGCAAAACTTGATAACTCTGAGTGGGGAAATTAATCTGCTTTCCATTTTCCCTCAAAACCGTGTTATCTTGAAATGACACTTGAAAGTGTAACTCAGTCTCTGGTCACACCTTAAAGTGAGAGCAGTGAGGGGCTTTCTGCTTCCTGGGAAATTAAACAAGCAAGGATTCAAAAGAATGGAAGTGTGTGAGTGTGCACACAGGAACTGCTGGCCTTTTGTTCTTGTAAATAAACCCAACTCCTCCTGGCAGTGGGTCAGATAAACCTGTGATTCACAGGCAAAACTGAGTCCAAACTCCTGGGTGAGGAGATGGTGCTCCTTGTCCTGGCCATGGTCACTGCCTGGTGCCCAGGGTGGGACAGGGTTGCACTCACCCAGGGGCAAATACCTTGAATTTGTCTGTCCCTCAGTGGTCTTTGGCTTTCACAGACAACTAGGGAGACAGTTTGGGGACAGTTGGTTGGAAAGGCTTTGAAAAGGTGGTGAAAGAAAGGGGCACTTCACAAGCTCTCTGGGAGGGTTGAGGGGAGCAGGGATTGTTGGGAGGGTTGAGGGGAGCAGGGATTGTTGGGAGGGTTGAGTGGAATAGGGATTGTTGGGAGGGTTACCTGGAGCAGGGATTGTTGGGAGGGTTGAGGGGAGCAGGGATTGTTGGGAGGGTTGAGTGGAATAGGGATTGTTGGGAGGGTTACCTGGTGCCTGGAGCAGGGATTGTTGGGAGGGTTACCTGGAGCAGGGATTGTTGGGAGGGTTACCTGGAGTAGGGATTGTTGGGAGGGTTACCTGGAGTAGGGATTGTTGGGAGGGTTACCTGGAGTAGGGATTGTTGGGAGGGTTACCTGGAGTAGGGATTGTTGGAAGAGTTACCTGGAGCAGGGATTGTTGGGGTCTGTGTGCGTAGCTTCTTACCCCTCAGGACCCTGCTGGACTTCTGGGGAGCCCTTGAACTAAACTAAATTTCTGCAGGAATTCCTGTTTTGAAAATTTTAGTGCATCTTGGTCTGCCAGTTCAGTGTCTGGATTTTTGTTCTGGCATTTGTTCTCTGCTGGGCTGGAGTTTGGGCAAATGGTGCTCCTGAGGATGTTCACTGTTCTGAGTGACAAATCAGGCAGAAGAGACTGGAAGAGGACTGGGAAAGGGCAGAAGGGAGAAAGGGAATGGGATGGAGGCTCCCTGAGAAGAGAGGAAAACAGAGGTGTGTGTGCAGAGCCATCCAGCAGAGCCTGCCAGGCAGCCCCCAGTGCTATCAGGGTCGTGCAGCTTCAGGGCAGCAGCTGATAACTCGTCCTGCAGCTGCATCAGGGAGCAGGGCAGGGAGCACCAGCCTTGGGCTGGGAGAAACTGGGAGCAGCACACGTGGAGTGGTGCCAAGCATGACACTGCACCTTCACATGCACCATTGGAGAGAGTGGTGTCTGCCCAGATTGTAGGATTTTGGGAGGGCTGGGAAAAAACCTCCTAGGTCTGTGCAGACAGGGCTGTTGTAGCAGTTTGTGTTGAAGCAATAAATCTGGCCCTGCTTCCCAGGCCTTTCCTTGCTGCTCTGTCAGCTGCACACACCTCTGTGCTCCTGCAGGTGCTTGTGGGGCTTCAGAAGGGCTGGAGAGGATCCCCTGAGGTCCCTGTGGAGCTGAGCTTTGCTGCAGTACAGGCTGCTGCCTGAAACACGCCCTGGCAGACTCGGGTGGAGCTGTGCTGTGCCCTCAGCCCCTTTCACACTGTCCTGCCTGCTTTGGAACTGGGGCTGTCAGGAGTGGTGGGTGTGCAGGGGAAGGAGCTGCTCCAAAGGTGCAATCCCCCCGGTGTCAGGTGGAGTCTTGGCTGTGCCTCCCCATGCCACCCCTTCATGCTGGGGCTGCTGCCTGCTCTGCTGTCACACACAACCCTCCAGCAGCAATTCCTGCAGCAGTTCCTGCAGCCCTGAGCACTGCTGGTGCTGCTCTGCATGGGACTCAGCTCTCTCTGAGGGATTGGAGTTGCCTTCTTGGCTTCCCTTTGAAGACCAGACAATTCAAACAATCCTAACTGCTGTTAAAGTAAAAGATGCCTGCAATGTTTTCATTGGGCCTTGGCACCGTTGCTGCAGTCTGAGAAAAATATTACAAATGCAGTGAAAAACGAGGCAGAAGAGAATTGGCTCTTAAGGCTCTTGCTTGAATTAGCACTGAGAGTGGCATCCTTCCAGGGAAAGTGTTGCAAGGGGAATAGCAGTAGGCATCTTATGAACAAAGGAAGGAAACGTTGGCTCAGCAGAGCTGGTGGTAACTGGTTTTAATGTTTCAAATCAGTAGTAAGGAGTTACAAAACAAATGAGAGTTTACTGTTGAAACCTTTAAGGTGAAAGCTCAGTTGACTCTGGGCCTCGAAGCTTCAGTGTGAGCATCAAGACCCTTGGCACCCCTTGGCTTCATGGCATTGGAGCTGCAGACGTGCCCTTAATGGCTTATTGGTGCTCTTCACCATTAGTAGCTCAAAATATGTTTGTGGAAACAAGCACGTTGGACACTGAAATTAATTAAACCCTGTCTCTTAATTGCTTTGTTCTGGGACTTCTGAAGTCATTTGATGGCACATACTTGAATTTGCCCAAGCTGAGTTCTTTTGCAGAATGTGTATTTTTAATTTGTGAATTTCTGTTGCATAGATATGTCCTTGGGACCTTTTTCCCCAGTTATCAGCCTTTCAAACAAGAAGTGAGGCCTTTGACACCCAACTCCTTTGCTTGGGAAATGTCACATTAAGCAGGTACAGAGGCAGTGGGGGCTAATTGAGTGTTACAGCTCCGGCCCTTTGTTCCACCAGCTCTTGTTTGATCTTTAGCTTGAGTTTTACCGTGTGGAAGAGGGATTCATTAAAAATTTGGCCATGTCAAGGTGTCATGTGAATTGCTCCTTCAACAGCTCAGAGATAAGAGGCACCAGATAAGGGCAGGCTGAGCCTGTGCAGTGTCTTGTCTGTTATTGCTCTGCCACTCAGCACTCGGAGCAGCAGCTCATGTTGTAGCTCCTGTTTCACCAATAATCTTCAGAGCAGTGCTTTTGTTTTGGGAACTCTTACTTTCAGAATTTTTTACATTCGTTCTCAGTCTTGGTGCTCATTAGCTTTGGTGGAGGCTTGTTTGACTTGCTGGGTTTTTCATCTCGGTCTCCTGTGTGTCTGCCGTGCTGTTTGTTCCAGGAAAACAGAGATCTGTGCCTTGAGGTTCTGCTGCATTTAAACTTTGCCTGGATGCTCTGGAGACCATATTGTCTGAGTGGAAGTCTGCCTTTGTGGCTTGAATTTCTCCTAACTTTGGGTTTTCTTTGAGCTGCAGAGGTTAAACTGGCCCAGACTGTCATTGTGAAGTGAGAAATGCAGAGCAGTGAAGTGTCCTGTGCCCCAAGATATCCTGGATTCTCCTGGGAAACAGCAGTGACTGCACACATCTTACTCAGACCTCCAGCAGTTGGGACATAGTGGAGTTCTTGTTTTGCCTCCTTGTTTTCCCCTCAGTTCATCTGTGTCATTACAATAACAGCACTGCTGAATGTTTGTGTGGCTGTTTAAATAAGAAAATTAGTGGGTTGAGTCCCTGAGTCTTGTTAAGCTGGTATTTTATTCCCAGTATCCAGAATGGCACAGTTGTGTGGAGTTTGCCTGAAGGAGTTTAGTAGAAATGAAGGAAACACCCTTCTGAAACACAGACTGTCTCCATGAGGTGCTGCCATCAGGCCCCTCATCCATATCTGATCCCACAGGAGAAGAGTTCCCAACAGAATTCCCAGTTTTTTAAGAGAATTAAACAGCCTCCAACTTGCATTTGGGGCAAAATGTCCAGTCTGAGCTGATCACACATGAAACATTGAATTAATGATGCTTGGGAGAGGAGAGCACTGGTCTGGCTGGGTTAAGACAGCCTTAGCTACAGGGTATTGATGAGGTAACTGTAGAATTTCCAAATACAAGAGTCTCTAAAATGTGCTTTTCAGCTACTCCTTAGCTGTGGATTGCAGCACTGTGTCACTGTGCAGTTTCAGAAGACATTTGAACATATATATGTATATATGTAGTATATACTGTAATACAGTATATTTTAGAAATTGTTTGCATGAAGGGAAACTGAGAGGTGTTGGAATAACTTAGAAATCTGTGGGTTGTTTGGAGGGTTTGAGGTTTCTTTGAGCAGTAAAATGGGGAGTCAGAGGAGGCTGATAACAGGTGGGGCCATGGCTGAGGGTTTGGTCTTTGCCAGGTGGGCTCTGTTTGACTGAGTGTGAGAGGGGCTGAATTCAGCCATGAATACAAACCCCCCTGTGTTTGTGCTGCTGCCTTGCAGTGCTTCCCTGCCTACAGCTGCTGCAGGTCCTGGAGGAGCAACTGGCTTTGGGCAGCCCCTGCCTTTCACAGTGCCCTTGTGCATCCTACAGAACAGGTGCCCCTCTCCTGGGGCACCTGGGCAGGCCCTGCAGAGGGTCCTGAACTGCCTCTGGTTTGTCTTCTCACCCTGCAGAGAGTCCTGAGCTGCCCCTGCTTTCTCCTCTCACCCTTCAGAGGTTCCTGAGCTGCCCCTGCTTTCTTTTCTCAGAGGGTCCTGAGCTGCCCCTGGTTCCTTTTCTTACCCTGCAGAGGGTCCTGAGCTGCTGCTCCTTCCTCCTCTCACCCTGCATTTGCAGCTGCTCTGGGCAGTGGAGAGGACTGAGATTTGGGGTCAACACACAGGTGGGACAGGAGCATGTTGTTTCCTACGAGCTCATTAACAGTGTTTAATTGCTGCCCCCCCCAGTTCTCTGTGCATGGGTTGAGTGAGCCTTTCATGGCACAGGGCTGGATGTGGTTGGGCAGGCTCAGCACAGTTCATTTCCATGCCAGATCATACCAATAAATGCACAACTTCACTGTGAAATTGGGTGAAACAGGAATAATGAGCAGTGTCAGCAGCCTGCCTTCAGAACATCTTCAATGGTTGTGTAAAAGCTGTTACATCAGTGGCCAACTTCATGTGTTGTGAATTCCTTTCATAAGAGCTAGAAAGTCCATTTTTCTTGGGAAGATTTTTAGATCTTGCCAGAAGTTAATTTAGGCCATGTTTTTCCATATCTGGCACTACCATGTGCTTTGATTTCAGCTTTTCTAAAGGTCTGAAATGTTTGCTCCTTATTTTATCAGTAGAAGGATGATAGGAAATTCTAGATTGGTGACTTACTTTAGGCAGATTTATTTATTTGTAAGCTTAGAACAGGCTGATTTGATTTTTGTAGAGTTCTGCCTAAGTATGGCAGCTCTGAGATGTAGTTGTTTACAAATACAAAAGCTTGGCTTCCTTGGTGAATGGCTTTGGGTATTTTTATACAGCACTTTTAATGTTCTGTTATTATTCCTTCTTATGTCTGGCTTGAATGAAAGGTGGACAGCTAAAAAAATAGCTTGTGATCCTTATTTTTTGATGTTTTCATAATAGCAGAGAACGGATAGAGTTGCTAAGTATTTCTGTGGGATTTGAGTGAGCTGCTGCTTGGAAAAGCTGTGGCAGGAGGGAAGACAGCTCTGTTCCTGTCCCAGGGAAGATGTGTGTGCATGTTGGTGGGTTATGGAGTTGTGGAAATAGAGACAATTCAGGTATTTAAAGGGAAAATTGTATTTTGCCCATTCAGGGAATGGCATTGGCTTGCATTCATGCTTTTTTGATATGTGCACAATGTTTTAGTGTGCAGTTGTGTGGGCTGGGTGGAGAGTCATGTTAGACAAGTCTTGGGTTTTCTAGAGGAAAAGGGATCCTCAGGAAGTCTTTTTTCTCCTTTTTCCCCCCCCAAATATTCATGTAGTCTGTATAAAATATTTTGAAATAATTCAAGTAATTCTATTCTTTGGTGTATTAGAAGTTAATTTGGGCTTCCATGGTTACTGTAAAGTTGAAGTAAGACACTTTGCTCCTGTGCTGGTGGAACAGCAGCTGCCAGGGGAGGCCAGTGCTGGTCACGGTGGTTCAGCTGTGTCTGCTGCTCCTCAGGTGCCAACCAGGCTGGGCATCCTGGGCATCCCACAGGCATTTCACCCCCATCCCTCCCTGCTCTGTTGCAGATGCTTTCACTGACTCAGCCATCAGTGCTAAAGTGAATGGAGAGCACAAGGAGAAGGACCTGGAGCCCTGGGATGGAGGAGAGACCACGGCTTCCGAGGAGCTCGAGGCGCTGGAGACTGATGTTGTGAGTGCTGCTCTTCTGTCCTCCCTCAGGAGAAGCTGGTGCCCTGAAATAGTGCCTGCCCTTGGCTCTAGGAATGAACCCTGGAGTGAAGGCACTGTCCTGCACTGTGGTGCTGGGTGGTCAACCTTTGGCAGCAGCTGCCACGGGCCCTTTGACCAATTGGAATGAGAAAAGCTGGATTTCAGTGTTGGCAAAGGTGGGAGAGGAGTTGGACTCGGGGACTGGCTGAAGCAGCAGCTTTTGGGAAGGCCTCCAGCTCCAGCTGTGTCCCCCAGGGATTTCTGTTCACCCAGAGCATCCCTGTGTGACTGGCACTGCTTTGGGAAGGCCTCCAGCTGTGCCCCCCTGGGATTTCTGTTCACCCAGAGCATCCCTGTGTGACTGGCACTGCTTTGGGAAGGCCTCCAGCTGTGCCCCCCTGGGATTTCTGTTCACCCAGAGCATCCCTGTGTGGCCGGCACTGCTTTGGGAAGGGTTGGGAAGGGTGTGCTCAGCCCCCTGTTCCTCACCCAAGCACAGCTCCAGCGTCAGCAGGTCCTGAACCATTAGATGAGGAGTGTGGTCTCAAATGCCAGTTCTTTCTGTGTCACAGCAGCCAGCTTTGGCTCAAGAACGCATTCTTTCAGCAAGGTATTCAGACAGCAATATGTTCTAGGATGTTGCTGATTAGAGGAGAACCTGCTCCTGGTACTGCGGAGCATATTTATTAACTTTGGGGAGAGCAGCTCTCCTGTCAGTTTATTGAGATTTATTGCAATGCTCTGCACTGTCAGTGCTTTTATAAAATATTCCAAACATCTCTGGCTGTGCTTGAGTGCTGTAATAACAATTTTCCTGGAGGGGGGAAGTTGTGCAGAGCACCAGGAGTCTTTTCCTGGGCTGTGTCTCAGGTAATGGCATCAGTGCATTTGGAAAGTTGCAGCACTTGCCACGACAGGAGACATTTCTGATGGTCAGAAGTGTCAGTTTGCACCTTTTGGAAAAGACATTAATGTATGCATTTCTTGCTAGCCAACATTCTTCTAGTATAGACTAGGTATGGATTTAAAAAGCTCCTCAAAACCAACACAAAAAAACTGGCTTTTGAAGGCAAAATCTGCATCTGATGAGCAAATTTCCCTGCAACGAGTTGTGGCTTTATGGCTTTATGTGGACAATGAACTCTGAGACCCAGGCAAAAGGGCAGAAGGTTTAACTTCTGCCACCAGCCCTTCATTTTAAGGGAATGTGTTTCTAGTGTCATTTTGAAAAACAAGCATCATTTTCTTCTAGTCTAATGGATGGGATCCCAATGACATGTTTCGTTACAATGAAGAAAATTATGGTGTAGTGTCAACTTATGACAGCAGTTTATCTTCTTATACGTAAGTCCCAAAACATTTTGTTATTAGATTTGTGTTTCATGTTCTCCCTGGCTTGACAAACTTTATATTCTGAAGCTAATTTTGCATAGTTTCTGAAGCTGTGGACTCAAATAACTGAAAAAGCAATGAATGAATAGTGCTTAAGAAACCTTGCCAGCGTTCTGTGAATAGTTTGATGTAGAAATCTTTCTATATTCCCTTAAATGGGCACAGCTCATTCCCATTGCAGCGTTTGCTGAATTTAGGCATGTAATAATGCTTATTTATTCCAGGAGCAGGGTGGGAAACTGAAATTATCTCTGTGTCACTTCTGTACCTATAGTTTTTGTTTAACCCAGCAGAGCAGTTTGACTAAACCCTAATTTTATTGAGACAATTGATGTGGAAGATACTGGACTGTGGAAAAGTTGCTGATAACCAAGGGGGTTTTGTGTGCTGGGAGTGGCTTGTTTGGCAGACTTGTCCAGCTCTAAACTGAAGCTGAGCTACAATATAATAACTGGAATATAAAGAACAATATTTATATATAATATAAATAATTTTTCTATGAATAATATGGCAAAAACTGGGCTATAGAAGTAGAATGAAGCCTGCTGTGGCTGCCCTGGAGTGTGGATTTATTCCCAATAGTCTGCAGCTATAATGTTCACTGCAACACAAATGGACTGCAGATGTTGAGCAGCCCTTGTGAAATGGCTTCAGTGTTTCCCCACTCTTTTAACCCCCAAAGCAGACCCTTCTTTTGGAATACCAGGGAATGGCAGTGGATATTTTGCTTTTGGTGTGCACTTTGCCTGCATGTGTCTGGTTGAGCAGTGTGGTCTCCCTGTTTGGTTCCACCAGACCTGTAACGTGGTGATAATCGAGGTGTCCTAATCGGCTTATGCTGGAATCCTGGGGAAGCTGCTCCTGCCTTCCCTTCACTGCTCTTAAGTACTTTTTGTACTTTTGAACTTTAGTCTTCCATCTTTCTGCTCTCTGGATATTAATGGAAACAGATTAAAACCATGAAGGTGGCTTTAGATTCATTCCAATTTTTTTCCCCTTTCTCAAGCATCTTGCAGCTGGGAAGCTCTTTTCCTGCTTTTCCAGCTGTGGTGAGCAGCAGTGTAGATAAATGCTTAGATGAGCAGCTGAAGGATTGTAAAAGGATTTATTGTTTGATTGTTTTCTTCTCCTAGAGCTAATCATGAGCAGGTATAGTTTGTCAAACTGCATCAAGTCTGTGTTCAGTAAGTGTGTTACCAGCTGCCTCTCTCATCACCAGGGTTCTGAACAAAGTCACCCTGTCCATCCCCTTTCTCTCACCTCCTAGAAAACATAAAATCATTCTCTGCCTCTTCAGGTTGCTGTACATCCCTTCACTTTTTCAGCCACTGTAGATAAATGAGGATTGTTGGGTGTCCTCCTTTACCTTGTTCCAGCACACAGTCAGTGAGCCCCTGGCCAGGTTTGTGTGCAGTGTGTTCATGCCAAGGCTTTGTGCTGCAGGGTGAGCTTTTGAACTCATACTCTTGCAGCTCCCATTGGGAAGGTCAGGAGATGTCTTGACAGGCCAAAAAATATGTGTGTGGGGAAAACCTAGTGATGCGGAGGTCAGTGCTGGCCTGGAATTTGGCAAAACCACTTGTTTTCCTGGTGCTGCCACCAGCACTTGAGTGGTTTTGCATATATTATTACATACTTGGCCTGTATCTCCAGCTGCTTTTCTTTGGTTTATTTCTTTCTGAGATTCGAAATCTGCAGTAGTGATTCTATAATGCCCAGCGGAGCATGGGCCAAGCCCCAGCTGTGGTGTGTCCTTATGTAGTTTATCCTGAGGTAAGGTTGGATGGAACAACTTCTGCAACTCAAAATCGGGGGGAGGAAAGTTGTTCTGTCAAACCTGACACTTGAACAGAAGTTAGGAGAGGTAAAAACCAAGAGTGGGTGGACAGAAGGAGGTGCCAGGTATGGGCCCATCTCTGGTTACCTCTTTCAGTGCTCCTGGGGACTGTGGCTTTCCCAAGGGCTGCTTTTTGCAGTGTGCCATTACCTGCTGCAGAGGGATCCCTGGGATGGGTGGGTTGGAGGGCCTGGGATGTCGCACACGAGGCAGGGATTTCTGGCTCCATGCTCTGAACTGTTTCATTCATCTTCTCTGCAGTTATTCATAACAGGAAGAGCTGAAAATTCTGTGGCTGGAATTACTGAAGGATTAGGGATGTAACTCACTAATTTCAGTAGGATTGTGTCTGCTGGGAACATGTAAATAGCTAAAAAAATTCAGATTTGGGCTCTTGGAGCAGCTTCCTTTGTAAACAACAGTCTGAGGCTTTTTATGCCTGATGTTCTCAACCATGTCAAACGTTGGAGCCTTTGCACAGCTTTAGGGACTGGGGGTTTTGCAGGTCACATGGAGAAGTTCTGCTCAGCTCTCTGGACAGGTGAAAGACACTGAACTTGCACATAACACCAAACCAGCCCAGGAGTATTGTCAGACTAAAAACCACAGCAAGTCTGCTGGCTTCAAAGCAAGGGGTTTTTTTTTCACTCTGACTTGGTTAGAACTAACCCTGTGTAATTTTTGTAGCTCCTTTGTGCTTTTGAATGCATTTCAGAGATTCTTTGCCTTTCCATTGTCTTTTAGGGTGCCATTAGAAAGAGATAATTCCGAAGAGTTTTTAAAACGGGAAGCCAGAGCAACTCAATTAGCAGAGGAAATTGAATCAAGTGCCCAATACAAAGCTCGGGTTGCCTTGGAAAATGATGAAAGGACAGAAGAAGAAAAATATACTGCTGTTCAGAGAAATGCTAATGAACGAGAAGGCCATGGTGTGAACACTAGGTACTTGAGCTCACGACGAAGAGCATTTTTATTGGAATTGTGCTGCTTTTTTGGGACTGTAGCAGTTTCCTCATTGTAGCTGGGCTTTTCCAGCAGGGGTGAGCAGGTTGGGAACCTTGTGTAAACAGTCCTGTGCTGGTTTTGGCACCCAGGCTGGCTTGTGCACCTCTGCCTGGCCCTGTGTTATCTCTGGAGTGAACAAACCTGCCCCTTCTGATCTGTCACCGTGGTGAATTCGTGCCAGGTTACAGGAAAGGGCAGTGGTTTGGGTATGTCCTGGAGAATTCCAGGCACTGGAACTGAGTCCTTCAGTGTCTGGGGCCTCATAAAGTGGACTCTGTGGTCACTATCAAAAGCCAATTCACGAGGTGACTGTTAGGTCAACATCTGATAGTATTTAATATTTTCCTTTAGCTTGATCTGAGAAAGATTAAAAACTCTCAGCAGAGCTCTGGATTTGGGTAGTTTTGTTGCCTCTCAGTTGTGTCTTAACACTGACAGAAATTTGCTGTGTTTCAGAGAAAATAAATACATTCCACCTGGGCAGAGGAACAGAGATGTCCTGCCCTGGGGAAGTGGAAGACAAAACTCACCAAGGATGGGCCAGTCTGGCTCAGGCCCACCGATGTCCAGGTCTGGATCGCACACGTCGGAGTTCAGCCCTAACTCTGGAGCAGATCAGAGAGTAGTTAACGGAGGCAAGTATCGAAGTGGGAGTGAATGGGCAGCGTGACAGGGCCGACAATGACCTCATTGTGTTGGAACTGCACGTGGTGTGGGTTTGGGATGTGTGCTCCATAAGCACAAACACTCGTCATTTAACACAGAGGTGGGGAGCTGGGCTCGGGAGCTGCGTTGAACTGCGCTGTCCTTTGCAGAGCAGAAATGTCACTTGTTTTCCTTCTCAGACACCTCTGTCTTAGGTGATGGTGCAGGGTGTGGTTTTAAAGATTAAAAATTGCTCTCTGTGTGGAGGAGCAGCAATGCTGACACCCAGTGAAAGGGAGGTGGCAGGAGGAGGCTTCCCTTCCTGCCCGGTGCATGGATCAGTTCTGTTTCCCAGGGAAGAGAATAAAGCAACTTGCTGGCCTGACGATGGTGTGGGATGGCAAACAAGAGCAGTGTTAGGAAAAAGAATCCAAAACCTTCCCTCCAAATGGCTGTTGGAGTGTTTTCTGCTGTACACGTGGGTGGTATTTCTACCCAGACACCACTGGGCACTGCGTGGCAGGAATTGGTGTTCCATAACCCAAACACCATTCCTGAGATGGGTTTCAGCAGCAGCCTGTCCCTGAGGCATTGCTTTCAGAAGTTAAAAGTGCTGTTCTGTGAGATTGCTGTGAATGAGTGAAAAATGTGTAATACTCAAGTGATCTGTCTGGGGAGGAGGTCTGAGAGACATCTAAAGGTAAGTGAGACTTCCTTTTTAAAGACAGAGTGATGTGTATAAAGGATGGACAACTGAGCCTCGCCCAAACAGTGCTAACCTGGGAATCTGTCCGTAGTATTTGTGGTTTCTGTCATCCTGTTACTCTGCTGAATTAACATCATGTCCCCAAAGTATTCAGAATGGCTTGTAAATCCAATGAATTTTATTCTGGAAACCATGAACCCCCTATCCTAGATGCAAATCCCCCATTAAGGCTTGAGATGAGCGAGGGAGGCAGAACTGGCAGGAGTCAGACACTGAACACCGCTGCTTTTTGTAAAGAGCCCAGTTCCCTCCCCGCTGGGGCCTCTCCCCTCGGCTGGGAAGGTGGCCCTTTGTGTGGTGGTACTGTGTGTGCTCAGCTGTGGGAGACCCTCTGGAAGCTGCTGAGGCCTCGGGGGGTGCTGTGGAGTGTTGATAGCAGCCTAACAGATCCAACTTTACTGTCTATTCCTTGGTAGTGTTTGTAGATCCTAATTAACCCTTTGGGGAGCTCGTGCCGTTCCGACCCCAAATTCGACCCGCAGTGCCGGAAACGACCCCTCAGTGCCTTATTACAGCTTCCCAAACTCAGTCCCCAAAGGGTTAAACATGCAAAATCATTTTGTCATATTTTTACTTTTTTTTTTGTTTATTTTTTTTTTCTGTTGACCTTTTCCCCCCCCCATCCCTCCCTCCTCCCCAACCNTTTTTCTTTAGTTTTTATACTTTCCTTCATATCATTTGTTCTGTCAGGTGTTCCCTGGCCATCGCCTTGCCCATCTCCTTCCTCTCGCCCACCTTCTCGCTACCAGTCAGGTCCCAACTCTCTTCCACCTCGGGCAGCCACCCCTACACGGCCGCCCTCCAGGCCCCCCTCGCGG
>VXAU01004244.1:737440-764395 GCA_013399695.1 Formicarius rufipectus | reverse complement strand
TCTCACCCCTCTGCTCATGGTTCTCCAGCTCCTGTCTCTACTATGCCTAAACGCATGTCTTCAGAAGGTACAATACCACGATTTGTTCATGGGGTTGTTTTGGTTTGGTTTTTTTTTTCCTTTGTTTGTCTTCGTTTGTAACTCCTCCGTGAGTTTTGATTTGCGGAATTTGTGGTTTTGGTTTTGTTTTTTTAATTAATTTTTTATTTTTCCTCTTCATTACTTAACCTGTAATTTGTGTTTTAACTTTAGTTGATCAGACTTGTTTCTATTAACCTTTTTGTTTCGTTTTTTTTTGTTTGTTTTTTTTTATTCGTGTTAATTTGAAGAACTTTACAAAAACAAATATAAAAGAGAAAGCTGTGAAATTTCCCGAGTTGCTATGAAATGAAACTCAGCTTTGTAAACGCTGCTCAGTGTCTTAACTTAACCTACAGCAACATGCAGGACTCAATAACTCCAGAGAGCATTTCTAGGACTAAAGTTTTAGGCTGTATTTAGAAATAGAAAATTTAGGAATAAATTTAGGACTATTATTATGTTATCACTATAAATTTATATCAAATCCCAGTTTTAATACAGCTGTTCCACAAAAAGCAGTTTCAAGTCTTAACTAAATCACCGAATCGCCAACAATAGTAACGACCATGTGATAATAACACAGAGCATATCAAAGAACCACCAGTAATAATGGCAATAGAAAGGCTGGATTCAGAGAAGTGCGCTGTGGGCTGGGGTAGGATAAGCTGCTCCAAAGGGGGATTTGTAGGATATGTTTTGATGTGTGTGCATGGGGGAGAACAATAAAGGGGCTCCCTCGCAGGCAGTGCTGCAGAGAACGGCTGAGCTGGGAGTTTGGGGAGCTGCACGCAGGGCTGGCTGAGCTCACTTGGGCCTGGGAGGGAACAGGCATGGTCATGGTGTCTAATTTGGGTTGAAGTGCAGTTAAATAAGCCCTGCAGAGCAGTGGTTTAGCAGGGCTGGAACAGCCCCCCCACATTGAGGCAGTTCTGCAGCCTGATGGGTGCTCAGGGGTCTGTCAGCAAAGAGGGGGTGGTGGTCACATCTGCCTGGCCTCCTACTGCCCGTTTGTTGGGGGGTTTATGTCCTAAGATCTGAGAATCCTACTGCAAACTCAGTTATTTCCTTGGTCCTTGCTGATTTGTCAGGCCTGCACTGAACTGCTGCTCACTGCAGTGTTTAATTCCTGCTGCCAGGAGAGTGTTGCTGGGAAATGCGTGTTCTGTAAAACCCTCACCTGCATATATTTGGATTGAAGTGGACTTGAGGTTCCTGGGTAAAACAGAGGCTGACATTTAAAGATTTATGTAACCAGAGAGGTGCTTGATTTTGTAGAACTTTATCTGAAACCAAAAAAGCCATTATCTGACCTTTGCCCTGTTGTTGACCTCCATTAAAAGGGAAGAAAAAAATCAGCCAAGATTGTCTTTTGTTCACACAGTTTTTCCTTTGAAGTATCAACATTTGAGTCTGATCTCGTTATAAAAATGTTTGTTAGGCTGTAGAACTGTATTGCTGCTTAGACTTGAGCTTACCCACTGTGTGGCAGCTGCAGGAGCTGTGCAGAATTCAGAATTCCTGAATTTGCTGCTGACTTGGGCTCCTGGGGTTGAACATGCATGCCTTGAACGTGGGGCTCCCAGTGCCTTGTTCAGCTGCAGTGCTGCTGACTGGGGTGTGAGCTGCTGCAGAGTGCCCTGCTCAGATCCCCAGCAGCTCTGGCAATGCTTGGCATCACTGCCCACCTGACTAAAGCCCTGGAAATTTTTAATCTTCTGGAAAATGGTTGATGGCCTGGAATTGTGCTCTCCCAGGGGGGACTGAGCCACCAAGCCTTAAGGCTTGTCCTGCATTAAGCACTGTTGGATACTTGGATTGAAATACTTGAAAGCCAGGACTTGCACACCTGTTGGAAGGCTGCTAAAGCTCCTAAATGCCCATTTAGAGCTGGCCTAGCAGGGTGGTGAGTGTTGGCAGCCTGGCTGCACCAGTGGCCTGACCTTTTTAGAGTGGTGGGTCCCTGGTTCTGGTCCATGTCAGCATAATTTGCTTGCCTTTTATTACTGAATTACACGCTTACCAGATGAACTCCAGTTTTAACAGTGTGTTTGGCTACTGGTTGTGCTGGGCTTTACTGATGGTGTGGGGTTGTTCTTTCTCCCCAGGGCCTCCACGGATGTCTCCTAAGGCTCAACGGCACCCTCGAGGTCACAGAGTCTCTACTGGTAGGGGTACAATTTCAAGTGGCTTAGAATTTGTATCTCATAATGCACCTGGGGAAGCATCTACTGCTGCAGTGGCACGAGGCAGCCCTTCAGGTGGGACGTGGTCATCAGTTGTCAGTGGGGGTAGGTAAAGCTTGGCTTATTGCAGATGGCTTGCAGGGGGCCCCTGGAGTGGGAATGCTCAACAGAGTCCTGCCTGTGCAGGCACCTCAGGAGAAACCAAATCCTGGTCTCACTTAGCGTAGGCGAGGTGGGAGAAGGACACTGCCAGTCCCAGAGGTGGTGAGTTGGTCCTTCAGGTGCTGTATGAAGAGGAAGGGAGGAAAAATGTGGGCATTAGTTGTGGAAAGGATTAACTCAGAGGGGAGTTGCTGGAGGAGGTGGACACGTTCCGTGGCAGCCCCGAGTTTGGCTGTGTTTGCATGGAGGAAGGTTGTGTTAAGAGCTTAAGTGACACTCAAGTTAAGTTGGAGGTGTTTTTCCTTTAGAACTTCCATGGATTTTAAGTGGTGGTGTTGTTCTTGTGTGCTGTAGGAGCTGGTATAGTCAGTGTCTCCTTTTTTGCGGGTCAGTCAATTTTGGGTTTTTTGAGTATTTGACTTTTAAAGCTCAGTCTTGTGACACAGGCCCTAGTCTGGAGCTTTTAGGTTGAGGCCAGCTGTAGTGGGCTGTGAGCAGCTGGGTGTTGCCTCGGGCAGGTGAGAGACAATTTGGTCCTTTTCAGGTACTTTCTGGGCACTTTTTAGCAGGGCAGAGTTCTAGAGGAGTGTAGTGGGAATGCATTTTTCAGAAGGAAGGTACGAATTAAACCCACACGGACCTGTTGCCTTGTGCAAAAGATTTAAACTCTTTGTGTTGTGGCATTATTTGTGATTCATCTTTGCTCCCCACACCCCACTTCATGTATCATTAACATGCAAGTAGGACTGTTAAACCACTTACCCCACTCACTGGAAGTCCATATGTGGCATAAAGCACTAACCTGCCCCAGTGAGATGAGCAGGAAGCAGGAGGTACATCTCACTATTTCAAGAATATACACCTTTCCTTGCTGCTTTAACACAGGGCCAAAAGTACCCTTCAACTCCTCCTTTTATTCCCAATAGGCTGTGTTGTTCTCCTTGCAGCTGGCAAACCTCCAAAAGAGGACGCCGGGAAAGGGATGGGGTTTTTTCAACCCTGTTAAAACAGAGGTTTCCATCTGGTTGTGTGGAGACCTGCCCACCTTTTGTGTTCTGCCTCAGACTGTGTTAATGGGAGCTGCTGTAGTTATGCCCTTGTGGGGCTGGGGAGCTTTTTGCAGCTTCATGGTGGGACTGAGAGGGCAGTGATGTGTATTAGGGGCCAATCTGCAGAGAAATCACCCCACTTATCTGAAAAGCTGCGTGTAAGGAACTAGGAGATGTACCTGAAAGGTAAACAGGTTTTCAGTTACTCTAAACAGCATTTTGAAGCATGTTTTTAGCCATTTTATAAACTGCTGAGCAGCTGAGGAGGCTCATCCTATAACTGTGTTTTCCTGTTTGTTTCTAGTTCCAAGATTATCCCCTAAAACACACAGGCCTAGGTCTCCAAGGCAGAGCAGCACTCCCATGGGACCAGCTCTGCCTTCTCCTCAGCCTGGTACTATTCCCACTGAATCTGTTGCCATGCCTGTTCCAGCTGCCTCTCCTACACCTGCCAGCCCTGCATCCAACAGAGCAGTCACCCCTTCCAACGAAGGTACGTTGCAAACGCTCCCTTTCCCCCGCCCCTGGCAAGGAGTGTGCCCTGAAAGAGCAGAACTCCTCTAAATATTGGGAAAACTTGGGATGCATTAGACTGTACTGTGAGTTGCCCTCTTCTCGTGGTGCCACCTTTAAACTAAGCTGGGAGAGAGGCTTTTGGATGAGTCAGTGCTTAATTTCTTGTGCCCTTTAAAAGGAGTATGGGCTTACAGGTGTCTGACTCCACTGAGGATTTCTTCTTTCAAGCTGAGTTCTTGACACTCTTCTGATTTAAAGAAACGTAGGCCAAAATACTTCAGAGAGTATTTTGAACACAGAAAACCCCCAGCATTCAAGAGCACAGTCAGTTCCTCAGATGTTCGTAGCGTTCTGTCTGAAGAGCTTGAACTATTGGAAATTATTTGCTCTCATAGTTTGTTCAAGTCTAGTTAAGGTTCTGTGTGTGATGAGAGGGATGACTTTAACTGGGACTTTTTAATCTGGCTTAAAGACAGTGGGATGGGGAGAGGGGGAGGATGATCCTCCAGGCACCATCCTAGATAGCAGGAAATGTGTAAATTAGAAGGTTTTTCATCTTTAAGCTAAAAATGCTTCAATGCCTCTCCTATTTCATTCTTTGGTCTCTTTGAGAGGTATGTGAGAGAATAACTTCGGCAATTTCTTTTCCAGCTAAAGATACCAGGCTTCAGGACCAGAGGCAAAATTCTGCAGCTGGAAACAAGGAGAATATAAAGCCAAGTGAGACTTCTCCTAGTTTTCCTAAACCTGAAAGCAAAGGTTTGTACCCCAAGCTTTTGGATGTACCTGAGTGATGCAGGAATTCTGCTCTCTAAACCTGCTGTGCTGGCTGCTTTAGTTGGCATTTTCAGGAGGACTTGGAGGCCATGTGGTGTTCTGCAGCAGAGATGTTGTCATGCAGTTGGGAATGGCAGGACTAGAGTTTTCCATGTTGTCTGTGACTCATTCCATGAACACAGAGTGTGGAGATGCTCATGTGGATGGTGTGATTTCACTTGGGTTTTTTGCTTTTTCCTTCTCCTGGCTCCCAGGGCTGGATTTTAGCTGCCTTTGAACTGAATATATATTTCTGCTTAGAAATGTGCTCACAGTAATTGTGAGCATCATGGGCAGCACAGTTTTTCTGACTATACTTTTTCCTATTATGCCTTAAATTTGGGGTTTTCTGCAGCACTGTTTGTTCACTGAGTCCTCAAAGAAATCTTGTCATGTTCTTGCACTTGGAGTCACAGATTCATTCGGGTTGGAAAGGCCTTTAGGATAGAGCCCAGCCTTAAAGCTCACCTTGAGCAGTGTTTTCTCCTTTACTTGCTGTGTTTGGGGACATTGGCAGTGCCTCTCTTTGGGGGGCTTTGTGGCATTTTGCTTTGTGTTCAGCCAGTTGTGCAGTGCTGTGGCTGCAGAGTGTTCCTGTCTGCTCCTGGCACTGTGCAGAGTAAAACTCAGCTTGTTTTTCTCAGTATGCAAACAAAACCTTGCTGTAAACTTAGCAATGGGCAGGGGCTGTGTATAAAACTTGTGTTAAAAATGCTTGGACAACGTTGGTCTTGTATTTGGCAGGTGTCTCTCCAATTGTTTCAGAGCACAGAAAACAGATTGATGATTTAAAGAAATTTAAGAATGACTTTAGGGTAAGTTCTCTGTGTTAATTGTATCATAACTCTCAGATTATGTTCATGAATTGAATACACTTCATATGGGAACAGCTCTTTATACTTGTGCTTAATTTATGAAAATACCTGTAAGAATTGGTGCCAGATATTGTAAAATCAATGCTGACTCTTGCTAGTGCAATTGCCTAATACCCATAAATGTGAATATTGACAGTACACTGAAAATAGGACCTGAAACCTGTTTGGTCATTAGGTACAGATAATAATCACACACTCCATATGGAGGAGCTGTTGCAAAATTAAATGAAGAGTTTTGCTGAGGAAAATTGAAGATGAATTCATATTATTTCCTGGCTATAATGGTTTATTAAATCAGGTTAACTTTTCAAGTATTGCTGTTAAATCACAGTCCAGATGAGTCCAGAGGGTTGTCTTAAGCTTTCCTGTCATTCCCTACCCAACATATGGGTCAGCTGAGTCACTGAATAGCTTCTTGTCCAGTACAGGCCTACACAATGTCAGTGTTCATGGATTTCTTTTCTAGTTGAAATGGAGATGTATGTTTTAAAAGGTCATTTGCAGATGAGGGAGGCCTGTGGCACTGTTTTGCTCTGTGTGTGTGGCAGCATTGGATGGTCTCCCCACGGCTCTGTGTAGGAATTTACTCAACGTGTTCCTTGGGTTTTTTTGCAGTTACAGTCCAGTTCCTCCTCTGATGCAGTGGATCAGCTGCTGAACAAAACCCGGGAGGGGGAGAAGTCAAGAGATGTAGTTAAAGAAAAGCCCGAGGCCAGCCCTAAGGAGTCTGTCCCAGAGCCTGGCAGCAACAGCAGCTCCAGTGGGGGCAGCAGCAAACCCAACAGTCCCAGCATTTCCCCTTCCATCAGTAACAGCGCTGAGCAGAAACGAGGGCCAGAGGTCACCTCCCAAGGGGTGCAGACATCTGGGCCTGGGAACAAACAAGAGAAGGAGGAGAAGGAGGAGAAGAAGGATACTTCTGAGTGAGTGACTGCCTTTTAGAGTGAGCACGTTGTTAGGAGCATTCAGCCTCGTGTGGAGAAGGCTGGTGTGAATGTGTAGTATGTTGTCTAAAAGCTTATGGAAATGTTTTCCTGGCTCACGTGAGCTGTAGCAGCAACAGCAGGAAAATCTTTCTGGATAAGTATAGTAAGAGTCCTGTCAATAGAAGTGCCTTTTTGCATGCCATGTGGTGTCTGAGTTCTCAGAAATCTGACTCACAGATGGAAACGAGGCACTTCAAACATTATTAACTGCAGATACGCTCGGAAGAGAATAACGCCAAACCTAATTTTCTGTCCTTTATGTTTAGGCAAGTTAGAAAATCAACACTTAACCCTAATGCTAAAGAGTTCAACCCTCGATCTTTTGCTCAAGTAAGTTGTTTGACCCCGTTCCACGTTGCCTTTGAGCAGATGTTTGTGAGCCAGGCCTGTGCTTGGAGCACACTCAAGACTAACCTTGCCCTGTGCCTTGCTCGACTCTGTTTGTAGCCGAAACCTTCGACTACACCAACCTCCCCTCGGCCACAAGCCCAGCCCAGCCCCTCCATGGTGGGCCATCAGCAGCCAACCCCCGTGTACACCCAGCCCGTTTGTTTTGCACCAAATATGATGTACCCGGTCCCAGTGAGCCCAGGCGTGCAGGTAGGGAGCTGCAACCTCCTCCCCACCCAGCAGTGGGGGCAGCAGGGAGGGGTGGGGTGGGCTGGGGAGGGTCCTCTGCTCCCAGAGTTAACACAGCGGAATGCTCCAGCTCACATTGCTCCTGTGAGTATAAGTGATGTTAAGTTTTAGCTGGGCAAGCACTGACTTCTCTCAGTGTGGGTTTTCAGACAGGCTCAAAGACTCGCACATTTGAGCAGCTCACGTTCGGTGTTGGTCCCTGAGCAGTGTCACTCTCTTTAGGTGACTGTTCCTTCATCCTCACTTTCCAGCCGTGTCCCGTTTCTGGTGGTTGTGGGGATCACTGGGATTTCAAATCTAGCTCTGTTATCATAGAATTTTCTGAGTTGGAAGGGACCCACAAGGGTCAAATCCAGCCCCTGGTCCTGCACAGACACCCCAATGATCCCCCCTGTCCCACTGTCCAAACCCTCCTGGAGCTCTGGCAGCCTCGGGGCTGTCCCCACTGCCCTGGGGAGCCTGTTCGGTGCCCACCGCCCTCTGGGGGCAGAGCCTTTCCCTGGGATCCCCCCTGACCCTCCTGCCACTGCTGTGTTAAAACCAGCTGCTGTGAAGCTGTTTGGTTCAGTGCCCTGTGTGCAGGAGCAGCAGGACTGGCCTGCTTGTTGCAAACCATATGGGCTCCGTTGTTTGTCAGTGCAGACTCCCTGACAGGGATCCAAGACAATCTCACAGGTTGGGCAGAGTGCACTAAACCATGGAACATGACAGAGTGGAACACACCAGAGCTGAGTGGGGCCCCCACCCCGCCACAGGTTTGCTTTTTAAAGGAATATCCTAATTCTAGTTTCTTGTGTTTCAGCCTTTGTATCCTATTCCCATGACGCCCATGCCAGTGAACCAAGCCAAGACATATAGAGCAGGTAAAGGTGAGAATAATACTGCCTGTTTGGTTCTCAGTCTGCATGCAGCATGGAGAGATTACAGATGTCTGTGTGTTTGCTAATCAGTGTTAACTTGGTTCTGACTGATACTGTAAACGCTGTTTTTAATGATGGGGAGTAAGTGGAAATACTAATGGAGTTTTAGGCAAACTGATTCGGCCAAAACAAGCTAAGTTTGAGTGATGGGAAGTTGCTTGGTTTGGAGTCTGATTTGATGAGCAGGAAAACATCTCTGTTACTTGGAGCATTAGGATAAGCTGATCACCTTCTGTATTTCCTAAGTAGTGTAGATTTCTGTAAAGGGAACTTCTGGTTTACAGCAGTGCCCTGAATGGTGCTGTAATAGAGGGGTTTGGTCAGCCATCAGAGTCCCTCTTTCTTCAGAAACAGTGTGCTCTGCTGCTCCTCTGGAAGCAGCTCACTGCTGGTTCCAGTTTTTCCCTCTGCATTCCTTCTCCCCCAGTAATGACCAGCTGGACCAACAATGCCACGTTTTTAACAAGTGCCACCCGTGGCTGTGGAGGCAGAACATGTGGGAGATGCTCCCCGTGCTGTGCAGTGCAGAGAAGGAGCAGGAAAGTGCTGCTCTTGTTTTTCTGGCCCTGCTTCAGGGAAGGCTCCAGCTCCTCACAGTTCATTCCTTCTTGCAGTGTCAGCCAGTGCTTCCTGAGGACAGGATCCAGTGCTGCAGCTCCAGTCACTGCAGGGGGAAATTGTTTCCCAGAGCAGTCCTGCTGTTCAGAAGCAAACAAGTGGCCTTTATGATTGCAGGGAGCACAAACCCCTGCAATGTATTTCTGTGTTAAAACACAGTCCCTTCACTGTGAGATCTTTTCATGGGTAGCACTGTTTTAATCAGAATTACACTGCTGAGCACTCACTTGCTGTGTGAGGCAGCTCCAATTCTGAATTCCTTGTCAAAGCTCCAGTATTTTCTGCATGTCCATCTGTGTGCAGCATAGCCCTGAGGGGGCTGCCTGGGTTCCAGCTCTGTGCCTTTACACTGGTCAAGTTGCCTCCTGTATTTACATCTTCCTGCTGTTGATTTGCAGTGTAAATGCAACCATCAGTGGGTGAATTTACTGATGCCTTTGACATTTTCCTCTCTCTGAGGGCTCTGTCTGCTTTGCCCACTGCAGTGAAGTTTGCAGGTGCTGGAGGTAGCTCAGGCAGTAGTTGCAGCCCAAGTGCAGGAGGTTGGAGCTCACCTGGAGCTCTCATGCCCATTGCTTTGTAGGCTGAGTTAGTTTTTCCAAACCCCTCACTGCTGTGAGTTGCCTGGTCACTGCCAGGATAGCTCAGGTGGTCCCACACTGCACTGCTCTGCTCTTTTCATCTTTCTTCCCTCTTAATTATTGCTGCTCCTCTTCTTAAATGTTGTCTTGTCCCCTTCCGTGTTGTCTGTGACCTGAAAGTTGCTTTCTGCTGTCCTGAGGGGCAGCACAGAGCTCCAAAGATGTGAATACCTCAGATTGTGCTGTGTGGAGACCTTTATTCTGCCCTCCTCAGCCATAAACAGGAGTGACTTTGTCAGACTTGGGAGTTCCCACAGGGGCTGAATTAAGCCTTTTGAAGGGGACAGGATCAAATTTGACTAATCCGGAATCCTGATGTTACCTTTCTCTTCCATTACTGGTTATTGTCAGTCTTTCTCTCCCTCCACCTTCCTTCCTTCCTGATGAAAGCAGGGCTGGGTTGGTGGCCCAGAGGGAGGGATGGAAGTCAAGTGTCTCTTGGAGAAACTCCTTTCATGCTGTTCTTTTTTGCTCAAGCCCCAATCTGTGGTTAGAGGTGAGGGCTGAGGATAACCCACGTGGTCACAGTGACATTGCAGTGTAAAACCTTTCAGGAAGGTGATCATCCTTTGTCCTCTGTTTCTAACGTGAGGAACTCTTTGCTTTTTAGTACCAAATATGCCCCAGCAGCGGCAAGACCAACACCACCAGAGCACCATGATGCATCCTGCCTCAGCAGCAGGCCCTCCAATTGTAGCTACTCCACCTGCTTACTCAACACAATATGTTGCATATAGTCCCCAACAGTTTCCTAATCAGCCTCTTGTGCAGCATGTGCCACACTACCAGTCTCAGGTAAGAGCCTCTTCGTGCCCCTCATCAGTCAAGCCAGGAGCAGTGGCTCAGACCTAAACGCCCCACTGAGTGGAGTCACAGGTCACTGTGGGCAGTTTCTGGGTTCTGGAGCACACCTGGGGGTCCTGAGATGTGCCTCAAAGCCTGCAACAAATCTTACAGGCATAGCAAGAAGTTTTAAGGTCATAACATGTTTTAAGGTCGTACCAAATGCTCAGCACAGCTTAGAGGTTGATATTTGTTATTGATGTAACTTCTTAGCTCTGAAGAATTTCCTTAGGTCGTGGCCAGCACATCTTGTTAAGTGCTCTAAAGAGAACCTGTTTGATGGACTCCTCTTACTTCAAGAGCTTTTAAATACACATGTGTAACTGGATAAGCATTTTGTGTCACACCTGAGCTTGCTACTCTTTCAGAGTGGCAAAAGTTGGATGTGCCAGTTTGTAGCAGTCTCTCGGCCTTACCTGTGGGTAACCCCAGCACTTTGCACTTGAGTAAGGCAAACATCAGCCTTGTTTGGATGCCCTGAGTTCCTGTGATGGTGCCCCAGTTAACTGCCTGTTTTTTTTCCCTCTTGCCTGCAGCATCCTCATGTTTATAGCCCTGTAATACAGGGCAATGCCAGGATGATGGCCCCTCCAGCACACGCACAGCCGGGTTTAGTATCCTCCTCTGCAACACAGTACGGTGCGCATGAACAGACACATGCTATGTATGGTAGGAAACGTTTTGTGTTATATGTCACTTTCTAAGTCCTTTCCTTGGGCAGGGATGTGTTTAATCTCAGCCTGCAGCCCTGGGTGTCGGTCAGTAGATGTGGTGTGTGTCTCATGAGCTGATGAGCAGAGCGTTGCAAGCTGAGCCGAGCTGGCTCAGGTGAAACCTCTCCAGTGTGCTGATTTCGGTAGGATGCCAGTGACCAAGATGAGAGTCCAACCTGGGAGCTTCTAAAGAATGGCTGCTGAAAGAAGTTTGCTCGAGTTCTCTTGATGCTCTTGATCCATCATCCCTCGTTTGTTTCTTGATTATAATTAGTACTTGTTTTATTGCAAGGCTATGACCTCAGTTTCAAACTTGACTTTAGTTCTGGCAACTAGTGAAATGCTGTCTTTATGATACTACTGGCATTATTAACAGTATGAACTCTGCTGTTTAAGCAAAATAAACCATGTGTTGCTTACCTTTCCTTTTTGGTAAGTCAAGACTAAGTATGTGGAACAGCTCATGTATTGCTCTGACTTTGACAATGAGTCTCCACCATTATCAGATGGGCATATTGCACTTAGAGTGAAGTGCTGAAAATGTGGGTTACCTTGTGACAAAGTAAAATGTGCAAGAACTTCTAAAGCATTATAAATGTATGATAAATTAAGGCCCAGTTTGGAGGGGGAAAAAAAACCCCTCCCTGCAAAACATGCTATTGAAAGAGGTAGAGTCAAGGTTGCTAAAGGCTTGGGAACTGTCATAAAATGTCAAAACAGCAGATGGTCTCCTGAAAACATGGCATTTCAATACTTGTTATAGCATCTGAGGAAAAGTTTTATTGGGTCACATATATTATTGACTTAGATTCTAATAAAAGATTTTCTGTACCTTTAGACATCTCTGTATGTTTTCAGTGCTTAGTTTTACCCTGATCCTTAATGCAAGTCCCTGATGTGTCATGGAAGCCTCCAAAGTAAGAATCTGGAGTTTAGTGTGAAATGAATTCTGACCTTGCGAAGTGTCTTCCCCAGCTGAGAACATCCTGTCAGAGCCCTGCAGTGGGATGGTAATAACAGAGTTAAGAAGCAAAAATAACAGAGAGAAACCTTTTTTGATGCTTGGAGGAAGAATTTGAGCTCGTTTGTGCTGAAGCTGAAGTGGAAGTTACTTGCAGAGATTAATCTTTCTCTCCCAGGTCCTTGCTAATTGTATTACTTTGATCTTTTCAACTCTTGTGCTTGAGGTGTCCATGTAAACAGATCTTCTGTTTGCTGTTTCATTAGATTAAATAGACTTCCCTTAAAGTGAACGATCAAAGGCTTTCAGACCTTTTTTGGTGAAAACTCTCCTCTCAAATTCTAATTAAAATAAAACCAAACATGAGATAATCCGAGATTTGATTCAGAATGGTTGCATGTGACTCCCTAGCAATTGTGCAGCATCCTTATCTTCTGTAATCAGTGGGTTCTGCAGCACTGGAGTATAAGCCCCTTCCCTTGACTGGCTTTGATCAGATGTCTGTATAGTTTTTTCACTGATACTCTAATTTACAACTGTTAGATCTCGTTTTGTGTTGGTTTTGCAGCTTGTCTGTTGTAGGTATGTGACTACCTACCAGTGCAAACAATTAAGTGGGGTCAAACTTGAGAATTCTCTGGTATTTCCTGCCATGTAATTAAATATTCCTTTCCCGAGAGCACCTCATTTACCAGAAATGGCTTGTCCTCCTGTGTTCTTTCAAGTGACTCTTCTGAATATCCTCCCACCTTCCAGTAAATGATGGAGTGCTTGCAGTCTCTGTTGCTGAAGCCACTCAGCCCAGCTGGATCAGGAGCTCCAGGAGGATGCAGCTCTGTTGGTGTCCCCAGGCCGGGAGTTGGGTGCGGTGCAGCCTCAGTGCCCGTGGAGCACTCCCAGCTCAGAGCTCTGCCACTGTGCCATGTGCTGAGGGCTTGAAGGCCTTGCCCAGATGGACTGTGCTTGCTCAGAGTGGCCAGCTGGGACATGCTGTCTGCGCCTCCCCTTTGCTGAGATGTGATGGGACTGCCCGAGCTGATAGATCTGAGCTGCTGCTGCCGCTGAAGGACAACGTGCTGGAGTCATTCCCATCTCACTGAGAGACTCTGAGGACATGCCCTAACTCATGCTCTGTGTGTTGGGAATCTTAAAGTTCACCCACATTTGAACTAAACATGTGCTCTTTGATTCTGGCCCTCCCTTAAAAGTAATTGGAAAGTACAGAATAACAACTTCCAGAGAAACCACCGCCACCACTGCTGCTTTTGATTTGCTCAAACCATTTCCCTTTGGGCTCTTTAAAATTGCTGTTTGGTTTTTTAAAATACATTACTGCTGCTTTTTAACTCCCCCCCGTGGCTCTCAGGATGCAGTGGGCCATGCTGCCTTTCAGCCTTCGAGATGCTGGGGCTGCTTGGAGTTGATTCTTGCCAAATCCGCCCCGTTTTTTTCCTGCCTATGTGGTAAAGAGAAGATGTTTGCAAGGACAACTGCTCTGAGTTGGGGAGGGCTGGGGGGCACTGCTTAGGGAGTGTTCTTAAGGTGTGAAATGTTTTCTGGTTAGATCTGAAACTCCACCTTCACTAATGGTTTGGGACGAGTTGAAAGTCTGTGGCACAAAGTACCAGCCTGCCAACGAAGAGCAATCCCTGTCCATGCATTCACTGGAGCTCCTGGCAAAGTTTGGGGGGTTGTTTTCCTTGCTGCCTTGTGAAGAGATGGCTGCTCTGCAATCCAGGCTGGGACTTGTGGACAAGCACTCTGCCACTTTAAAGAAAAGTGGTTTTGTCTGATGCTGTTTAATGGGATATTTCTGCACTTCTGGGATTTCCTTGGGAGTCATGCCAGTGTCACAACCTGCTGTTGACAAGAGAGAGAGAAGCAGAGCGTGGTCCCAGTAACCCCAGCTGAACGTAGGATGGAGAATTGTTCAAATCATTGGGCTTCCCCCTCAAAACACAGATGGGAAGGACAATCCAAGCAGCTTCTTCCCAGCCAGGCTATCACATCTGTGGCTCCAGAGCCCTCCTTGTCCAGGACAGTTTGCGGTGCTGGAGCAGAGCAGTGCACACACCTTGACCTGCCACACTCACACCCCTGAACGTGGAGGTGCCCTTCTTGCCCTGCCCAGCTGTTGGTTCCAGAATGTTCTGTGTGTCTGTGTCAGCTGTGGGCTCTGTGTGGCCTCCCAGTGCCCTGGCATGGGGCTGGTGCTGGTCGTGGCCATGGTTTGCAGGTGGTTCCTTGGTGTGTCCCACAAAGACTAAGCCAGGCTGCTGCTGCTGCTGCTGGAGGGTGGATCTGCCCATGCCTGTGTTAGTGTTCCATGTAGCTGAACTGTTTCCAGGTCACTGGAGTCCTCTGCAAAACTCCACTTTTGTGTTGAAGAACTGGTGGAAAACCAGAGCCTGGTTTTGCACAGATGCGTTTCCTGGGTTTTGTGCTCTCATTGCTGTCCCGTTCTCCCTTCCCTCTCCCCTTCTGCAATGTTTTACTGGTCTGGTGTTGTCTCTAACTTTATCTGGTTTCTGTCTCAGCAGTAGAGTAAATTCTATTACCCTCATAGTACAATGGTGGATAAAATATAAACTTCAGAGGATCCTCCAGGGACTAAGAGTGAACCAGTCACCAAAGGTGTCCTGGAGCTGTTGAGAATGGCAGTGCTGTAGCTGACAAAGCAAGGGGCCAGTTTCTGCTTTAGTGTAACTGCATTTTAACCTTCTTATTCCAGTGCACTGCCATAGACCATGAATTGCCATAAAGTTTATCTCTGTGTTAATTAAGAACTGCAGACCTCGGTGTCACAGTTAAGGAGGAAGGCTTACTTGAGACTTGTGTTGCATCTGCATTCATTTGTAAAACTAAATATCTGGCTCTAATAGCCCCTAAGTAAAGGAATTATCTGCATGGTTCTACATCTTCAAAACAAAATTTAACAAACCTAAAATGACACCTTTCCAGAAGACGGGAAGTTATGCACGTGGCAAGAGGCTAATTTACCTTTCTATTTCCCAAATTCAGCATGTCCCAAAATACCATACAGCAAGGAGACAGGCCCTTCTTTCTACTTTGCCAGTGAGTTGGGTTTTTTGTACTAATTTTGATTGTACCAGAAAAGCACTTTCTAAAGAACCAGATGTTAAAGGAATGGCACGTGTTGAGGGAACAAGTTTCCTTGCACCAAACCAGGATGTGCAAAATGCAGGAAGGTTCCTCTCAGTGCACAGGGGGTGGAGCTGGTGAACAGGTTTATAGCAGCACAGGAAGCTGAGTTGTCAGGTTTTAAAAACAAAAATGGGAATGTTGAATAATCTTTGATTCAACTCATTTCTCAGTCTTTCCCCTGCAGCCAGAATTGAGCTCTGTGGATACAGGAGGAATTCCTGGCTGGGATGGTGGGCAGGTCCTGGCACAGGTTACCCAGAGGAGCTGTGACTTTTCCATCCCTGAAGTGTCCAAGGCCACGTTGGATGGCACTTGGAGCCACCTGGGCTGGTGGAAGGTGTCCCTGCCCATGACAGGGGATGGAACTGCATGGGTTTTAAGGCCCTTCCGACCCAAACCACTCTGGGATTCTGTACCCTCTGATTTTTAAACATCAGCCTCCTGAAAGGAGAAGTATGTTGTGCCTCCTCTCTTTAAAAGGCTGTGGCTCAAGCTCTGAGCCCCTGGGAGGAAATACTGGAGTTACAGCTGAGGTGAGGGGGGGTTGTGTGGAGCTGCCACTGCAGCAGGGCTTTGTCATGGCTGTGTCACAGGGACAGGGGGAGTTCTCCTTGCCGAGGTACCTCCCCCTGGGCAGGTGGACATGGTCAGTGATGGTACCTGCCTCAGGTGGGGCTTTGCTGGGGCTGACATTCTCCCAACAGACTGGTCCAGCTAATCCAGACTCAAAGTGTGCACTGGGAGAGGCAGGTAACTACAAAACACTGCCTTGTGTGTTGGTGTCCGTGATCAGCTTAGAGGAGGGGGGATTTTGGGGTGGCTGCAGCCTGAACTCCCCCAAGACATGGGGAAGGAGGACCTGCAGTTCCAGGCTGTCCTGTCCCTGCTCCTGTCCTGCTGTGACACTTGTTGCTGTGTCTGTGTGCAAGTCCATCAGCCCGTGCCAGCATCCCTGCTGGCTGTGTTGCTTCAGCAAGAGGGGGGTGAGAACAACCACTTGTTCCCCAAAACTTCCTCCTGGAACAGGAGGGGTTGTGGCTGAGCAGGGGCTGGAGGTGCTGACCTGTCCTGTGTTCTTGCCCCTTGGTTTGGTGCACTGAAATGCTGTGAATCAGCTCGTTCCTTTCGTGGCTGAACCTTTGAAGTGAAGTCCACTCTGCCTGTGTAAAATGACTTCTTGAGATGTTTGTATTGTGAAAGAAACATTTGCTATTTCTTTGCTTCCTACCATTCAGGTCTTTTAAATGTAGTTATCCTCACCATCTTACTGGCTCTGGCAATGATTTTGAATTTTCACTGGTCAGTTCTTGAAAATAGGCTCTTCAGTGCATCTTTGGACCATGACCACCATTGGCACCCCTGAAATTCCTGCCAGGAAAAAGACAATTCCACAATCT
This sequence comes from Formicarius rufipectus, assembly GCA_013399695.1. NCBI lineage: Eukaryota > Metazoa > Chordata > Aves > Passeriformes > Formicariidae > Formicarius > Formicarius rufipectus. Next base: position 747,830 of record VXAU01004244.1, on the reverse strand, counting down.
GGCTTTTCTATACCCCTGTAGCTGGGAGTTCTGCTTCATTTCTGCTGCTCTGACCTCTTTTGATTTCAGCTCCTGCTGTGGGTTCTGTGGCTGACTCCACTTCTTGTTTGCCTCTCAGAGAAATGGGTGCACATAGAGATGAATTCAGTAATTAATTTATCCACGTGGTCTCTTTTTCCCATTCCATGACTGACAGGCTGTGTGTCCCTGCAAGGTTAGTCTAGGGCAGTATTTCCTCTTAGGACTGGGTTAAAAAGATGTCAAGTGAGGCAGGTCAGCCCAAGGAGAGGGATTTAGGTATAAAGGCTGAGAAAACCAGTGTGTTTGTGCTGGAATGAGCTGGGGTGATTTTCAGCAGGCCTGGTTTGTCCCTTCCTAGAGCTTTCTTAGCAATGACTTGGATACCATTGGAAATGGCCGTTTGGAAAACTTCAAAATACTGATGACTGGGGGGAAAAGTCGGATAATTGGTTCTTATTTTTTTCTTATTTTTCCCCCCTTCCTGCCCTGTCTTCTTTGCTGTTGGATTTGTGCAGTGAGCTGTTGTGGGGATCCTTCATTTGTCCTCACTTTGCAGGACCCCTTTCCCAGCCCTGCTGGTCCCAAATTTCCTGGGCTCTGCCATGGACTGCTCCTTGCTGAGCATGGAAAACCCTTGGCACTGCTGGAGTTGGGAGTTTGAGCTCTGGTCTAGAACTGAGAGGAATCAGTGAGTGCATTTCAGACCTTCAGCCTGTTCTTGGTTTGTCTGTGCAGGATTTCAGGAAGTGCCCAAGTAACATTTTTGGAAGGCACTTTTGACATCACTATTAAAAGATAATTTGCAGCAGCATCTGAAGTGGTTTTAAGCTTGACAAGTTTGGTTATTAGAGTCATCTGTTAAAGACAAAGTGGGGGAGAAGAGAAATTAGGGAAATAAATATTCAGTATGAAAAACTGGTGCTTCACATGCAAAGCTGGGGATAAAATATGAGGTGGTTATGGGAGAACTGCCTGTATGACAAAAACTTGATCCTCCCCCTGCTTTCCCTCTATTCTTTAGGGTGCTGTTCCTTGGTTTAACTGGTTTCCTGAGAGAGAAATTCCTCTTTGTGCAGTTTTACTACAGAATGTATCCAGAATAACTGGGTTTATTATTCTCTTGGCTATAAAGGGCTGCAAGATGCATTGCACAAATGGTTTAAGGGAGCCCCACATTATTTCAGGGGCTCTTAACAAGTGATGTGGGAAACCTTGAATATCTTACAGCTTGGAATTAAATTTCCTATACATTTGAAAAGCACTTGCATGGAATTGGAGTCAGTTTGCAGTCAGGCTGCCAGCTCTGTGGCCCAGGCAGTGGGAGGAATGCTGGGGTAACGTGCCCTTTGGCAGGCAAGTAATCCCTCCTTGCATTTATTTCTTTCCCTTTGACAGAGATGATGACTTGTGGCCTTCTTCAGGGTGTGGATAATAACGAGGTGGAGAAGTCTCCCTCCTGTAGGAAGCCATAAGGTTCCCACTGTAGAAACCAGCAGCCACTGATGATTGTCCTGCTCTTGTAGGGGGAGAGGTCTGAAAGCCAAGTTAGGAGCATGGTGGGGATGCTGCTGCAAAATACATTGTAGTAGTGATGGGCAAAAATAAAAACACTTGGATTTAAAGCACAGCAAATTGGGGTGGCAGAAGAGCCTGACAGTGTGCTTAGAAAACAGGGAGGTGGTTCCGAAAGCCTCTCAGTCAGAAATGTTCAAGTGATGTCCCCTTGGATCAATGTGTCAGGATCAGCTCCAGACTGCAGGAATTCATCTGCGGGAACAGCCTGGAACTGCACATCACTCTGGGGCCGTTTGCTCAGGGAAGATTTAATGGAGCTTTCAAGGGATTAAGTTAAATGTGGCAGGCAGTGATTTTCTGGAGGAGGAACCTTCCTAATGCACCGTAGAGGGGAGGAAAATCTCAATTAGGCAAAAAGGTACTGTCTGTATGTATTCTGGGGAGTTTGAGAGTGTTAGCACCAGGATTTGTAAGAACTGTATCAGCCAGACTGCAGGGAAGCAGGGCCCTGCACAGGGTGCAGTGTCAGGGCTGTGCCAGAGCTGTTTGAGACTTGCTTGTGCTGGGCATTGTGGTGCTTTCAGGTGCAGCTGCATTTGAGTCCATTTTCCCACCCATCTTGTCTCTCCTCCTTTCCCCACCCCCAGACAGTTCTGGGGTTGTGGACTCAGAGCCCAGCACAGGGAAGCTCTTCAGGAATTCCCTGCAGCAGGGAGGTCACTCAGCTCACCCTCCAGGAACACCCAGACCCAGGGGTTGCACTCGGAGTTTCTCCCTGTGCCCTGATTTTCAGGGAGGTTTCTAAGGGCAAGAAAACCCCACTGGAAAAGCCCTCCCTTCAGTAGCCATCGAGTTCCCATATAATACAAACCCCATGGGGAAAAAACCCCTGTAACCCAAAGACAACCATCAGTAATTAACTTGAGGATGACCAAAAGGTGCTAAAGGAAATTAGGAGTTGCAGGGAAAGTTGAGGAGCAGCTTGATAGTTTCTTTGAGTGTTTTATCAGTTTTGCCAGCAAAACCAAACTTGGTCTTTGCAAGCTGTGGCATTGGAGGGGGCAGTGCCACTGCTCACACACTGAAGGGGAGCTGCAAACTAGACTGCTCGTTGCACAAGATCCAAAAGGAACAGAGAAAACATCTTGATTTTTTTAGGGTCTTGTTCTCCCGCTGCATCCTTTGGGTTTAAAGGAGCACTTTGGTGTCATTATGGCTTTTCACACGTGCTTGCATTCCCTCCGAAGTGCAGCCCAGTGAGGTTGAGTGAGGCTGGTTTGGAACAGAGCAGCAGGATCCAGAGGGCACTTGTTGCTTTTGGTGTGTTGTTGGAGACTGGCACGGCCGTGGCGAGGGAGTGGCGTGGCCTTGACTTTCTTCCTTTTGGGGAATTTTGCGCTTTATTTGCTGCTGTTTCAAGGGAGGAGGAATTCCAGGGCAGTGTTAGCAGCTCAGGGGATGGGAGTGACCCAGGACAGCCTGGCTGGACGTGTTGGTTTAGCCCCAGAAAGTGGCTCCAGCCAAGGTTTGAGGCTGGAGCAGCTGGGTTGGCTCAGCAGGGCACCGAGTTGGTCCCTGGGGAGAGATTTCCAGAAGAGTAGCATGGTGAGGTTAGCCAGGTATAAGGCCAAAAGACTTTTTTTGGATGGTGGAAATAAAAATGGCTCATAACACCTTTGAAAAGTATGTTCCTGGAAGTCCTAAATTGTGTGAAAATTACAAATTTGATCTTTGAAACTGGTCTGTTTGACAAAGCAAAAGATGAAATGCTGCTTTTCTTTGTGTAGTATCTGTTACATTGTCAAACTAGGGAAGATGAACTGTCTAATTATGGTTATTTATAGACTTTCCTGCCAAACCAAACTACACAAAAGCAAGGTAAGATCCTCGGCTATTTGCAAGATAAATATTTTGTGTTAGAAGGGGGAGGGAGCACATTGATAGTCTGTTTGAGCTGTAGTGAAATCCTCGAGTGCAGACAGGGACTTGGTGAGGTGCCTGTCCCGTCTGTGGTGCTGAATGTTGTTCTTTTTCCTCCTAGTTTCCACTGGCTCACTTGCTCAGCAGTATGCCCACCCTAATGCCACCCTGCATCCTCATCCTCCTCATCCTCAGCCTTCAGCCACACCCACTGGGCAGCAGCAAAGCCAACATGCTGGAAGCCACCCTGCTCCCAGCCCCGTGCAGGTAAAGGCTCAGGGAACTGGGTTTAATGGTGTGGGAGTTGCTGCTCTGCTGGAAGGGATTGCAGCTGGCTGATGCTTGGTGTGGATACATCAAATTTTTTTGAGAGGGAAAAGGGCTGGATGGAGCAGTTGAGGGTCCTCCATCTTTCCAGGGATGAGGGATGGCTTGACCTGAGTCAGGATTGAGGGATGGTCATAATTGTGTCACTGCGTTGATCCAAGTGGAGTGGAAATAGGAGATAAATGCCGAGAAGTGTTTGGGGTTTTTTTGTCAAAGAGAAGCAGCTGCCAACAAAATGGTCCTTGTGATAGTGCTGAATTCCTGCTGGGCAAACCTGGGGGGCACATCCAGCCCCGGGCTGCAGGTTCTCCTGCATTTTGCCTGGCAGTCTGGGTTGTCTTTGCCACACATGACTCATGGTGCAAGGAGAATCCTGGGGGTGCCCTCCTAGTGTGCTCTCCACAGGTACCATCCCCTCTTGGCCACAGGTGCCATCTCCTCATGGCCACAGGTGCCATCCCCTCGTGGCCACAGGTGCCATCCCCTCGTGGCCACAGGTGCCATCCCCTCGTGGCCACAGGTACCATCCCCTCGTGGCCCCAGTGGTCCCCGGCTGTGCCCCGTACACCACAGTTAGGATGGCACCCAGCCCGTGGCAGTGCCAGGCTGGCTCTGCTGGCTCTGAGGTGTGCCCTGAGCACTGTCCTGTGTTTCCTTGGGGTGGCACCCAGCCCGTGGCAGTGCCAGGCTGGCTCTGAGGTGTACCCTGAGCACTGTCCTGTGTTTCCTTGCAGCACCACCAGCACCAGGCTGCCCAGGCTCTCCACCTGGCCAACCCCCAGCAGCAGTCTGCCATCTACCACGCCGGGCTGGCACCGACCCCGCCCTCCATGACGCCGGGCTCCACCACGCAGTCTCCACAGAACAATTTTCCTACAGCACAACAAACAGTCTTCACCATTCATCCCTCCCATGTTCAACCTGCATACACCAACCCGCCACACATGGCCCATGTCCCCCAGGTAAACACAGTTTAACAACCTTCAGGAACCTAAAGAAATGTCTGAATGCCCCAAAGGTGAGGACGAGGCGGGCCTGCTGCAGTGCTGCCCACCCTGCCCCTCTCAGCACAGACCTGCCTCTCGTTGTTAGTTAGGTTTCTTGGCTGTACATTGCCCTTATTTAGAGTTTGACAAGATGTTTGGACCTCAGCTTCCAACACCTAGTGCATCTGCAACTGTAGTTTAATGAAGACATCTGAAGCTGGCACTGCTCCTGAAATAAATTGAGCTCCATTCCCAGTTCCCGGCTCCCATCCTTGTCCCTGCCCCACCATCCTGCCCCCCCAGGACTGTTGGTCATGCAGCACAGCAGGCTGGGGCCATGCTCACAAAATGTGCCTCCCCTGCCCCCACTTGAGGCTGTTCCCTGGGGACTCAGCTCCTGCTCAGGTTCACCATCCCAGGAAGAGCTGGCATACAGAAAGGTCGGAGAGCTGAGGGCAGGAAGGCTCAGCTGCTGCTTTTGGTGGCACCTTGAGGCTCTGCAGTGTAGACAAATTCATCCAAGTACATCCAGAAAAGGATATTACACAGTTTGTTAGGGAATAGCAGTGGGAGGGAGGGGAGGTTGGGTTCAGGTGACTGCAGGACAATCCTTGCAGAAGGAAAGCTCTCTGTGTGTGTCTGTATGTGGTTCTCAATGAACTGCTTATGCAGAAGATCCCCAGTGGTTGTTGGCCAACTCAGTGGCAGTCCTTGATCCAGACCCAGAAAGCCCCTTCTCACTGCCCTCTGTGCTCAGCTCACTGAAGGAAAAGGCTCCGGGGGGGGAGCACATGAGTGATTAATCAAGAGCTCTGTGTAAAGCAGTGTTACAGAGATATTCTCATGTTTGCTAAATCTCCTGGTTTTAGTGTGCTGTGTCAGGGAATGGACAGCTAAAGCAGTAATTTGCCTGCACAATTTCTTCTTCAGACCAAGAACTTGGTGTCTGCCTTCTGCAGGTTAACAATAGTTTGGGATGTGCTGACTGACTGATTAGAGTCCAACAAGTGTCCAGTCCCTTGCAGAATTGTGAGAAAACCTTTGCTGTGGTCCCTGGGACAGTCAGTTAAACCAGTGAATTGATAGTTACTTAGCAGTTGTTTTACTGATGTTGAGTGTTTAGCTTTTGGATTCTTTTAGGCTTTTAATTTCTCTGCTTCTTGAGGGAGGATGAGGAGAGGATGTCCACACTTGGTGATCTTGCCACGTCCTCCCAGGCTCTGGTCTCTACCAGAAACAAGACTCTGCTGGCACTGCTGTGCATGCCTGGGTTGTGTGTGGAGCTTCCCAGCAGGGCCTTGGCTTAGGGACACCTTCAGTGTCTTGCCTGGCAACATGAAGCATTTTCTTGAAGGTCACTTAGGAGTGAACCTGCCCCTGGGATGTGCACACACCGAGGCAGGAGGTGACCATTGCCTTCCTTTCTGTGTGCCAAGCACTTGCCCAAACCCAACCAGGTGCAGCTTTGAGTCACACCTGCCTGCTCAGGCAGGCTTTTTAGCAATCACAGGCAAATCCTGCCTTGCCCTTGATTTTAACTTCTGCAGTCTCTTTTGTAACTTTTTTAGAGTGAAACCTCCACTCTGCAGTCTGTGATATTTGCACCAAACTAATTGACTTTCCCGATGAAGTCGTTCCCTCAAAAGATCTCTAGTGAAGGGATAACCACAGTTCAGTCAGAAATTTTAAAGGCATGTAATTATTCCATCATGGGGGAACCAGTCACTGGATTGAACAGCTTCTTAGCAGCCTCATCTCCAGCTTCTGAACACAACCCTCAAATACGCCGGGGTAAGAATTCCAGTCAGACCAACACAGGGGATCAGCCCCATTTCCCTCCAGGCAATCTGGTGAATCTTGAGCTGGTAGATACCTCCCTTGAGAACCAGTCCTTTTACAGAGGTCTGTCAGATGCCAGTTTGCAAAGTTTGAGCCACAGCAGAACAATTTTACCCCCTGTGTGTCTTGACTCCAGCTGCTCCATGAATAGCTGCTCCATAATGATGCTTTTCCAGTAGCATGGTTGTCCAAGTCACCGTGGAGCTGGTCCTGGGAGGGATTCCTGTTCCACAGCCTGATCTTCTAAACCCTATTTTAGAGCAAGAATGAGGTTTGAATTGCAGTTCCTGCCTTTAAAGGCTCCTGGAGTGCTACTAACACATCCAAGCCTGATAAAAGAGTTTGGGGAATGTTTGTGATGAGTCAAGTAACCCTTTTGTCTTGAAGAAATAAAATTCTGGCCACTACCTGCTATCTGTCTTTACTGGCATGTGAGACTTGTGAGGCTGCAGTTCTGGGATGCAGAAGGGCAGAGCAAACCCCAGGTACAAATGGTGTTTTGGGGGACTTTTTGTTCCCCAGAGAAATCCACTGAGAGCTCTGAGTTCCTTAACGTTTTGTACTTCTAAGAAACTAGTGGTTCCTAGGTTTTGAACCCCAAAACTGATGACCTCCAGAGCTGTGAACTGCTCTTGAGCTGAAGAACCCACCACGTTACTGAGTCTGTTTGCCAGAGGTGACGAGCCATGGGAAGGATTCTTGTCCTCCTTCTGCTGAGACTTAGCCCTGGTTCCTCAGGTCACACAGGGGCTGTGATGAGCTGGACCCAGAACAGGAGGATGAAATCAGGATCTCAGAAGGACTTTGCTGCACAGGGTGTGGGCACAGGTCACTGGAGAGGAGGAGAGGGGGATTTCCAGGGCAGGGAGGCAGCAGGGAATGGGGGTTGTGTAGGGAGAGCTGGGGAAGGGATGCCACACTCCCAGTGTGTGCCCTCTGGGAAGTGCTTTTTGAGATGACTCACAGAAATGTTTCCCAGATTTGTTGCTGAATTGTTATTTCTTTTTAAATACCTCCCGTTAAAACACCAGCAAAACGGCTCAAACTGAGCACGTGACTCCGACCCAGCCCTGACAATTCCAGCCCCTTTTCCATCATCATTTCCCCCTTTTTTTGTTGCTCTTCCTTTTCATGTTCCAACCGCCTTAAATCCCTCCGGGAGTCGCCCCCTGGCTTTCCTCAGCCGCAGAGAAAGCTCTCGCCAGTCATGTGGCCGGGAGTTGCTGCCTCCTTGTGACCGTGATACTAAAGAGCTCTTTGTTTCAGGCTCATGTACAGTCAGGAATGGTTCCTTCTCACCCAACTGCCCATGCTCCAATGATGCTAATGACGACACAGCCTCCCGGTGGGCCCCAAGCCGCCCTCGCTCAAAGTGCACTACAGCCCATTCCCGTCTCGACAACAACACATTTCCCCTATATGACGCACCCTTCAGGTGAGGAGTGTGTGCCCGGGACACCTGCCCCCCTAAACTCAGCCAGGGCAGAGGATCAGGGCTGGGGCAGAGCAGATTTGGGGGCAAAAAAAACCCCTAAAAAAATTAAAAAAAAAACCAACCAAACAAAAAAAACCCCAAACCCCAACCTTGAGATGGCCTTGTAGGGTGGTTCGTCTTTGCCAGCCCAGGTGGATTGACCTGGTTTAGGGAATGTTCCTCCAGCTGGGTGGACGAATGGGGAACTGGGACAGACCAGGTTTGGGCAAAAAACACAAGAAACCCCCCAAAAAAAAACAATCTTAAGATGTCCTTGCGGAGTGTTTTGTGTCTGCCACCCCCCTGCCAGCCCAGGTGGATTGACCTGGTTTAGAGAATGCTTCTCCAGCTGGATGGAGGAATGGGGAACTGGGACCGACCAGATTTGGGGAGAAAAACCCAAAAGACCAACCTTAAGATGTCCTTGTGGAGTGTTTTGTGTCTGCAACCCCTGTGCCAACCCAGGTGGATTGACCTGGTTTAGAGAATGTTCCTCCAGCTGGATGGAGGAATGGGGAACTGGGACCGACCAGATTTGGGCAAAAAACACAAGAACCATCCCCCTCCCCCCAAAAAACCCGCATCTTAAGATGTCCTTGTGGAGTGTTTTGTGTCTGCCACCCCCCTGCCAGCCCAGGTGGATTGACATAAAAATTCCTCCTGGATGGAAGAATGGGGAACTGGGACAGACCAGATTTGGGGAGAAAAACCGAAAAAACCAACCTTAAGATGTCCTTGTGGAGTGTTTTGTGTCTGCAACCCCCTGTGCCAACCCAGGTGGATTGACTTGGTTTAGGGAATGTTCCTCCAGCTGGATGGAGGAATGGGGAACTGGGACCGACCAGATTTGGGGGATAAAACACAAGAAACCCCCCCAAAAAGCCGAATCCTAAGATGTCCTTGTGGAGTGTTTTGTGTCTGCAACCCCCTGTGCCAACCCAGGTGGATTGACTTGGTTTAGGGAATGTTCCTCCAGCTGGATGGAGGAATGGGGAATTGGGACAGACCAGATTTGGGGAGAAAAAACATAAAAAAGCAAAACCACCCACAGTAAGATGTCCTTGTAGAGTGTTTTGTGTCTGACAGCCCATTGCCAGTCTAGATGGATTTATGTGGTTTAGGGAGAGTCTCTCCAGCTGGAAGGAGGAATGGGGAGCTGGAACAGACCAGATTTGGGGAAGAACCAAAACCCAAACCCAACCTTAGGATGCCCTTGTGGAGCAGTTTGTGTCTGACAGCCCAGGTGGATTTGGGTTTGGGGAGTGTCTCTCAGCTGGGTGAGCAGGGGGGAGCTGGGGGGCACTGTGGGACTGGGCTGTGCCAGCCCTGCCGTGGTGGTGCCCTGTGGTCACACCAGCCTGAGGTCTGGGGAGTTGAAGGTGCCCACCTGGAGGGCAGCAGTGAAGGTGGTTTGGGCCAGGGCTGCTGAGGAGGGCGCTGCTGGTGGCTGAGAGAGCCAAGAGCTGAGCTTTCATCCCGAGTGCCAGTGGTGCAGCTTTCCTGGAGGCTCCAGGAGTCCTTCCCCCCCTTGGGCTCTCACCTGGGGCAGGGTGTGACTGCTGCTCCAACAGCCCCCAAGCTCCTCTAGTGATGATGGATCTCGGGGATTGTGTGAGCAGGAAAATACTGGGGGGGAGAAAAAACCATCCAAAGGACATCTTGATGTGCAGGGTTTTGGTTTGTTCTCTGGAAAAATAAAAGGAAAAAAATAATAATAAAAAAAAAAAATAAAAGCAAGTTGAGCTCAGTAGTTGTCCTGTGACCACTTTACTTGCAAACTGTTGTGTGGCTTGCCAATTTATTATTTACATTTGAACTTTTTTTTTACAGTACAAGCCCACCACCAACAGCAGTTGTAAGGCTCATCTGGAATAACTGAAAGGCTGGATACCTTTTGTAGGCCAAATACCCTCCTTCTACTGCTTCTGCCAACTGGAAGCACAGAAAACTAGAATTTCATTTTATTTTGTTTAAAAAAAAAAAAATTTTTTTTTTTTTGATTTCTTGTAACATCCACTAGGAATGCTAACAGTTCATCTTGCAGTGGGAGAGATTCGGACTGAGTAGAGGCATTTAGGAACTTGTGGGCTATTCCATAATTCCATGCACTGTATCTGAGTCCTGCAAGTGCCCCAACTCTGCTTGCTGAAAACTGGAAGTTATTTATTTTTTAATGACCCTTCAAAGTTATGAACTCGTCAGCTAGCAAAAGAAGTAACAAGAGTGATTCTTGCTGCTATTATCACTAAAAATCAAGACTTGGAGATCCCTTTTACTTCTAACTAAACTTGAAACAGGTTCAGTAAAA
>VXAU01004244.1:681266-723024 GCA_013399695.1 Formicarius rufipectus | reverse complement strand
GAGAGGCGGGAGCGGGGGGGGGAAACCAGAGCAAAAGTCACCACCAAAATCTCACCGAGCCCCGAAGCCGCCCAGCCCGGGCGCCTTCGAAGAACGGCGGCGGGAGGAGGAGCAGGAGGGACGCCGCACCCTCCCTGCTCGAGCCTGCGGGAGGGTCTCGCCTCTCCCGAGGGAATTTCAGGACACCAAAACCCCCTCCCGCTAGTACACCCTGGCAGGTGTCCCGGCTCCTGGCCCCAGGATGGCAGGAGGAGGGATGTGGAAATTCGGAGAGGCCGTGAAAGGGTCCTTGGGGTTGCTGGGAGAGGGGTGTGGTCCCTGTGGATGCTGGGGATGGGATGGGAGAATCACAGAGCTCTAGGAAAGCTTGGGTTGGAAGGGACCTTTAAAGGTCGTTTAGTCCAATCCCTCTGCGATGAGCAGGGACATCAACCAGACCGGGATGCAGCCACTGGAGATGCCAGGAGAGGGATGCCAGGAGAGAATGCAGTCCCTTGAGAAGGCAGAGGAAGAATGCCAGGAGAGGGATGCACTCCCTGAGGATGCCAGGAGAAGGATGCCAGGAGAGGGATGCACTCCCTGAGGATGCCATTCAGGAGAGGGATGGGGTTCCCAGGGATCCAGAGGGACTCAAACATACTCTTCACGGGACCAGGGATGGGTTGGTGGGACAGTGAGATGTTTCCCATCAGTGGCAAAGCCTTTCTCATGATGTCCCAGGGAAGAAAACTCCCCTCCACCATGGCCTCGCCATGGATCCTTGGTTGAGTCACTCCAGACCAAGTCTGAGCAGCTCCAACTGCTCTTGGAGGTACAAAGCAGCTCCAGGAGGAGCTGGGATGGGAATGGAGACCACAACATTTGGATGCCTCCCATCCCATGCCGGACCAGCTGCCATCCAGAGCCACAGGCACCAAAAATCGGGTGCAGGACCTGCTGGCTCAGGAGGTGGCAGTTCTGAGAAACCAGATTCAGGTGAAAGGGGAAAAAAAAAGAAATAAAAAAAAAAAAAAGAGAGAGAAAAAAAGGAAGTCAGAGCAGTCTCACAATGAGCAGAGATAAAAATACTGCTCCTCCTGCAGCCACGGCGAAGATGGATGAGCTGTGACACCGGGGGCTCTCGCTGGAAAGAGTCTTCCCAGCTCATCCCAGCGTGCCATCAATTTATGGGATGCACTGGTTCTCATTAAAACACCATAAAGAAACCAGCACAAATGCAAATCCCATTTCCCTTCTCCTTCCTGTGAAAACATCTGGTCAACAGAAACAGCTCGGGACATTTCCGGTGCGAATCGCGGTTTTCATGGAGTTTGGGATTTGGCCACGAACAAGGGCTTTGGGGCTGGGGTTCAGCTGAAGAACAGGCAGTCCCAAAACACACAAACCTGGGTCCTGCCAGCTTTGGATTAAACTTAGGAACGTGGAGAGACCTCAGGGCTGCCCAGTCCTACAAGTTATGTTGGAATAACTGCCATGGGAAAGGAGAGAACCTGAAATGCCTCCAAGAAAAGCAGGGAGGACTGGTGAGCATCACCCTCATGCCAGACATCAGAGAATCCACCTGGGCTGCACACCCAGGATCATTCCCAGAGATTCACTGGGTGGAATATATGTGGACATGTATATATACACTTATGTACACAAACAATATAGATATCCTGATATCCCTCTGCTCCAGGTGCTTTTCCATAGGGCAGCATCACCTCGCCCTGCCCTCTTCACACCCCAAACCCTCAGGAATGTCCCCAGGGTTGGGATCCAGATGCCACCTATCCTGTGCCCACTGCAAGTAACCCTCTCCCAGGAAAGCACCCGACCCAATCATGTCCAAATCCCTCCTTTGCAACCTCATTTTTCCAGAGCTCCGGGGAGAAAGGAGCGATGCCAAAACCGCTCCAGCCGTGGCTGGGAGCATGGGAAGGAGAGCTGCTCCCTCTCCCCAAATCCTCATCTCCTCTGGCACATGCCTGGGGAAGGGAATGACTCCTTCACCCAGCACAGCCACCCAGGCAGCAAATGGGATCAGGGCTCTTCAAAGCCCTCACTCCCTTTGATGCTGGGCATGTTATGGGATTAGGCTCAGAGGTTCCATCGGAGCACCGGGAGAAAGGGGGGGGAATAAGATAAAAGCTGCCAAAAGCAGCAGGACCTCCCTCTCCTCACACACCTGCCTTTTCCAAGGTCATTCCAAGGGGCTGGATATTTGGGGGCTTGGCTTGATGTTGTAAAGCCCTGAGGCTGAGCTGAATTTCCAGTTACATCCTGTTATTTACAGAGAAGGAAAGGGGAAGGGGGAAGAAAGAAGAGGAAGGGGGAAGAAAGAAGAGGATGGGGGAAGGGTGCTTCCAGGGAGACCTTGAGGGTGACCAAACTCACAGCCCAGAGATCAGTCAGGGCTGAAAATGCTCAAGAACTGGTTTTACAGTTGCTAATGAAAACCATCAGTTTTCCATGATGACCAACAGCATCCTCAAATCAGGAACAGATCCAGGAGATGGGCAAGAGGCAACAGCAAAGCCCTGGGAGCATTCCAGGGCAGGAGGATGGAGAGGAGGGGGCTCCTCACAGCCACCCCACAGGGGGCTGTTGTTATTTAATTATTTTTAAGGAACATAACCCCCCACCACAACAAGCTGTTCTGCTCCTGCTGCTCCATGGTTTGCCCCTGTACTGAGTTTGGGGAGTGGGATTTTCCACCACCCCCAGAATCCAACCACAGTTCCTGAGAAAGGGTCTGGATTGATTGTGCTGTGAAGGAGACAGGAGCTGGCCCTGGCCCAGTGAATTGGAAAGGAAGGAGCCGCCCTGAGAATATTTGCACAGGAAGCAATTTAATCCAGAGACTTGCAAAATCCAGGAGGAACAGCCCCCACTTCCGCAGCCCTGGCTGAGAATCCCCTGCTCGGGGCTCCAGCCTCGGGACATGGGGAGCACCAGGAAATCCCCATCCCTCGGGAATAATGGTGCAGAGCACTGGGGGAGTTCGGTAAATGCCTTGTTTTAAATGCCTCCAGCCCCTGGGTCAAAGCTGGTCAGGGGACGTGGGGAGCAAAAGAATGTGCCGGGTTTGCTTCCCAAGGGAGAGGGAAAGAAATGCAGAGAAAAGAGGGAAGGGAAAAAGAAACCAAAGGGGAAAGGGAATAAAAAAAAAAGAGGGGGAAAGGAGAAAAGAAAAGGGAGAAAGAAAAAATGAAAGGAGAGAAAGGAAAAAAGAAGGGGGGAAGGGAAAAAAGGGAGAAAAAAGGGAGGAAGGAAATGGGGAAAACAGAAAAGGGGAAAAGAAAAAAGAAAGGGGAGGAAAGATGAAAAAGTGGGGGAAGAGAGGGTGAAGAAGGGGGAAAAGGGGGAGGAAGGGAAAAAAGGAAGTGCTGCCCAGCTGCTGAGAGCACCCTCAAAGTGCCCCAAAACAACGTTGACCTCCCTGTGCCCCGGGACCGGGACACGCTCCCACAGGGAAAACAACTGCAACCCCTGACACGACAGAGCAAACCCAGCTTTTACTTTCAGATGTTACAATTTTGATGTTGTTTCTTTTTTCAAATATTTAATATTGGAGCCGTTTGACGGAAATAGCAGGAATTCAGCCAGCTGCTCCCTGACCCTGCTGCCCTGCAGGCAGGGACAAGGCTCCGGCTCTACCGGAGGTTTCCTCCTTCCAAAGCACAAGTTTGTCATCAAAGTTAAACGAGCACAGGAAAAAAAAAAGGAAAAAGAAAGAGAAAATTCATGCCATCACGCCTGCGTAAGCCTTGCCATGTGGAGGAAGTGTCTTTTTAAAGATTAAACACCCCAGCTCCCCCCACTCCCTCACATCCTGGATCATCTCCGCTCCGGCCGCGTCCAAGCAGTGCGGGTGCTCCCCGGGGTAGCCGAGAGCTGAACTTCCAGTCACAAAACCACTTACCAAAAGTAAAATTAAACTCCCTTACAAGCCCCAGTGGGAGCAGAGAAAGGCACAGAGCCTAATTCCCGTTTTCCCTTTCCTCTCCCAGCTTGCCCAGGCGAGCTGATGCTCAGGCTGCTGAAGCCGCAGCACAGCAGGGACAGGGTCAACTTGGGGTTGGCCAGACCGGGTGACCCCTCACCTTGCTGGGACGGGTCCATGGGGCTGGGATGAGTGGGATGGAGGCCACCAGCCTCTATCCACAGCTCCAGAGGCAGGCGCTCTGCTTGCAGCTGGAAAACCCAGGTTTGGGGTCCCAGCAGGGAGAAATGCAGTGACATCGCGACCAACAGCAGTAATTAGCGCACCCACCACCCTTGGCACAGAGACACAGTACCTTTCACCCCCCAAAAAAACACCCCACAGGGGTCTGCTCTCCTTCTCAGTGGTGTTCAGCTGAGGGGTCGCAGCAGAGCGAGAGCGGCGGTAGAACAAACCCATCCCGGTCTCGGACAGCGCTCATGGTGAGAAACCTCGTGACCGAATACCGCGGCCCTGCCCCTTCCTGAGGGACACCCTGGCACGGTCCCCAGGTGAGGGACCCACAGCATCGCCCAGCTGGGACGGGCAGGAGCCGGCTGGGACGGGCAGGAGCCGGCAGGTCCCTTACCTTGGGCGGGTCGAAGAGCTCCAACACGAAGTCGTCGGCGTCGGGCGGCCCCGCTCGCCGCAGCGCCAGGCGGCAGCGCTGCCAGCGCGTCCCGCTGTCCAGGGAGCTCTCGTCCAGCAGCCCGTACTTGAGCAGCCCCTCTTTGCGCACCTCGGGGGGCTGTTCCCGCGACAGCCCCCACGGCAGGATGCGCTTGCCCAGTCCCGGCTTGAGAGCCGCCTCGGCCGCCTCGCCGTCGCCATCCCCGGGGAGGGCATCCGAGGAGCGGCGTCGGAAGAAGCTGCGCCAGCTCCTGCGCAGCTGGCTGAGCGAGAAGGGCCTCCGCGCCGGCCCCGCCAGCTCCTCCGAGCTCCACGACTTGCGCAGTCCGGACGGGGCGGCCTCGGGGGCTCGGACGGGCTGCTCGGGGCGGGCGCCGGACTCCGCCTCGGCTTTGGTGGCCACGGTGCCCAGGGAAGCGTCGGTGTGCCGCCGGTGCGTGTCCCGGTAATCCCGCGCCGGGCCGCCGGGCAGGATGCGCAGCTGGTTCATGGCGATGCTCTCCTTCACCTCGTGGCAGAAGTACTGCTGGAAGAGGTCGGTGAACTGCACCGAGAAGTTCTCGGCGGCCAGGAGGTCATGGTGCGGGTGCTCGGTGGCGAAGCGCAGGTAGTGCCGCGCCAGCTCCTTGGCGGTGCTGATGGCGTGCAGCTCGCAGAACTCATGCCAGCCCCGGGGATGCGCTGGCGAGCCGGCCGGCAGCGCCTGCCCATTCATTGCCGTGGCTCCAGCGAGGCGGCCGACCTGCGAGAAGACAGAGCACAAGGGGTGGTGAGGGCAGCCCAGNCCCAGAGACCCCACACCTCCCCACCCCGGCCCCGGCAGCCGCTGGCTGACTGGTGTGATCATACCCCACTCCAGATGATAGCCCGCAGCCTGGGGCTCGCCGCGGGTCCTCTCAGAGCCGCTTCACTCACCTGGGACGCACTGGAAGCGGCCCGAGGACAGCCAGCTCCCTGGTGAGCGGCACGGCCATGGGAGCAACCACTGTGGCTCAGCATCGACCACCCGCGGACCCCGAGCCCCCAGGCCCACCCCCATACAGCAGGGCCGTGCCTCAGTTTCCCCACCTGCGGGGTGGGGCGCGGGCAGGGCCCGGTGCGGGGCGTCTGCGCGGCTTCCTGCCAGCACAGCTGCCGGCAGCTGCCCGCCCGCGGGGACGCCTGGCCCGGCCACATCCGCTCCGCTCCTGCCAAGGCTCCACAGCGCCGATGGGTTTCCCTCCAGGGACCTATTTCAACGGAGCTGATAAAACTGGAGTGGGGGCGGGAGGGGAGGAAACAGCATGAAAAGCTGCAGAAATCCAGCGCCGGAGCTGGCTCGCTGCCGGGTCCTCTCGCTCCCAGCGGCCTGGGGAGACGCGGCCACGCCGCCGGCACTGCTCGGGCTGAGCGTGTGATCCCGGGGGGATGCTCCGCTGCCAGCGGGATCGAGGAGCTGCCAGGCTCTGGCAAACCACACCGTATCTCTGCCCCCAGCAGATTTTGCTGCGGGGCCAATCTGAGGGCACCGTGGCTGGCATGCAGCCGCCCTGGCGTGCCCGGCTAAGCCCGGCAGTGGCATTCCCCACAGCCGGCCCGGCTGCTTCCCACCCGAGCTCGTGCTCGCCCATGGCACTTATCGGGGCCGTGCACTCCGCTCAGGCAGGAAACATCGGCCAACCCACCCGGATCCTGACGTGCCGGCACCGGCACCGCCACCTCCCCGAAACGCCAGCGGCAGCACCCCGGCTGCTGGGAGGGGAGGAAAAGTGATTGCATTTGTCAGAAGGAGGAAAAATGAAAAACAAAACAAAACAAAATAAACACCTGAGGGGCCAGGAGGAAGCGAGCAGGCGCTGAGGAACGTGCCGGCCCAAGGGACGGTGTCTCAGCCAGGGCGACGATAACGCCGGGAAGCGGGGCTCTATCTCTGCCCACCCGCCGCCCTCCCGAGCACGTCCCGCGAAGCTTCTCGGCGAGGGGAGATGTTATCAGCCCCCCGCCAGCCCCGCCGGGGCCCGGCTTCCCAGAAGAGCCAGCCAAGGCTCGGGGCCAGCCGGCGCTGCGGCAGTGCCGGGGCATGCGCCCGCCGCAGCCCGGCCGAATCTCCCGGCAGGGCCCCGTCTATCAGTGCCGCCAGCCTGCCGATGACTCAGCGCCCTCCGCTGCGCTCCCGCTTCCTCCCGGCACCCAGGAATCGCCGCCACAGCCGCCCACGCCGCCGGCACGCTCGGCGGGATGCTCCCGCAACGAGCACGGGGAAGAGAGGCACCCGTGCGGATGGCTCCTCAGGCAAGGGGGGAGATTCCCAGCACGGGGAATTCTCCTCCCGAGTTTCCAGGCTCGCTTCGGGAGGGGTTTCCGGCGAGGGGAGAGCCGGGCTTCGCTCGCTCCACGCGGTGGGAAGCAGCCGAAGGCCATCTCTGGTAGCAACGTGCTTTTCCGACCCGACGATGGGAAACACTCCCCAGCGCCTGCCTCTGCAAGCCCTGGCACGACGCCGACCTCATTGCTCCTGCCTGGCACACTTCCCGCGTGGATACAGCTATCCCGGATGAATCCGTGCTCGAGTTCCCGCAGCAGCATCCCGCCCCTCTGCTCGGGCCCAGGGTTTGGCAGGACACGACGCGGGGATATGAGTGCCTGCTGATGGGTGGGCTTGTCTGTGCTCCAGTAATGCCGGAATCCAGCAGCCAGTGGCTCTAAGGCAGATTTCACATCCACATCCCTTATTCCCTGTATGATCCTACGAGGGGCTCCCGGCAATCCAGCGCCAAGACAAAGGACTTGTCCCAACAGCTAATTGCTTCAATTTGCTCTGAATGGAGAATCCAGCCCACCATCGGACACACCACGGACTGGTTGGGATGGGTGGCTTCCATCGCCCCCAAACACTGGAAGAGCCGTACATCACCCATCCCGTCCCATCTCAGGGCTGTTTGTGGGTGCAGGGGTTGTTTTGGGATGCTGGGGTTGTTTTGGGGTGCTGGGCTCGAGGAAGAGCGGGACGGGACAGGCCGGCCACGGGTGGCTTTGATGCGGGTGGGGCGGCGAGCCGGGGCTTGCGCAGGATCCAGCCCAGCCGCCCCCGGGAGCTCTCCTTCGACTCTTGCCCAACCTGAGCGCTGCTGCGGCGAATCCACGGCTGGATCCGGCAATGGGTTGTTTGTCCCAGTAAATGCATTTGTTGTTTAGTCGCAGCCAGCGGAGCCGGCAGCACCGCGCGGTGCCAGGGCAGCGCCGGGAGCCAATGCCACAATCCTGCCACCCGCTCCCGCAGGAGGAGCGCTCGGTGCCAGCTGGCTCGCCTCGCCACGGAGGGGCTGCCAGGTCCGGCCAACCACGGGCCAGCCACTCTGGAAGGGCACCCTCCGGCACCCAGAGCTGCAAATCCAGCCTCGAAGGGACACGGGAGGGAGCAGAGCCTGTGCGGCCGTGCCCTGCTCCGAGCGCCGCTCCGGCTGCACCGGAGCATGTGCGGCACCACCGGCGCCGCGATCCGAAAATGAAACCGGCCCCTCTCACCGCCCTCTCCACGCCAGGAACATGCACACCCGGCAACGTGAATAGGAAATCTGATTGATGTGCCCGTTCTCCCAGAAATAACTGCTCCCAAGCGGAGGAGGAGCGGCCGGCGGGCATTTTCAACTCCCTTTATAAGCACGGGACTGTTCAAAACTCACCCCAAGGACTATTTTGAGGAGAGGGCGAAGCGAGGGGCTGGGAGACGCCCTGGCCAGCCCCGCAGCTCCCGCTTCCCGAGTGGCAGAAATACAAAGTTCCCACAATCCCAAGAGCGGGGACATTGTTCCTTCCCAGGATGTCCTCCATGAAAAGAGCTATTCTGAGCCGGCTGCAGCCTTTCTTGGCACGGCCCCGCAGCCCACTCCGAGGCAGCTATAAAAGGCTGGGTTACAATGAACAGCGCTTTTCAATGGAAGGGCATCCGGCACGGGGGGCTCGGGGGGATGCAGGTCCCTGCGGGGCTCAGGTCACTGTGGGTCCATCCAGCCACAGGTGGGCTTGCAAGGGCTGGATGGTGCTGAGCACCCCCACGGGACGGGGATGGTGCAGCCCCTCTGTGCATCCCGACCACCTGGAGACCAGATGCTGGAGGAACATCTGGATGCACCCCTGGGTTGAGGGGGACAAGTGGGGCACTGCAGCCTTTTGGGGGTGGGCATGGAGATGCTGCCACTCAGCAAGGCAGGAGGGGCTGGTGCAGGGAGAGGGGTGGGAAAGGGTCCAGCTGCGGGATACACCCATAGCATCACTATAAAACAGTGAAAGCCGTTTGTACAAGAGGCCAATAAAATCCACAGCAGAAACTGCCTGGCACAGTCCTGCTCCTCCCTCTGGGGCAGCCCACCAGAGTGGTGTGGGTTCTCTGGGGTCTCGTGGAGGGTGATGGCACAGCACCATCGCTCCCTGTGCCCCTCTGGCATAAAAACTGGAGGATCACAGGGTGTCTCAGGGCCTTCCCTCTCTCTCCCTTGGCTGAACCAATCCAGGAAGTTGAAAAGCAGCAGAAGAATAGGTTGGTGAGATCCCCCAAACAGCATTTTCTTAGGAAATCAGTTTAAAAGCCAGTTTGGAAGGCTTGGAAAGGCTGATTTTACTCTCCTTTTCCCCCTTTCTCGCATGACCTACACACCTCCCTCATTTGACCACCTGGCACTACACAATTTTTTATATTAAAGGCCAAAACTAGCCTTAACCTACAGCTCTGCGTGGGCTGTGCAGCACCACAGACCTGTGGGGATGCCAGTGATGTCAAGGCACTTTAAAAGCCGGGGAGAGGGGGGGGAATTCACCCGTTTGGCCTCCTCAGGTCAGTCTAATGGGACAGAGGGGATGGAGACCACCCCAACCCCATCTCAGGTCAAACGCAAGCTTCACACCGGGCTTGGCCCACGGGGGCTCCTCAGGACGATCCGCTGTGGCCAGCCCAGCTGCCCAGGAACCCCGAGCCTGCTCCCGCCGTCTGGCACCTCGCAGCCCGGTTTACACCATCACGCTCTCCTACACCCACTGCCCTCGGGGGGAAAAGCCCGGCAGCAGCGGGGTGGCCTCTTTCGACAGGGCTTGTTTTGTTGCACGAAATGAATCGCTGCGGTGTGGGCGTGGGAGAACGCGGGGGCAGGAAGCGCTCCCGGGGGAGCGGCGGACTGGGGGTCCCCGGGGGCGGCGCGGAGCAGCTCAGTTGCCAGCCGGCCCGGCTCTCCCGGCTCGGCACGGCCCTCCCCCGGGGCTGGACGGGACCCTCGTTGCTTGCCAAGCCGCCGCAGCGCTGCCGGCACCACAAACCCCGGCAGCGCCGAGCTCTTGCACTTTCACTTCGTGTCACCCGCTGGGATTTTTGTCCCGACACCTTCAGAGTGCCCGTTCAGTGCCACGGGTGAGTGGGTGGGGGGGATTTGCTCTGGGTGAAGATACAAGACACCTCAAAAGCCACTGGCACTTGTGCCCCAGTCTTGCCAGCGTGACACAGGGTGCAAGACCCTCTGCCCCAGGGGCTCTGGGGAAACCAAAGCAGATCATTCCAGAGACAATAAATCCATAAAGGGAACGGAGAACATAAAAGCAGTATTGGGGTGGTGGAAATGCACAGGGGTGAGGCCCTCATGCCCCAAAATCAAGTTAAAAAGAAATCCAAAGCATCGTTCCAGTCCAAAACAAGTCAAGGTGAAACCTGCCACTAATGCTGGGCCTTTAAACTCCAATCCCGTATCCTGCCAGCAAATCCGAGCACAGAGGGGACATGCAGGAGCTGCCAGAGCCAGGTCCCCGTGCCTGCCACCTCTTCCTCTGGCTGCAGCCCCAAAAAGCCCCTGGGCCACCAGCCCACAACTCCAGCACATCTTGAATCAATTTACAACAATATCGAAATCGCAGCTCGACAAGTCATCCCGGTTTCCTTGACAGTAAATCCCCGCCCGGGCAGCAATGACCGTGTTATTGCCGTGTCGGAGCCAGCGGGTCCGGGCTCTCTGCGGCTCACCCTGGTGGGGCTTGGCACGGGCAGGACTGGGCACGGCGTTGGGGCACGGAGAGGCCGCAGGGATGCTGACCGCCGGGGCTCTGAGCGCCCGCGCCTGCCAAGCCGGCGAGCCAACAGAGTCTGCAGGGAGCAGAAAGTCAGAGGAGCCGCTTGGCAGGCTCCGAGTGGCACCTCCGCTTGGCACTCGCAGTGGGCACAGAGGCAGAGGAGAAGGGGCAGCTGTGCAGGAAAGGCATGGCCCTCTCGGGCAGGGCACGCTCCACAGTGCAGGTTGGGGCAGGTGGGCATCACCCCACGGGGTCCTGTGCCCTCCAAGAGGGGTCGCGCCCATGGCAGGGGCCGTGGGAGTCTGGGGGGAGGCGGAAGAGAGGGGTAGGGCTGGTTCTCTGCACGCTGCACCCCCGGCTCACAGATCCCCAGGATAGGGATGCTGGGAAACGGGGGACATGAGGGATCCCAGAAGTGGGGGTGGTCTGGGGTAATGTGGTACTAGAAGGGTGGGGGTCCCCAGGATTTAGGCACCCACAGAGGAACAGAGCCCCCTGAACAGAGAGCACCCACTGGGAAGGGGTCCCCGAGGATGAGCGCAGCCCCTGCAAAGAGGGAGCAAAAGAGCAAGGATAAGGGTGACCCCAACAGAAATGGGGTGCTGGAGGCGAATGAGGAGGTATCGGAGGGCTGGGGACTGGCAGAGGAGGGGGATCACAACCCCGGAATGGGGTCAGCGGAGTTCCTGCGGGGAGAGATCCCAGCCCGGGGCTGCCGGAGTGGCTCCGGACGCTGTGCAGGAGAAGCGGCCGCCGCGCTGCCTCCCCTCGCTGCTACTTTCACTTTGCAGCGGCCGCTTCCCGGGGCCGCCCGTCCCGGTCCGGCTCAGCCCAGCCCAGCCCGTCCCGATCCAGCCCAGCCCGTCCCGTTCCGGTCCCCCGGTTACCTGCACGAGAAGGCGTCCTGCTGCCGCTCGCCCATGGTGGAGCGGCGGAGCGCCCGGGACGGGGCGGGCGGGACGGGGCGCACGGCTCGGCACGGCTCTGCTCTGCTCGGCACGGCTGTGCTCAAGCAGGAAACCGGGGCAGGCGGCTCCGCATTTCCGCCGGGCGGAGGCGCGGGGCGCAGACCCCGGCCCCGCACGGGTTATGTAAAGCGGAGCGGCGCGGCCGGGGGGCGGAGGCTGCGCGGGGGCGGAGCGGAGGGGCCGCCCCGTCGGTCCGGGTGTCTGTCTGCCTGTCCGTGTGACTGTCAGTGTGTCTGTCTGTCTGTCCGCCTGCTCGTCCGCGGGTGCGCAGGGTTCCGCACCGCCCCTCCCGGCCGCTGCCTTTATCTTATCGCGTCCGCGCCCGCGGAGGCAGCGGCACAAACAGCCTGGCCGCGCTCCCGGGGTGGATTTATTTTTCATTTATACACACACACACACACACATATATATATATATTTTAGTTTTTATAACTTTTAAAATGTTTTCTCTCTGGGGATTTGGGGATGTCTGCCTCTCCCCCACTCCCCCAGAGTCGAGAGGCAGCCCGAGCTGGGAGTCTTTTGGGGGTTCGGGAGTGGTGTGTGCTTGAAAACACTCCCCTTTCCTGCTCCTGCCTGGCCATGTTCTCCTCCAGCATAGCGGGTTGGGACCCAAGGGACCTCTGCGGTGGCAGCAGTGGGTCAAATGCCATCTTAGACCCCATTTCTCATCATTTTCCGAATTATGTTGTGGCAAAAGGCACCACGGGGCACTGCCCACATCCAGCCAGGGCCCACAGATGTCCCACACCGTGGGCGAGGGCTCTGGCAGTGACCCAGTGGTCACAGTGTCCCCTTGGTCCCAGGCAGGGCTGGGAACTGGTGTGGGTGTACACGGGTCACACTCGGCCAACCTGGTGCCATCCTGGTGCCATCTCGTCCCAGAGGCCCCACAGTAGAGCTGCAGCCACCCACTCTGCCATGGGAAATTGGAGGAAAATAAACTTCCACTGCACGTCTTTCCAGGAAAGGGCTGGATTTTGGTCTGTACTGTCATGCCTGGCCCTTTGATAGCTCCCACCTGTGTCACCAGTTGTTCCAAGAGCTTCCCCGAGGCCTCATCCTCCCGGAATGGCAGCAGTGCCAGGGACAGAGGAGCTCTCCTTGCCCCACAGATCCTCAGGCAGGTGCCTCTCACACTGTGCATGCAAAAGTCACATCAGAGCAGCCCTGCAGTGGTGTCCACTCTGCACACCAGGTCAGGGAAACCCAGGGATGTGGCGGCTGCTATTTTACAGACATCACACTATGGATTTGTGTGGGTGTTGGGAAGGTGGAAACTGTGGGAATTTGCCCTTGGAGAGCAGGTTGAGGCACACTGAGCTGCTGGTGAACAAGCACGTGTGCCACCCTCGGTGGGTCCATCCTCAGTGATGCTTTAAAATACACCTCAGTCGTTCACCCAATCCATTTCCAATCCATCTCCTTCCGACGAGGAAAAGCCTGAAATAGGAACTCCCTGCTGGTGTTGTGCCACCCCTGGGCCTCAGACAGTATGGATGCAGCCCTGCTGCCCACCTCCAGACTCACCAACCCCTCCGAATCAGATTTGAGCCATAATCCCACAAAACCCTTGGGCATCGCCTGCTCCAGGGATCCAGGCGACTCTGCGTCCAACCAACCTTTCCCACACCCCACAGGGAAGCGAGCTGGGACCAGCTGACACGATAAAATCTTACCTTAAAATCTACTTTTTAATTTCTCCTACCGTTGCTTTATGCATAATTGCGCCTTCTGGCTCTTTTCGTGAGGACGGAGGAGCGGCGGGCGGGTCGGGGTGCCCGCCCTGCCCACGAGCGGCTGACCCACCTCCCAGCGATCGCACTTTTCCTTATCAACTTCATCTGTGTCAGAAGCGCCCTCTCAGCGTCCTCAGCCCCAGTGGCCTGAGATTTGACTTTTGTTTTGCTTCCTGTATGGATTTCTACAGTCCCCAAGTGCTAATTCACTGCCCCGACTTCTGCTTTTTCTGTTTGTGTATGTGGAGCTGCACAGATGCCCTTGTACACACACACACTGCTGCTTCCCTTCCGCTCGGCGCTGCCCTCAGCTTTTAACCATTGCTGCTTCCTTCTCCTGTAAACCCTTATTCGGCTTCCAATAGTCCTTCCCACTTCCCTGTTCAATTCCTGTGCGCTGGCTCATTCCGTTTCCAGGGGTGGTTTGCAAGTGGCACATCTGCATGTCTCCGCGTGGGGTATGATGGGTTTCAGGTGACCTCTGCCACTCCACAAAGGGATGGGTGACCTCTCCCAACCTGCCCAGAGGCGGTCTGGGGGTAACAGCTGGAAATGTTTGGCCGTGAGGGTCTGTGCTGAGCTAGCAATGCCCCCCAAAATCTTAGCCTGGCTTTGATGCGCCCCTTCAGAGGGCTGGATGGTGATGATGTGGGATGGGATGGGCTGAACACGATCTCTGCCGTCCAGCTGTGAGATGACAGTCCCCCCTACCTTTCCCGAAGGGATAACATCTGGAAGTGCTGGGCTATGGCTGTCTGTGTTGAGCTGGCGATGCCCCCTAAAATCTTAGCCTGGCCCGTTCAGAGCGCTGGGAGGGAATGGAAACGGTGATCGAGGAGCGATGCTGGGGTGATTATGGGCTGGGTGGTGATGGAAGCGGTGATAGGGGGTGGTGATGAGGGGTGACGGAGGGGTGTCCCGGGGCTGGCTGCCCCCATCTCGCCGCCGAGCCCCGCAGCGCTCCCGCCGCCGTGGCCGAGCTCCCGCCGCCCTCTCCCGGCCCTTCCCCGCGCTGCAGCCGCCTCCTCCGGCCCTTCCCACTCCTGCTCCCCCTGCCCCGACTGGGTCCGGGGGCAGCGAACCCCGATCTCCGCCTGCCAGGCTGGAGGCAGCGTGGGACGGGGGATCCCGCATGGGAACGGAGTGGGACAGAGGTTCCCGCACCCCGAAACGCTCCGGGGAGTGTCGCGCCAGCCCCACGCCCGTGTTTCTGTGACAGTCACGACTTGTCTGCCTTGAAATCCAGGACTCAGTTTGGGGTCCATGTGGAGGCCCTGAGGACCACTCGCTGACCCGCACCCCCCATCCCCTGTGTGCCGGCTGGGGACACGCACAGCACCGGGAACCCAGCACCCCTCGGGACCCCCAACCCCCCAAGATTCCCAGCTCTGGGGGTGACTCAGAGCTCCCGCTCACCTCGCTGAGCCGTCCAGCACCCGCCGCTGTGTAACCGCATAAGTCATCTGTCATGGGAGCAGCAGGAAGCGCAGGACAAGGGCACTCCACGTCCAAAAAGGCTCCTGGCAGTCCCTCGTCTCCCTTCCGACCTTTTTCTCCCTTTTCCCTGCTCTCGGGCAAGCGCAGCACGGGAATTCATTTTCCTGTCTTTCCCATCAAGACTTGGCAGGGCGAACTGAGGTACAGGCTCTGGGCTCCTTGATGGGGGAAAGCTGGAGGGACAACAGGGAAAATACGCTCGGAAGGGGAAGTGCTAGAGCTTGTGCAGCAGCGTGCGAGTGTCCCAAGGGAGACTCAGAGGGAAGCAAGAACCCACAGGGGAATTTTGTTGGTGTTTTTTGAGGAATCAGGGCAGTTCTCCAAAGCAGCTTCCACAGGGCTCTCTGGGAAGCAGCTGTGGAGGAGGAACAACCACTGGAACAACCTTTGATGAAGTGGCTGGCGGGGCTGCAAGAAGCAAATGTGGTTTTGGAGTCCCAGGAAAGAAAATTAGAGCTGGGAGTGCTGTTGCCTTTTTCCAATTACCCCAGCTGCTCTAACAGAGATATTGCTTCTCCCCACGGCGCTTCCCCTTCTAAACTTGCTACGTGAAAAGGCATCTCTCAGCAAGGCAGGGAGATAAGTGGTGCAGAGACCTGAGACTTCCCACCAACGACCTTGAACAGAGCTACTCTGCTCAGGAGGGAAGATAAAGCCCAGATGGTTTTAGTGTTGGTTTAAATTCCTTTTTATAGCCTGAAAGTGAAAGTCTGCAGGTGACAGGGAAAACCCTTGGTGATCTGAAAACCTCTGACACAAGCAAAATATTGCAAAGCCCTGAGCAGCTGTATAGGGTTGTACGAGCATCTAAGGGAGGAGTGGGGAGGACCACAAGCTGTGGCAGAGGTCACCGATGGCAGGATTTCTGGGATAGGGACTTGCAGAATGCTCACTGAGGATGTGGTTGCTAAAATATACACATGGCCATGGAGCAGAGCAGGGGGATGAAGAAACTGGAGGAAAGGGACAGTGATAAGGAGAGCAAATCCTTAACACTGATACTTATTAGGACATGGTGAGGAAAGCAGCACTGGTGGTCCTTGGGCTGGTGACCCTTTCAGTTTGGAATGCCAACCAAGAGCAGAAGTCAGACTGGAGGGTTCACCCAGCCAGAAGGTTTATGGTTGTCCTGGGACGTGGGCACAGGCGGTGGGAGATCCGGCCCTGCCCCCGGCGCTCGGCGTGGCCGGACCCGCTCACCCCTGGCCTAGATGGGGCAAGCGCTGGCCACCCTTCTGAGGGCGCATCAGCAGCTCCAGTGCCATGTGGTGTCCCTGGGCAGGAAGGAGCGAGGGGGCTCTGGATTCTGCCCACACGGTTGCACAACACCCGGCAGCTCCAGTGCCCAGCTAATGGCTCATCACTCCCTGCTCCTTGTGCCAGCTGTCCCCTGCAGCATCTCCCACCCATGCAGGACCCTGCCCTGCCACCTTCACCTCCAGACCTCCTTGTGGGATTTGTATCATCCATCTCAGTCACCGACCCCTGCCAATTCCCTGCCAGATGCTCCCGGGATTCCAATTCTTTGCCCCCAAAATCTGATCAAAAATTCAATGATGTGCATCTGCTTTCAGCACTAAACTCCTGAGCTTCCCACCCTTTAGTACGCCCACATGTACATACATTCCTGTGTGCATCCATGTACATATCTATGTGTGTATCCATGTGGATATCCACACCTACATCCATGCATTCACCCCTGGACGTGGACACCCCTCGCACACCCCGATCCGCGCCCCCACTTCTTCCCGCATTCCCCTATCTCTCCTCGGTTCTCACTCCCGCAGCTGTGACCGGCCGAGGGCTCTGGGCCGAGCCAGTAGTTCCCAGCCCCGGGGCCGAGCTCCGGGGCGCTTTCGCAGCTCCTCCTCCCTCCCTCGGGCCGCCCGGAGCGGCGGAGATGGGCGGCGGCGGAGGCGGGCGGGAGCAGCGCTCCGCCCGGGGGCCGGGCCGCACCGGCGGGAGCCGAGGACAAAGGTGGCCGTTCGGGAGCGGGGCCCCAAAGCCCCCCTTACACCGTCGGACCCCCGATCCAGCGCTCTCACAGCCGCCACGGCCGCCCGCGCGTCGCTGATGCCGGTGACCGCCGGAGCCCCGCGGTAGAGGCAGAGTCCAGGTGGGTGCAAAGCCTGGCACGGCGAGGCCACCGGCGATTAGGGGATAAGGGTGGCCTCGCCGGGGTGACAGGGTTCGTGACAGGGTTCGTGACATGCGGAGCGGCAGCCGGATCCGCGGCGCCGGCCAAAACCCTCCCTGCGCGGCGTGGGAGGAGCGGCGCGACACGGCGATCACGGCGCCGGCGGGGAGGTCACCTGCGCCAGGTGACGTGGAGCACCGGGACAAGCCCTGACTGGGGCTCCTCCTCGGGAAAACACTCTGCTAGGGGGGACAGCCTCCTCCCCAGCGAGCCCCGAGGAACCCCAACCCACCCAGCACTCGCCGGACGCGGCACCTCGGCTGGGGGCGGTGTTATCGCAACTCTCCAGGGTTGTTTATTCACCACCTTCATTTCCTGGGCGCCAGGGCTGGCGCCACCGGGAACAAAAAGCCCATGGTTAATCCCCACGCGATTGAGGCGCTGAGCACCCTCTGTCCCCGCAGGGCGCCGAGCCATGAAGCTGAACGAGAGGAGCCTGGCCTTCTATGCCACCTGCGACTCCCCGGCCGACAACTCCGGCTTCCTCTACAAGCGCGGCGAGCGGCACACGGCGTATCACCGCCGCTGGTTCGTGCTCAAGGGCAACATGCTCTTCTACTTCGAGGAGCGGGAGAGCCGGGAACCGGTGGGTGTCATCGTGCTGGAGGGCTGCAATGTGGAGCTCTGCGACTCGGCCGAGGATTTCGCCTTCGCCATCCGCTTCGGCGGCACCAAATCCCGCACCTACGTGCTGGCGGCGGAGAGCCAGGCGGCCATGGAGTCGTGGGTGAAGTCGCTCTCCCGAGCCAGCTTCGACTACATGCGGCTCGTGGTGCGGGAGCTGGAGAAGCAGCTGGAGGAGATGCGCTGGGGGCTGGCCAGGGGATGTGGGGGCTCCCGGGGGTCTCCCAGCTCCTGGAAGCCAAAGCCCTCGGGGCTGGAGAGGTCCCCGGAGCCGCTGCCGGCTCTGCCCGCCGTCCTGCCCAAGGAGAACGGCTGCGCGGTGTGGAACAACGTGCTGGGAGTGGAGCAGCCACCGCACCCCTCCGGCTGCGGGGGCCACGGTGACGAGGGGAACCCGCGGCCGCCGCCGCTGCCGCCGCGCAGGCGGGGGTCGAGCGGCGAGGCCGCGGCGCAGAGCCCGTCCACATTCTGCCGGCTCCACGAGCGGTACAGCCGGGACATGGCCCGCCTGCGGCAGGACTGGCTGCAGAAGCAGCGTGGCCCCCGGCCCTGAGCGGAGCCGAGCCCTGGGAACCCACCAGGACACGAGGCAGAGTGGAGGTGGATATCCTTGGTGCTCCCCTCCTCACCCTGGGATGTGCAGCCCTGTCAGTGATGGACACCTGCTGATGGTGCCAGCACCAAGAGACACCAGTGCTGCTCCATGATGGTGAAATGGGCATCTCGTGCCAGATAGCGGGTGCTGCACCCTCCAGCCATGTCTGGATGTGGCTGCAGGGTGGTCCACTCAGCACAAGGAAGCTGTGAGCCACTCGCTGACTGATGCCTCCCAAGAATCGACCACTGCTCTGGGTCCAGTGAGGCCTCTTGGTGTTCTTGTAGCAGGATCATGCTGGGGCGATGTTTCTGGAGGAGGATTTTGATGGGATCTCATCCGCCTGAGCGCCTGTGTGGGTGTTTCACAGCTGGAGAGCCTGCTTCCAACTTCCCCTCCCAGCCCAGCACAGGGCTGAGGTCGGCTGAGCTCTGCCAGATCCCTCTGCTCCAGCAGGATGTGGTTTGAAATGAAAATATCAGTCAGTGCAGCCCTTCCTTAGTGGCAGCAGCAGCACCGCACGCCCTGGCTGCCCGGGGACCTGCTGGCACCCTGCCCCAGGCATTACACATGGGCCACTGCTGCCTGCAGCCTGTCTGCTGAATTTGGGGGGGGGGCAGACCAGGGGGGAATGCAGCAGCTGCAGGCACTGCCTGGTGGGGGGTGTTTTGGGACAGAACATCATCCCCATGCCAGCTCACTAAGGGGAAGCATCGCTCACGGTGGCAACTGGGAATGTCTGTGTCAGCAGCAGAGCGTGAGGAATGATTCATGTGCCAAACCAGAGCAAAGCTGGTGTCTCATGCCAGTGTTTCTGCCTTATTTGCCCAACAGACACTCCAGCTACTGGCCTGGAGGTGAGGTGACCCACCCCAGGTCAGGAGGGAGCAGTCAGGGTGCCCTGCTTTTGGGCTGGGTGGCTCTGGCTCCCTTTGTCCCCTTGGGACACAGAATTTTGCTACAATAAAAGTTGTTCCAGAAATTTTCTGCTGGCCCTGGTTCTTGTTTGTGCCTTTAAGCCCCTGGGGAGGAGGATCCAGGTGGGAATTAATCCTCTGGTTTAATGCCCCTCCTCTCCTCACTATGGGGCTGGTCAGGGAATGTGTCACCCAAGGGTGACATGGCCAGCACCAGGGCAGCATCCTGGAGCCACCACATCTGCCTGGAGGGATGAGATGGGGATGGGATGGGATGGGATGGGATGGGATGGGATGGGATGGGATGGGATGGGACGGTGCTACCCTGGGAATATCAGGACACCCAGTGCCATAGTGGTCACACGGCAGGGATGGGTCTTAACCCGGGACAGTATCTGTTCCCTTGCCAGGGACGGTGTAGGTGCTCACAGGGACAGAGGACTCTGCCGTTATGAAAGTGACCAACACCTCCCCATGTCCCTACCCACAACACCCCACTGCATGAACGACTCCAGATTCTCCAGTCACTGCAGGATCTTGCAGAGATTGAGGGATGACCTCTTGGGGAAACTGAAGCACGAGGCCAGCTGGAGTCACCTGCTCAGCATGGAGCCCTGCTCAGGGCTGGGCACAGCACCCAGCCATGTGTTTTGGCATTTGGAGCTGTGCCGAGGGCAGCCGGGGTGCAGCTGCACCCTCAACCCCCACATGGTTAATGCAGCCCCGTCCTTCATGGCAGAGGAAGATTCCAGTTTCCATGGCAGCTGGCCCAGCTTCTCCAGACGTTCAGATATTCATTAAAAATAAGTCCTTCCCAACATGTTATCAGACAAACAAGCTAAACAGATATGCAACATATGGATTTATTAATTGATCAGACACAAACAGCCCTGCCTCGTGTCAGAGCTGTCAATTTGCCTGGTGGTGGTTGGCTCTGAAAAAGGGTTGTGCTGGGGTGTGGTGCCATTGGCAGTGCCAGGTTAATAGGCTTTGGATAACCTGGTCTAGTGGAAGATGTCCCTGCCCACAGCAGGGGGTTGGAATGAGATGAGCTTTAAGAAGGTCCCTTCTAACTCAAACTTTCCATGATATGATTTTATGACTGAGCCAAAGCTCAGCTGGAGGATGCTGTGCTACAGTCGAGGGGCTGGAGCAAACCTGCAGCAGGGATGAGCCCAGGAAGTCCATGGGGCAGGATCGCATCCTGGGCTGGACTAAACGCATTTGACATCCTCGTTTTTACCCCCTCAGTCACTGGGATATGTTTATGGCAGGGAGACCTCTTGCCACAACCTCAAAGAAAATGCATCACTTCCAAGGGTGCCAATACCAGCACTGGGCGAAACCAAGAGGAGCTCCCATCCCACTTCTCCCAGACAAAACACACCCCAAGGCCAGAGTCGTATCCAACTTCTGTATTTAGTGGCTCTTTACAGAACTTGTTCCTTCCAAAATTGTTAAACAAAGTTCACCGATCTCATAGAAACTTTTGAAGTACAGAACATGAGCCTAAACAAAAACGTGACTGGTATGTCCCGCTGGCTTTTGTACAACAGGATTGCCGTGTTCAGGACTATCCTAAGTGCTTCCTCAAATCCCATTCCACTAAAGCTCCCGCTAGCACACAATGGAGAAGGCAGTCAGTGGTTGCACCTCGACCTCCCTCAGCGTGGTGGCAGAGCAAAGAGCAGCCGTGGGCATGCTGGGGCTCACTGGGGCAGGGCAGGTGGGCAAGGAGAGCTGTGGCCTCGCTGAGGCACCTTCAGCATTGCTCATCCACCACCACCCGAATATAAAAATACCTTCTATTCTGATAAAAATGTCTACAGTGGAAAATCAGTCAATGCATAGCCTGGGAGCCTGGCAGGGTGCCCTCTTGACGGCGTGGGCCTTGGTGGGCCATGGCAGGGGACAGGGCAGGGCAACCCAGCATGGGGCACTCTGTGTCATTTAAAAGCATTCCGTTAGCAGAGGTGGTGAGGTTGGGGAGGAGACGAGGAGCACATTAGGATGGTGGCACTGCTGAGCTGGCCCTGCAGAGGATCAGCCCTGGAAGGCAAAAGCTTGGTGGTGCTTTGCCCGATTCAGGGCTGAGCTGCCCAAACCAGGCAGGTGTGACATCCTGGGGCTCACCCTGGCACCACCTGGGGACGAGGCTGTGGGAAGGGGATGCTCCTCCTGCCTGGGAGCTCTCCCTGTAAAAAGTGCTGCAGCCACAAGAGCTGGCTGTGACGCTGGAGCAGCCCCGAGCAGGGCTCATGAATTTTGGGTGCTCGCCCAAGCACTGTTGCCCCAGGGGCAAAACTCGGGGGCTCCACCTCTTTTCCTTTCCCAAACGACATCGCGCAGGGAACCAGGACGGGATGGATGTCCATCCCCAGCGAACCGATGCATCACACCCAGGTACTTCTGCCCATCTGGCTCCCAAAATCCCCAGCACAGGTTGCCTTCGTTGCTTTCGCCTGATTTCCTCTCCTCCCCGGGGAGCTGCGGAGCCGCCACCAGTGGCCGGCCGGAGGAAGCGTGAGGGGCGGCACTGGGACCGTGCTACATCTTGTTCCAGGAGGCTATTGCAGACATCTCTACGACATATACAACCGCACGGGACATTCTGTGTCACTTCCGAAAACATAAACCACCAGAACTAAATACATACTCGATGGTCGGGGTGTCGCTTTAGAGTCTTCAGGGACTAGGACGCAGTCTCTGGCTGGGGCAGAAGCGATGCAGTGTCTTACAGACAGGGGTGGAAACTCCAAAAGTTTCTTAAATTTGGTCAGTCTCATAGTGCTTCTTGATGGCTTTGCTCAAAAAGTCTTTTCTGTGGGTTGATTTTTTTCTTTGTTTATTGATTTTTAATCTCATCCAGTGGCAAACTACAAGACTTCAGTGTACATTTAATGACACGACTGCTACATCATCTTGATTTTATAGCTATCTTTAATATCAAAGCAGCTTAAGCTGTTAATAAATTCCAAAGTATCCTTTTATTAAAATAGCTAAAAGAGGTCTATAAATATTTTCGTTTGTTTTTCTTTTCTAAAATTGTTCCCAGTTTTTCACATTTAAAACAAAGCCGGGGTGAGGGGGTGGCTTCACAGCAAGGGGCTTGTTATCCCCCTTTTTCCGTGGGCACTCCCCTCCGTGGCGCCGGCATCGCCTCTCGGTGCACACTGCATTTACCAAAATATATATATATGTGGGCGTGTGTATATATATATTTAGGGCGGCGGGGGTGGGGGGCTCAGAACTCCCACTCGAGGGCCTCCTCGCGGTTGGCGGCCCGCTCCAGGCGGTGGATGATGTTGTTGAGGTTGGCCATCTTCTCGTGGCGCCGCTGGACGCTGGTGCTGAGCCGAGGGCCGGGGACCGGCGGCAGCGCCGGGGCCACCGGCCCGGCGGAGGACGGTCCCGGGGAGGCCGAGCCGGTGAGGCCGGGCGAGGAAGCGGCCGAGGGTGATGTTGGGGAGACCTCCAAGCTGCAGCGGGATGACCCTCCCGCGGAGGACTGGGAGCCGTCGGGGTGCGGCGGCGGTGGCGGTGGGGGTCCCCCGGTGGCGGCGNGCCGGCGGCTCCAGCTGCCCGTGTCCCCCTGCTCCTCCTTCACCTTCACAGGCACAGCGGCGCAGGGGTGCTCACCCCCCACAAACACGGGTTTGCGATCCTCGGCGTCCGAATCGGGGCTGTGCGGGACCCGGCGCACGGGTATCGCCGTCCCACCGCTCTGCTCCGGGTCCGTGTCGTTGTCCTGTGTGCCCTCCACCAGCATCTCCCGGCGCATCCGTGACCTGCCAGGACACAACCGCGGAGGGTCGGCCACCTCCACACATCGCCCCGTGTCGCTGGCAACGCGTGTTTTGAAAAGGCATCTCCAGCCGGAGAAGTGGGACATGCCCACCTACAATACTGCCCATGGATGAAGCCTCTGCTTCTTCCCAGGACCAGGGTGCTGTGGGGATGGATCCCGTGCTCCAGGAGCCTCTGTAAGGCTGCAGAGCTCCCCCTCCGGGGCGAGCAGGTGGACATGAACATGGACACCTCTTTAGAGGCTCAACACGACTCAGGGTGGTCTTGACCACCCACCAGCCAGGGCATACACAGCATTTCAGGTACAATCCTGCACCTATGGATCTCCAGTGACCACGTGTGGGTCTGCACCTCCCATGTAGGGAAGAGGGGCTGGGAAGGCTGGAAAAGGAGCAGAGACACCACTCTGATGGCACAGCACCGTTAGATGACCAAAGCCCAGGAGTGCTGTACCTGTAGTTGTGGAACCAGTTGATGACAGTGTTGGTCTTCAGGTTAAGCTGGAAGGAGAGCAGTTCAATGGTCTGCTGGGAGGGGTAGGGCTCCATCTGGTAGGCTTTCTTCAGGGCTTCCTTCTCCTCCGGGGCCAGCACCACCCGCGGCTTCTTGATCTGGAGGAGGCTGAGGTCCTGCGGCGGCGCGCTGGGGCTGGCGCACTCGGAGCGGGCGCTGGGGGACTCGCTGTCCGAGCCGGCGCTCATCAGCCCGTACCGGCGCTTCAAGTAGGCTGTGGGAGAGGACANCCGGGACCCCCCGCCCGGCCACCACCCCGATTCCAGGGAGGCTGCGCCACCCCGACCCTCACCTTTCTTCTCCAGCTTCTTCATGTCGCGCAGCTTCTCCACATTGTGGGGGTCGTTGAGCCAGAGCTGCATCCGGACGAAGGGCTCCCTCCCCTTCAGGCTCAGCTTGTGCCACGGCTTGGGCCTGGAGAGGAGATCGGACACCGAGCCCTGCGTCAGGCCCAGGATGCTCTCCCCAAACAGCCGCTGGCCTGGCGGAGGAGAAGCAGAGGTGGTTAGAGGGGGTGGAGCAGCGGGAGGGGTGCTACAGCCTCCCCGCGGAGCGGGTGCATCCCGCTTCTCAGCCAGCATTCCCCCGGAATCTCCCTGAGCGACCCACAGGGGGCTTGCAGCTATGGGAACTGGGGCGCTGGATCCGTGCAGCCTCACCAGCAGCCCCCGAAAACCCGGGCGGAGAGAGGGTCCGCACCTAAATTGTTGTCCGTCAAGACCTCCTTGACCTTCTTGGTGATGGAGTAGGTGTCCAGCTCGGGGGACATAGCGACGATCTCCTGGATGCCCACGGGCCCCTGGTTGTTGGCATACGTCTTCCCACCCAGGGTGGGCGTCGCCCGGCTCTCGGGCTGCTGATTTTCCTTGCTGCTCTCCAAGGCCAGGGTGAGGGGCTCCGGGCAGCCCTTGTCGTGCTCGGCGGGGCTGGGGGGCGGCGAGGGGGACGGCTGGGGCTCCGCCGGGCTGGCTGTGTGACACGGGGACAGGGGTCAGGGGGACGGCGGGAGGAAACAGCACAGGGAGTGGCAGGAGCAGGAAGGTTATTTTGGTGGATGCCCGTGGCTATGGCAAAGCAGGGTGCCAGAGGAATCATTAAAAAGAACGCCTCTAATATAAAAATATTCATTACTGGTTTATGCCAGGCACAAAGACAAAGGTTTTTCATGTGGTTTCGTTCTTTTGGTTTGAAGTTTAAAATGTTTGACACTAAAGAGGTTGGGGACAAAAGGGGATCCCCAGGATCAGGGTGTGGGTGAAGGGACAGCTCTTCCCAGAGCTGGGGTGCGAGCAGGGCAAATCCTGCACTGGGATGCAGGGGGTGGACTCAGAGGAGGGAACACTGGGGGCACGTGGGGACCGAGGGGACAGCGGGGTCACTTACCCTGGGACGGTGTGGGCTGCTGGCTGATGCCCTGGCCCAGCTGGTCGGTCAGCCAGAGCTGCATGCGGATGAAGGGCTCCCGACCCTTCTGTGTCAGCTTGCTCCACGGCTTGGGCCGGGACAGCATGTCACTCACGCTGCCCTGGGACAGTCCCAGCACCTAGGGCACCACGCATGTGTCACCCACCAAAGGTGGGTTGAACTCCTCCCCACGCTGGGATGCTGCTCCATCCCCACGTAAAGGGAGAGGAATCAGGCTGTCACCCTCTGCCACCCCACGGCACAGCTGGACCCCTTGTCCTCAGCCACAGATGTTGATGGTGGGACACCAAGTGGGCTGGGAGGATGCTCCCAGCAGGGTTCCGCACAGGGGACAGGGCATTCCTGGTGGGAAGTGCCACCAACCAGTTAGTAGTGGCCACTGAGAGGTCGTCTGGGGTTGAGTCAGACCCTGAGGACTCAGCAGAGAAACCCAGCAGGGAGAAGAGAAACCCTGAAAAGACCCCTGGGCTCTGACTTGTGGAGGGGACCCCAGCCCCCCGCCACTCTCCAGACTGGTACCTTCTCCCCAAAGATCCTCTGGCAGATCCCATTCTTGGCCAACTTCTCCTTGACCTGCCGGGTCAGCTCCAGCGTGTCCACCTCCCTGTACATGTACATCTCGTACTGCTCCGGCGTCAGCGGCGGCACGGTGGGCTTCAGGGTGCGTGGCACGTACGTGGGGTAGTAGGAGAGCCGCCCCCCGGCCCCCGGCTCGGCGGCGCCGGCTCCCTCCGCCTTCACCTCCGACAGCCGCTGCGGCTCCTCGTCCGCCGGCGGCAGCTCGTCCTCGTTGGTGCCGCCCTCGCCGGGCTCTCCCCGTGGCCAACCCCTCCCGTTGGCCATGCCGGAGTAGCTCGAGGAGGAGGAGGACAGCGAAGGCGACACGGAGGTGTAGGGCCGGCTGAGCAGGCTCCGCTCCGACGCCCAGTGCTGGTCGAAGTAGGACCCGGCGTCGCCGATCTCCGACTTCACCTTCCGGATGATGCTCTGCACGAAGGCGGCGGGGGAAAGGACGGCCAGGGGCGTCTGCGGAGGGCCGGGGCTGGTCCCGCTGCCCTCCTCCTGCTTCACCGAGGCGGGGGCGACGTTCTGGCTGACGGCGGTCAGAGTGGAGCGCTCGGCGGGCGCCGTGTCCGCGGGGCGCCCGCTGCCCCCCGACTCCATGTCCAGCAGCGCCTGCTGCTGCGCCTGCATCTCCCGCCGCGCCTGCTCCAGGATGCTCTTGATGGCATCCTCCGAGCTGCTGCCGCCCGCCCCGTTGGCCACGGCCTGCGACGCCGACGGCGTTTTGGGTTCCCCTGCGGAGAAAAGGGGTGAGGGCAGCCCCGAGGAGCAGCAGGTGCCGCAGGGAAAGGGATTTATCCCAGTCTGGTTTGGATGCGGGCGCAGAGCAGGACCAGCAGGACCCAAAAAGTTCCAGCTCCAAGCCAGCTTCTTTTTTGATGGTTGCAAAATAAATCCCATTACCAACGACGCGATAGACAAACATGTTTGTTTTTCCTGTCTGTTTTTCCACTGTTCCCGTCTAATTTAATTCTCCGGGATTCTGCTTTCTCAGCAGACTACCTGTTTTAATGTATTTCATTTCTTGTAATTGACTGTGAGCACAGCTGCTTTAACGATTCCTTGTGCCAGATGGATCGTGCATCCTCATTTAATCATCTGTTTTGGGGCAGGAGGGAGGAAAAGCACATCCAAAGTTTCTGAAAGCCCAGATATGGATGCTGCTGCACGGGGGCTCTTCCATCCCTGATGGTATTTATCTCTTTCTACCATGCCCAAAAAGTTCTCAGTGGATGTCAGCGGGTGAACGTCCCCATTTTTGGGGTGGGACCCACAGTCACACAGCACCCAAGGGCTCAGCCTTCCCAAAGTCACCCCGTGCCAGCACCTACCTCCCTTCTGCGACTCGATCTCCTTCTTCGCCTGCTCCAGGATGTTTTTGATGGCGTCGTCGGAGCCGGTCTCTGGTGTCCTGATCCGCGGTGTGATGCTACCTGATCAAAGAGGCAGGAGAACAGCTTTGTCACCGGCGCTGGTTTTACAAGCTCCGCTTGTATGTCAGGAAGTATTTACTGCTCCTCGTGTTCAGTTATTTTTAGGGATGCTGGTTTGAAGACAAATGTCACTCCCGATTAGTCGCTACCGGAGCCCCGGGAGCAGTGGCTGCCAGCTCCTGCCTCTGGCGAGGCATCTCCCACCACCTTGCTCATCCCATCCAAGGGCACCCACTTCACAGTGGTGTGCAGGGTGCTGAGCAGAGACACGGGCACAGCGACTATGTCACCATCCCTGGCCTTGTGCTCTCCTCGCTGTGCAGGCGAGGGGTTAATGGTGGATCAGATCCAAGGGATAAATTGGAGCCTTCCAGGCTGAAACCAGCAGATTCATGGACCATGGACATGCATCGTCCAGTCCTGGTGCCACCACGGGGACCTGAGTGACAAGCTGCCCCCTTTGAGACAGTGCCAGCAGCCGCTGTCCCTGCAGCCAGGAGGCACCATTCCGTGGCAGAGCCAACACCCCGCCGAGGTCCCGCAGCACTAAAACTTCATTATTTTAACAAAATATTCCCAAGCACATTGATTCATACAGCACGGAACAGCCTAACGAATAATTAAATGGCACTTGTCAGAATAAATGAGGAAAGCACGTCCAGGGACGCAGCTTCCTCAGCGATGAGTTGTTGTTAATTGCTGCTATTTGCCAGGGCTCATCCCAGCCGGATCCATCCCACGAGGGACAATCCCAGAGTGCCACCAGTGGAACCAATGTCCCTGCCCCTCTTGCCAGCCCATTATGGGCTGGAGAGCACCCTTGCCACAGCACATGGCACCCCAGAGTGATCTGGGGTGCACTGAGAGGGGATTCCATGGCATCCCGAGGCCACCCCAACCACTCACCTCTCTGGCGCACCTGGATAGTCCTCAGGGCCAGCACGTTCTGCTCGTCGGAGAGGAACTGCTTCATCTTGATGAATGGCTCCTTGCCCTTCACCGTCAGCTTGTGCCAGGGCTTGGGTCGCGCCAGGATCTCGCTGACGGAGCCCTGCGACAGCCCCAGCACGTAGTGCCCGAAGACCCGCTGCCCGATGTTGTGCTTCAGCAGCTGCTCCTTCACCTGGAAGGCGATTTCGGCCGTGTCCAGCTGCTCCTCCTCGGCGGAGCTGCTGCCGCTGCCCTCCGGGGGCTCGCCGGGCGGGCTGGCGGCGTTGGTGGTGGGGACGGGGTGCCCGGTGCTGCTTTTGGCTCCGAAGAAGGAGGAAGGGAAGGGCGGTCCCCCGGCAGTGCTCTCGCTCTTGTAGGCGGGCAGTGGGAGTGGGGGGGCCTTGGAGTCCCCCGAAAGCCGCTCGCCCCCCGGGAAGGGGGACAGCGAGAAAGTCCGGGGACCGTCGGGGGCCACGCCGGGGCCGGGCAGCGGCGGGAGGGGAGTGGGGGACGCGGGTTCATCGGTGGGGGCGTGATGGGGGGATGGGTACGGCTGCTCCATGCCCAGCGAATCCTTCCCCGACTCGTCTTCGGAGTGATCCTCCTCTAGAGAGGAATGAGAGAGGGAGACGCACTAGAGTCCCCCCCGGCCACAGTCCCGGCACAGCCCCACAGTGAAGCAGCTCCTGCCCCGAGAACAGCTTCCCCAGGTGACACGCCACACCCTGTTCTCCCCCAACCCCTCCACTGGCTCCAGGCTCCTTCCCACAGTCAGCACAGCATCTGCGCCCACCGCCCACATTCCCGGGGATGTTCCCACAGGGATTGGGGATGCCACGGAACCCGGGGACCCTACCAGTGCTGGCCAGCAGGCTGGGCTTCTCCATCAGGTACTTCTGGGAGGGGTAGAAAGCCTCCTTCCCCAGCAGCAGGGCCTCCTCCGCCTTCGATATGCTCTGCAAGGAGCCAAGCCGAGATGGGAACGGGCGGCGGAGGCACCGGCGGCAGGGCCGGCACAGCCCGGCCAGCGCCTGGGCACGCACCGCGGCACTTGCCTGGGGAAGGCTGCAGCCGGCAGAGGCCACCTTCATCGCCTTCAGGATGCTGGCAGGGAGACAAGGGGGTGACTGGGTGGCGCTTTACTGCCGGCAAACCACCGAGTGTCGCGGCTGCTGGGTGGTTACGCCGTGGGTGCCGGCGGTGCAGCGCCGGCCGGGATGCAGCCAGGCAGCCACGGGTGCCACTCAAGCCATACCTCAGCTCTGTTTTGATCTCCTCGTAGTCCGCCTGTGCCTGCAGTTTCTCCTCCAGCTTCTGCAGAGGAGCAGAGGAGGGGAGTTCCTCGCAGCCGCCCCCGGTGCGCACCCGGCACGGCCGGACCCGCGGCCCCCAGCCCCGGCACTCCCCAAGCCCCCGCGGGCGCACCTCGATGGCTTCGTTCTTGGCTGCCAGTTGCCCCTCCAGCTCGGCGATCTGGTTGGCAGAGGACTCCTCCAGCTCCTGCAGCGAGCTCTGGAGGTGCTGCACGTCTTTCAGGAGCCGCAGGATCTCCCGGTCCTTGGCAGCCAGAGCTGCCTCCAGCCGAGACCCTGAGCACATGGAATAGTTCACTTTGTCCTGTTGGGAGAGGGGATACTGTCATCTCCCGGCCTCCCAACACGGGGACAAGGGCCACCCTCTCCCTCTCAGATGTGTCCCCATGGGAAGCAGGCAAGTCCAGAGCTCAGCCCTGTGGGATGAGGACCCAGGTGATAGAGCCCTGGGAAGAGACAGGCTTTACCACCACCCTCAAAGGTCTCATTGGTGCATTTGGGTGCTGTAGGGGTGCTGTGGAGGTGCACGTCCCCCTCCCCGTGGGAGCCTGGAGGACATGGCCAGTGTCACCACCTCAGAGTGGAAACATTTTGGCATTTTGGGCTTGCTCCCCAACGTGGTGGGTGCTTCTGAACACACACAAAAAAAATGCTCCCAAGTGCAGTGGGATGCTCCTGAACACGTTATGGTGCTCCTGGCTGCTGTGGGGTGCTCTTGGCTCTGATGGGGTGTTCCCAAGAGCAGTGAAATGCTTCTGGCTGTGACAGATGCTCCCGGCCCCGAGGGGGTTCTGCCGGCCCCGAGGGGATGCTGCCGGCCCCGAGGGGATGCTCTCACCCCAGCAGTGCCCGTCGGGGAGCAGCAGGCCAGGCGGAGGGAGCTGTTGACGGCTGCCAGTTGCTCCCGCAAACTCTCCACTTCCCTCTGCGCCGCCTCCGCTCGCTGCAGGAGAACAGAAGAGGCGTCACACAGGGCACCCGTGGCTCAACCCACCCCACTCGGGGCAGAGCGGGGTCCCTATCCCGAGGATCCTGCTCCCACCACCAGCACCATGAGCCCCCACCATGTATTTAAGCTTCTCACACACTAACACAGTTCCCAATCCCAATTCCTGGGTACTGGCTGCAGACCACCTCCAGGAAACTGCCTTGTTCCACCCAAAAGGTTGTTTTTATTTCACATTTAAGTTGCTCTTTTAAGCCTCTTTTATTACCCACGTGCATTTATTTGTACCTAGATTTTCAGAATTAAATAAAACTAATGAAGAGGAATGGATGAGACCAGGACTAAGCCAACACCAGAGTGGTGTGGGTTGTACCCTAAAACACCTGGGAGAGGCTGGAGATTACAAACGGATCCCGGCAGGAGCCCAAACACACCACTGACCCCCAACATGGGAGAGAGGGTCCCATGAAGGCAAGGAAACCTGAGTTCCTCTCTGTAGGGATTCCCAATCCCGGTGTCCAGCAACCATTTTTGGGGACAGACATCCAGCCCACGGAGATGCTCAGGGTGCTGTGGTGGGTGCAGCACCCCGGGCTCAGCTCCTGGAAAGTCAGTTCCCGACTCACCTGGTTGGCTTTTTCAAGGTTGGTCATGATCATCGCGACTTCGTCTGCCCTGTGAGGAGAGAGCAAGAGACATCAGCTGGTGAGGAGGCACAGACACAGCCCAGGGCAGGGGCAGGAGTTCAGGGATAAGGACCCCACAACTCAGGGTGTTCCTGCAGGATCCTGTTCAGGATCTCAGCTCCTTAAGCCATTTAGCAGCACCAGGGGGAGGTCCCAGCGCTGCCATGGGTGGCTCAGATCAGCCCTGGACACGACCTGGCACTGCCGGCAACTTACTTGGATGCAGCTTCCTCGTCGTATTTACACCGCAGCTCCAGCAGCTCCGTCTGGGTGGCCTTCAGCGCTAGGAAGAGAAAGAGGAGGGTGAGCCATGGGGCAGGGGCTTGGCCCCCTGTGGCTGGTGGCCCCTGTCCTGGCCCCCCTACCTGCGTGGAGCACTTTGATCTTCTCCTCTGCCTCCCCCAGCCGAGCAGCCAAAGTGACCTGTGCTTCCTGCAGGCCCCTGTGAGAGATGGGCACGAGGGCTGTGCCAGGGGCACCACGGCCGTGCCAACCCCACAGCCCCCTAGAATCACAGACAGACCCCTCACTGCATCCCTTCCTCTACCCTATGACTCACTGAAGCCAGAAAAGACCCACCACTGGATACCAAGACATATTCAAGCCCTGTTACTTCTCAGTGTCAAGGGGTTTATTGCCCTAGGTGTAAAAAAAAATCACCTTTAGGCTGAAAATGGTCCCTAATCCCTGTGGCTGAAACTCCTCCAAGGTGGGGATGGCAGCCCACCCCTCACCTGTAATTAACTGGAGGAGGGGGAAGCAATCAGGGAAAAGTTATTCTGCATTATTTATAGCCTGCACTTGCCAGGAACTTACTCGCAGAGATCTGCAATTTAGGGTTTAAAGATTCCTCATTTGTTTCCCGACGCAGCGTGTTAAGGAATAACAATGAAGGCACCGAGAAAGCCGGGAGCCTCCAAATTAAAAGGTCATTTAATGAGGTTCATCCGGAGACCTGGGTTTAATCCATTTGTCTGAGCAAACCCACGAGTCAGGGAGGAGCACACGGGGATGGGCAGGAGGGACCTGCCCCGGCTCTGCCCTGAAACCACCTGGGCTGGGGGGCGGATGGTCGGACACAGCGAGTGCCGGTGACGGTGTATCAGCTTTCTGGGCAGGCTATGATCGCTCCCAACCCAGACAGCAAAAGGAAGGAGGAGAGGGACAGACAGACAGACACCCCCGTGCAGGAGCGGGGACAGAGCCCCGTGTTCCCGCAGCGCCCCAGAACAATCCCACTCCTGGCACTCACGTACTTCTGCTTCTCTGCCTCATTTCTCTGCAGCGAGGCGTCTGTGCTCGGCGCTCCGCCGTCGAGGCCGTCGGCGGTCGGCGATGTCCCCTCCCTGCGCTCTGCGGGGGGACACGTGTCACTGGGAACCACGGGCCAGGGGGCACATCCCGGCCCTGGGACCCACCCTGCAGACCAGGGGTGACCAGAGGCATGGTGGGGGGCAGCCCAGCTGGGGGACCACGGCGCCACCCTCACCCGGCAGGGCGGTACCTTTAGTGCCGACGAGCTCCGTGTGCTTCTTCCAGGGGCGGCTGAGATCCTTCAGGGGCGGCGGGTCGGGCTCGAGGCGCTGCAGCTGCTGCAGCCGGTCCTCCAGGCTCCGGGCAGCCTCCAGCACAGGAGCGGGGTCTGCGGGGTGCGGGATGCGGCCGTGAGCGGCAGCGATGCCCACCACCAACCCGGGCACCCACTGCCCACCCTCCTCATCACCCACCCCTGGGCAGCCGCTCTCCACAGCTTGAAACAACCCACGGGGTGCCAGGTGCCGTGGGGACACGGCTTCATCCTCCCTTTACAGGTGCCATGGGAACACCCCTGGGTCTTGCCATTCCAGGTGGATGGAGATACCTCCGGGTCTTGCCTTTCCAGGTGCTATGGGAACACCCCCTGGTCTTGCCATTCGAGGTGGATGTGGACCTCTGGGTCCTGCCTTTCCAGGTACTCTGGGACATCCCTTGGTCTTGCCATTCCAGGTGTCTTGGGGACATGCTGTCTCTGGCTCCTGCCTTTCCAAGTGCAATGGGAACACCTCCCGGTCCTGCCATTCCAGGTAGATGTGGACATCCCTGGCTCCTGCCTTTCCAGGTGCTATGGGAACACCCCTGTGCCCTGCCTTTCGAGGTGCCATGGGACACCCTTGGCCTTGCCATTCCAGGTGCTATGGGAACACCCCTTGGTCTTGCCATTCCAGGTGGATACCCCTGGCTCCTGCCTTTCCAGGCGCTATGGGAACACTCCTGCGCCCTGCCATTGCAGGTGCCTCGGGGACACCCCACGGCTGCGTCCTGCCCTTCAGTGGCAGCCCCGAGGGGCGGGCAGGGGCCGGGGAGGCACCACGGCGGGTTGGGGCGCTGACAATGCCGGTTTGTGCCGAGGTAAGCAGGTGCATCCGGAGCCGTCCGTCTTCCCTCTGTCAGCATTACACCATCATTAGCTGGTGTCTGCTCAGCGGGGTGTGCCATTATGTCTCCCAGGGCTGATGTAATTATACATTGACATAATTAACCCAGCAAGCCCATTAAGCAGGCCAGCTAAAAATTCATCTATAATTATTTGTTGTGTGCATGCTAATGAGTCCATCTGCACTGCCATTGTACAACACGAACAAATTAATTTACAAGTCTGGATTTTTTAATAAGTTCAAGAAAATGCCTCCTATTGAGCCAGGTTAATATAGGTTTGGGTTGGCTTTTTTTTTTCCTTTTTAAGAAAAGAAGAAGGAAAATAGATTTCAATTCTCCAGGGTCAGAAAGTTAGACAAACAGGGAAGTGGGATGGAGTTGGGTGTGCTACTGTATGGCATGGACACATGGCAGGCAGCCAAGGGTAAAAGATAATAACCGTGATGGAAAAAAACCCCCAACAACTGGCTTTCTCCAAATGGAACAGGACACAGAGCAGCTCTGCTGCTCGAAGAGTCCCTGGCTGAGATGGAAGAGGTGTGGGACGAAGGGCCTGAGATT
This sequence comes from Formicarius rufipectus, assembly GCA_013399695.1. NCBI lineage: Eukaryota > Metazoa > Chordata > Aves > Passeriformes > Formicariidae > Formicarius > Formicarius rufipectus. The sequence continues at coordinate 689,274 of VXAU01004244.1, read as the reverse complement.
TCTGAGGTCATACCATGGGATTCAGGGCAGCAACTGCAGCACCAGGTGACTTTGAGGTGAACGTGCCCAAAAGACGCACAGCACGGATGGATGCTGCTTGAAAAGGAGTGACTCGGAGACATGTGCCCCCCAAATGGGGTTTGGGGGCCTCTCTGGGCCACTGCTGCCCTCCCATCCTACAGCACCTCAGCTGTGGGGTGCAGGCACGGCCGCAGCACCCAGGACGTGGCTGTCACAGTGACTGCAGAGCCCTCGTGTTAATGCTGAAAGCCCCTGGAGCATCCTTCTGCACAGGGAATGTCCTCCCTTCCATCTGCTGGACGTCAAAGAGACCCCACGGGAGGGATGGAGTAAGAGGTCAGTGCCCACATCCTGCCTGTGGGGATCCAGAGGCACGTGCTGAAACCTAGCACCGAAACGGGGGCTCGGCTCCATCTGGGACCCTCTGGAGTGCTCATGGCATCCTTTGGCTCGTGGAACTCCTCAGCTCAGCACCCCACAGGCTGGCTCCCCACCCAGGGCTGCAGGGCCACGCCAGCAAAGGGGACTGTGGTGCTGTGGCACAGCCTGAACCGCACTGGATGCTCCCACAGCCATTAATAACACCCGTTAAGTACCCGAGAGGAGATAAGGACATGGGTAATTAAACCCTGCGCTCCTGCAGGGGCTGGGGGTGCCCCCGCGCTCCCTGGCCCTGGGGGTGTTGGCAGGAGGCTCCGTGCCAGCCTACAGCTGCCTCTGTGGGCATAAACACCGGGGCAGCCCCCGCTGGATCGCGCCGGCAATTCGTCTTCAAGAGGAGAAATTACACGGGAAAAATATGTCTGAGAGATAAAGCTCCGGGGATCTTGCTCGGGTCAGCGTTTTTCCTCCCCTGAGCTGCTGAAATACAGCTGAGGTGTTCCCCCAGCACGCTTCTCCCCATTTGGAGCCGACATTCCAGGATGAAGTGGTGGGGAGCAGCGCTTTGGGAAGGGAAAAGAGCAAGTGATGCTTCGGCTCTGCTTGTGTGGATGCAAAATGCCCGGCTGGGTTAGGTACACCATGCTAATGCCACACTGCCAACCCACTGGGAAATACTGTCCTGGGCTGTGGGGCCAGCTCTGAGGCCACGGGAGAAAATGGGGTGTACCAAAGGGTGCCAGACTCACGCTGAACAAACCCACAAAACCCCTGCCACAGGGCTGGACAGAGGATGGGCACACTCAAAAGCCAAGCACGTTGTCTGCTCATGCCAAGGATGCCACGCAGGAGGGCTCAGGACACTGCCCGGGGTGCAGGGGACAGTTCCTTCCCCTGTGGATCACGTCCCCCACTGGGACAAGTTAGACCAGTGGCACAGACGGGTGATGGGTGACACGGGTGACACATGTGCCAAAACAGGACCTTCGGGCACCACACACACCAGGGCCACGGTGTGGCATCACCCACGGATGGCACAGCCAGCTGCCGTGGGAAACAGCGTGGCCCTGCCCAGGACACTTTATCTATCTATCTATCTATCTATCTATCTATCTATCTATCTATCTATCTATCTATCTATCTATCTATCTATCTATCTATCTATCTATCTATCTATCTCTCCTCACCCAATATTTATATATTCACTTTTAATATATCTCTCTAACAAATAAATAAATAACAAATATATGCACAAAAATCAGTGCTGCCACTAGCTGGCGTCATTGGCCGTGCTTTAGTGGCACGGGCAGTGCTGCAGCAGGATCACGGGATAACGGAATATCCTGAGTGGGAAGGCACCACAAGGATCATCGATCCAGCCCTTGGCCCTGCACAGACACCCCAACAATCACCCCCCGTCTCTGTCCCGTTGACCAAACCCTCCTGGAGCTCTGGCAGCCTCGGGGCTGTGCCCACTGCCCTGGGGAGCCTGGGCAGTGCCCACCACCGTCGTGGGGAAGGACCTTTTCCTGATATCCGACCTAACCCTCCCTGCCACAGCTCCAGCAGTTCCTGGGTCCTGTCACTGCTCACAGACTGCAGAGGTTGGTGCTGCTCCTCCTGTGGAAGCTGTGGATTGGGATGAGATCGCCCCTCAGTTTCCTCTTCTCCAGATGAACAAACCAAGCGCCCTCAGCTGCTCCTCACACATTTCTCCCCCAGACCCTTCACAACCCTCCTTTGGATGCTCACTAACAGTAATAGGGACCGGACAGAGGTCCCCTCTGGTGTCCCCATGGGGTTGGGGGTCTTTCCCTGTGCTGGAAGGAGTCTGGGCCATGGGCAGACCCACTTCAAGATATCCCTCTGTGGCCACTGGAGCAGCTTGAGGCACCTGTGTGACGGCAGGAGGGGATGGGCGTTGCTCTGGGTGCTCATCACCTTCTTTGAGCAGCTACAGCTCCAGTGAGCATCTGGGGACCACCAGCTCATCCCTGTGCCAGGGTCTGGCGCCCTGACCCAGCCATGGCTGAGGTTTCCATGCCAGGGGCTGAGGGGTGACATCTGCTCCATGCTGCTGCCTGGTTCCAAGAGGAGCCCAGTGCATCCATGGCACCTCCGCAGTGCTGTCACCTCTCCCACCGGGGCGGCATCTCCTCCACCACCCCATCCCAACGAGCTCAAGCACATCCACCAGCGCCCTCCGAATCCCTCCACAGTCAAAGTCAGCCTTAAATCAAATCATCCCCAACAACAATGACATTAATTATGCTTTTAACACATTTTACTGCTTCCCCCCCTTCCCTTCACGCCACATCTGTGTGAACAATATCCAAAAGATTTACGGTTTTCTCCCGTAATTACAGACACACAGCCAGCTCACTTATCAAAATACTTGCTGAGCAATCAGGCTCTGTTACAGTCTCTGCCAGAGATTTGTGTTGACAGCAGCCATTCAAAGCAAAAAATGTCGAATCAGGACTTGTGTGGCGCTTGGAAAGTGTTCCACAAAGAGTTCGCCTGTCGAGGGACACGCGGACATGGAAGAGCCAGGGATGAACCCCGGGCGGGAGGATGTGGGGAGCAGGAAGAGAGCAAGAGAGGACGCTGTGGAGAGCAGAGAGAGGAGAAGAGGAGGTGGAGGAGGGGTGCAGAGACCACAGGGAAGCAGTTTTGGGGTGTGCATGTGGGTGCATCCGTGTGCAGGCGTGTGCGAGCAGGAGGAGCGCGGCGGGAGAGCGCGGGGAGGTGGGGAGGGAAGATAACTGGGTTCTGGAAACCAAGCTGACATTTGGTTCTTGTAGCACAGGAGAAAATTTAATGAGGACAAAAATATGTCTCCCTAATTCCCCTAAGAAATCATTAAAACATTTTGTTATTCCTAAATGTCTGGAAAATGAATTAGTGGCCCTGCAGGAGCCTTTCCCGTGCATCTTCAGCCGCTCGCAGCTCTCCGTCCCCGCCGTGCCGGGGGATGCTCCGTGCCTGGCACAGACAAACCCGCACCAAGCGGGGAGCGGCAGGAGGGCGCTCCAAGCCCCTCGCTTCTCCCTGACCCCAGCTCTGCCAACACAAACCTCAGGGCTGCCCCGTGCCTCAGTGTCCCCCTCCCAAGACCTCAAGCAGTGCCCCAGGCAGGGGGGGGTCGGCCCAGCAGAGCGGTGACACGGGGAAGGGCACCGCGGTGGCTCGTGCTGCAGTTTGGGTTAACTTACCATCAAAAAGACAACTGGGAATAGCCGCAGTGTTACTACACGGGCTGAGCAAATGTACTCCTTTCCTAATGTCAAGATGCATTTGGCTCAGGGGCTGAAACACAGCGATGGCAAAAGCTGCTTCCTCTCCTCTCTTCGGCTGGTATCTGCAGAGCACCATGCGCCGGGGACGGGCGCCGCGGTCCTCGCTGGCTCCTCTCGGCACCGGCGCCGGCACCGACTCGTTAGGCAGCCAGGTCGCCACCGCGCTGCTTACCTGGAGCCTCCAGCAACCGCTTGTAAACGCTCAGGAAAGCCGTCTCAGCCTCCTTGCTTCTCTTACTAAGTGCAATCACCTGCGGGGAGATGGATAAAAGGGTCAGGGATGGGCTTAGAGGAAGGTACGGGACCGGTGCCACCAACACCAGCGCGGCTCCGTGTCCCCGCCGTGCCCTGCCACTCGCTGCCTTTGGCGAAACTCCTCGTGCCGCTGCCATGTCACGGTGCCCTAAATCATTGATGTGCTCTGAGTAAATGAAAATTATAATTTAATGTCGGCGCTTAAATAAGAAATAAAGAAGCCTGGGTGTTGTTGTGCTTGCCGGGCCAGATCTGGCCCTCCCCAATCACCCTCCCAGTACGGGGCCGAGGCTGGAAGTGATGCTCACACTGGGATTGGGATACCTGCTCCTGTCCCTGTCGCCCTGGGCTCTTGGGTGCTGGTGATGCTCACACCAGCTGGGCGGTGGGGAGTGGCACAGCAATCCCTAATAACCCAACAACATATTAATCTGCTGCCTGTCCCCATCCAACATTTATGAGCATGAATCATTTACTCCCTTTAATTTTTCAAGGCACAATAACACCTCGGGGCAGGGGCTGCTGCCCGCTGGGTCCCCTTGTTGCCCCTCACATCCCTCCCCACCTGCAGCAGACGGGCTGGGCACCGATGGAACACAGAGACCCTCTGTGCCCCTGCTGCCTGGGCACTGGCGTTGGGAACGGAGACGACCCATTCCCAACTGGAAAATGTCCAGCTGGAGCCAAACCGGGTGGAGGAGAAGGTGCCCCACCCAGAAGACATGACAGTGGAATAGTCAATAAAACCTCTCTTAAGCTGCTAATGGGCTAATTACAAATCCAAGCCTGAACCTGGTGTGGCAGCACCCTTTCCCTGCCCCGTGCCCGCGGAGCGCCCGGCTGGCCCCGCCACCCCGAGTTACCATCGCTTGTCATTCCAAGCCCAAGCAAACGGCTCATTTGTAATCCAGCAGCCACCTGAGCAAGCCGCCTTCTCCTCCCGAGCTCGCAGGCACTGGAGCACAAAGATCATTTTTCTATTGTTAAAATTGTATAAGCCGGGCTTTTTATAGCGGCTCGTACACAAACCTACTTTCTCGGCGCCGCCTTTCCAGCACAGGAGGAATTTGGGGGCATTTCTTCGGCGTTGTGCAGAAATGCTTGGCTTCAGGGTGCTTTAAAATAGTAATAATGAAGAGGGGAAGGGAAGGGGGAGGCGGCGGGCGGCACTGCCCGTGCGGTGGGGCAGGCAGGACAGCTTCGTGCCCGCCGGATTTGCCGGCAGCACACGGTGTTGGGATGGCACGGGGAGCCCTGCGGGGGCACGTGGAGACACCACAGTGCTGGGGTGCTCATGGCATCAGCCCTGTGTGACCCCCACCACGTCCCAAACCCTTCGGACTTTGCTTGGGAGTGGCACAGCCCATTGGCACAGCTCTGTCAAGGCGCGATGGGGATGCTGGACCTGCCCGAGCTGCTCTGAAAAGCTTCATCTCCCCTGAGACAGCTCCAGCCAGAGGGTGCACAGCAAAGATCCAGCCCAGATGTTCTCCACTCCCTCTCCATCACCTGTGCCTGCCCCCCATGCACCCCTAACCCACACCAGGGGCAAAGAACTGGCCCAGACTCCAAATCAAGCTGTTCCCACTGAATTTTATTCCTGAAGTCACATCGTAGAGACAAAGTGCTTTTCAAGGGGAAACTCTGAAGCCTTCCCTTCTCCTCAGCAATCCCGATGGATATCCAAGCATTCCTCACTAGGAATGTTGTGGCTCTGGGGTGGGAAGGATCCTGCAGCATCCCCAAGCTGTGGTCCCCTGGACCTGGTCTCTCCGTGGCCACACACCGCAGGCTCACCAGGAATGGATCCAGGTTTCCTCCTGGTTCACCCACTACTCATCCCAAACTCCCAGGGAGCAGCCACGGGGCCATCCCACACCACCTTTCCACCCATTAACTGCCATCAGCACCTTAACTGGAGCCACAGCGCTGTTTCTAGTGAGGAGACATTTGGGGGCCATTCCATCAGACAAGGAATTTGGGGCCATTTCACCAGCCCAGCTCCTGCCCCATGTCCCTGCTCTGAGCTCCAGCTCAGGCTGGCACATTCCAGCCCATGTTGGTGCCAGGGCATCACTGGCGCGGGCAATCAGCAGGATGGCGAGCCAGGCACCCACTTGGCTCTTCTAAAGTCCCACTAAACCTCAAGGAAATGTCAGTGTAAAAAAGACATTCAGCACTTTCAGTGATCTTTTCCAAATGGGGGTAATTTACTCAAATGCCAGGGGAAATTCCCGCCGGAGCAGCTCCGAGCCCCACACAGGGATGGCTCACCCCAACCCTGCTGTTATTTCTAAAACCCCGCGGACAGCCCACATCAGTCCTAAAATCAAGGTTTTGTAATCAAAACCCCTAAATCTCTGCTTTGTTGAGAAGCAGACACCAAACTCACATCCAAGAGGGCCAGGCCATCAGCTGCATCCTGCTAAACAGAGGAGAACACGGATGAAAACGCCGGAGTTGCCTGTTCCTGGAAGCAGCCTTGGCTCCGTCCCTGCTCCCCCAACGCCCACGGCGCACACCCAGCGAGCTCTGCCTGCACATCACATATCCCTGGGCTCTTAATTCCCATTTTTCCCCCCTCCATCTCCCTCGGCAGCATCCGCAAGCTCAAGGTGAGGCCGGCACGGCGCGGGATCGCCGCCGCCTGATAAATTGCATTTACGCGCCGGGTCCTTTTCATGGCTGGTGACTTTCCAGCAAAGCAATTATCACTGTGGAATGCGTAATAGCCTAATTAATTACTATTGTCAGCCTGGCCTCTGTGCCATGATTATACCTTCCGAAGCCAACTTTTTAAACATTTGGAAGCAGAAATATTATTATAATTGACTGACAAAACGGCAAAACTCCCTCGGCGCAGCCGGCGCTCCTCCCGGCGCGGAGTGAGGACCGACTGTCGGAGCGGCCCCGCTCCGGAGGCGCAGGATTTGCATCGCACCGGCGGTGAGTTTATTCTTATATCCATGAGATCAAGTGCAGGATAAGTAGTGGGTTATTTCCATCTAAATACTGGTGGCAGTAAACCACAAATGAGCTCTTTTTCAGCGTAGAGGAACAGCTGTCGGGGGAGAAAGCGACAGCAGAGACCCCAAATGTTGAAGAAAACTGATGAAAAAATTAATTCAATCCTTCGCTATTTTCCTCGCTTTTCTTTTTTTTGTTTTTTTTTTTGCTGATGTGTAAAGTCGGGGAGAACAAGAGGGTGGCAAGTGGGGGGAGACTGGGAAGGAGCTGCTGTCCCGGGAGAGCTTTGACTGATGGGGATGGACACTGTGTCTTGGGGTCCTTTGGTGCCTCCCAAGTGCTCTGTTGTCCGACCGACACCTTAAATCCATCACACATGTGCACAGACCCATCGTGCCCCCACAGATCCATCACACACACACACAGAGACCCATTGCACACCCTTTGCACACCCACCTAAACCCTTCACACATGCACAAACACACCACACACATGGGCAGGCTCATTGCAAACCCACACAGACCCACCACACACCCACATAAACCCATCACACACATCCATAAACCCATCACACACCCCACAAACCCATCACACAAGCCCATAAACCCATCATACACCCCTCAAACCCATTGCACACCCCCACAAACCTGTTGCACATCCCCACAGACCCACCACACACCCCACAAACCCACTGCACACCCACACAGGCCCATTGCACACCCACATAAACCCATCACACACATCCATAAACCCATCACACATCCCACAAACCCATTGCACACCCCACAAACCCACTGCACACCCACACAGACCCCTCACACACTGCCACAAACCCACTGCACACCCCAACAGACCCCTCTCACACACCCACAGCCCCTCTGCACCCCCTGCTCCCACAGCCTCCCCCACCCCCAATTTCTCCAAAGGCAGGAGCAGCTCCCAGCGTTTTCACGAGGCCAAAAAGCAATTCGTGTCAAAAAGATCAATAATATAAAAATAAAGCCTGAGATTTCTAGTTAAAGGGAACATCACAGAAATATGTTGTTCACGTCCACGATTCAGAGATTAAAAAAAAAAAAAAAAGA
>VXAU01004244.1:637406-681105 GCA_013399695.1 Formicarius rufipectus | reverse complement strand
AAAGAAAAAAAAAAAAAAAAAAAGAAGGGAAAAAAAAAAAAAAAAAGAGGATCAATATAAGTTCTTCAGATGATACTATTCCTAATGAGAAATACACTGAGACTGCTGCAAATAACTGCTTAAAAGGGAAAAAAAGGCATTAATAATTTACTTTATAAAGCACAGGATCCCGAGCGTAAGAAAATTGCTGCTGGTTCTTAATTTTGTTGTAATAATTCCTGACAAGTTCAACGGTGCTTTGGCAAAGTTCTTGGGAGGGACCATTCAGCTCACCAAGTTATTTCCCCCTTTTTTCCCACAGCATCCCGACCCCGTTGGCTCCAGGAGAAGGAGCCCGAGCTCTTCCCTCCCTCTGCACCACAGGATTTCTTGGGCTGAGTCCCCATATCAGCACCAAGGGGAATATTTCAAGCTTATTTCACCACCCTCATCACCACAATTTAATTGATTTTTTTCCCCCAGTGGCTGTTTTAGTTGGTTTGTTCCTTACTTTTTTTTTTCTTCCCCACCCCCCCCTCGATATTTTCTCTCCCTGGATTTATTTCTTCAATAAATTGAATCCCTCGATTCAATTTCTTCAACTGTTGACAGTTGGCAACCCCAACCCATCTGCCACCGACACCCCCTCCCAAACCCAAAGTCCTCAGCATCCAACCCAGAGAGGACCAGGCTGATTCCCGACCATCACCAGCAGAAGGTGCTGCCTGGGCAGGTCAATCCCCAGCAAGTCCGGATTTCTTGCAAGCTCCCCAAATAATTTTCCTGGAAAAAAAGTTTTCCTGGAAAGTGATGTTCCTGGAAATGTTCTTTTCCTGCAAAAAATATACAAAATTCCCATGGCAGCTGAGAGCAGTGGGGGGCAGAGGATACAGGCAAGGATGCTCAGGCTCTGCACCCCTGGCATGGATGGTGGAGGGTGATGAGGGGGCTCTCAGCAGTCCCTGGATTTGGGATAGATTTGGGATGGATTTGGGATGGAGCCAGGATGGCCCTACACCCCGAGCACGGCAAAGTTTCACCTCCCATTTAGCAGAACAAAACTTTTAATTTAGATGTTTTCATCTATCTATCAGAGAAAAAAAAATAAGTTTAAAATAATGACTGTAATAAATGAAGGTAATTAATTGTAGTTTGTTCCTTTACTGTCTAGTCAGCTTAATTTTACCTTTTCATCTAATAATGAGAAAATAATTTTTGTGCTCTGAGGGTTAATGATATGTAACTGCAAGAGCTGCTAATTGCATGTTGCAAACTATTCATCAAAATCCCCATCTGCGCTACTTGATTATGTTTGCTAAATTATTGCTTTGAATTATCTTTCATAAAGCAACTTTTGTAATTAGCAGGGCTTTCGCTCTGCTCTTTTCTCCAGCACAAGGATATTCAAACTTTGTCCCTCTCAAGCTGTTGCCATTAAACTGCTTTTGGGGAGAGAAAGGAGCTGCCCTTTAGTGGATGGTGGGGGGGAAATAAAAGCTGGGCTTATCCTCTGTGGTTGCAATTTATTCTCCTGGTCCTGCTACTACTTCTTCGAGGAAAAAATTATGGAGGAGCCTAAATATATATGAGATTTATTTGGGGATAGCAGAGAAATGGCCCAACAACCCTCCCACCTCTGGGTTAATATTTAAAAATCGTATTTTTTGCTCTTTTTCCCCTCCCAGTTTAGAGGACGCAGCAGAGGGGGAATGTTTGCAATCCATCACCCCATTTTTATGGGCTCCTTCCCATGATGCAGGTGATGCAGCACTGGTGAATATTCATGGGAGAGAGGAAAAGTGGGATTTGAGGGGGGAAAATATGATAGGAGTGGTGCAGATTTTCAAAATTTGAGAAAGAGGGGGGGAAAGAGGAAAAAGAAGGGAAAAGAGTGGGAAAGGGGAGAGAAAGGATGAAAAAAATAAAGGGGAAATGAGGGGGCAGGGGAGAAAAGCAGAAAGGAGGAAGAGAAGGGGGGAAAGGGAGAAAAGGGAAAACAAAGGACAAAGGGGGAAAGAAGGCAAAGGGGAAAGAAGGGAATAGAGGGGAAAGGGGGGAACAAAGAAAAAAGATGACAGGGAGAAGAGGAAAAAGCAGAAAGAGAAAAAAGAGAGAAGGAAAGGATGAAGAGGTGGAAAAATGAAAAATATTTGAAAACAGAAGAAAAAAAGGGAAGGGAAAAAAGGAAGGGAAAAAAGTGAAGGGAAAAAAGTGAAGGGGAAAAGGGATGAGAACAGCAGAGGAATAGGGAAAAAGAAGCGGGGAAAGGGAGAGAAGGGAGTCCTGAGTCCCTCATGAGCAGGCCAGAATCCCAACCTCCGAGGAACAGAATACACCTTTTGGGATAAAATCTTCCCGAACCTCCCATGGTGAAAATTCCCTGGAGGAGGAGGGTGGCATTGCTGGGAAGCAGCGCAGCCACTTCCTGCTCTCCCTCACGCCCCCACCCATCTGGAGCCGCTTCGGCGGAGGGGCCGGCTGGGCTGCCCCAAGGACATTGCTCATATCCCTGTCGCGGATCTAATGAAGACTATTGGAAAAAAATGCAGTATTTAAAAGACTGGAAATGTATTCCTATTGTTATCACTCTCTTTTATGTGTTTATGCACAGAGCATCGGAATGAATCAATACTGGATTGCCCTATAAATAAATGAGCATATTCGTAAACCCAGTAATAAAATGAAGTGATGAAAAATATGGAAATCAGTCACATTTGTGTAAATCTACTTATTGTTTACTTTAATATTTCCTTATGCAGTTCTGCAGCTCCAAAGAGACAGATTTAAACCCAGGTAATGCTCAGCAGATGACAGATCCTAATGTGTCGCTGCCGGCGAGCTCGGAACGCCGGCGGCTCTCCAGGGGTTTCCATCCAAGCACGTCAGAGGAGCAGGGGAAGCAGCCCCTGAGGAGAACATTCCATTGCCAGGGAGAAGACAGGGGTCCTGAAGTGCCATGTGACTCCCCCTGGCATAAGGGACCCAAGCCAAGGCACCCATGGAGCCTCCAGGGATGGGGAGCACCCGGGGCAGGACGGAGGATGGGATGCCTTCTGCAGGAGCGTGGTGGGATGGGACCCTGTTGTCTCCTCCTCAGATGCCCCACTGCAACCTCGTCTGGGAGATCGTGGACATGTCGTGGCATCTGCTGTGGCACTGCCTGGTCACGGCATGGCATCTCCTGCCCCTGCTGTGGTGCCTCCTGGGCAGGTTGTGCCGTGTCCTGGATGTGTCATGGCATCTCCTGGACATGCTGTGGCACCGCCTGGTCACATCATGGCATCTCCTGGCCATGCCACTGTCCCTCCCGGCCATGCCATGGCATCTCCTGACAACACCATGGCACCTTCCAGCCACACCCTGGCACCTCCTGGCCACACTCCTGGCACCTCGTGGTCATACCATGGCACCTTTAGGCCGTTCCATGTCACCTCCCAGCAGTGGTGGCTCCTTCCCTTGCCTGGAAGCTCTCCAGGCAGGGCCACCATCCCCAATGTCCTGCAGGGGACATCAGGGAGCTCTCTGTGGAAGTGACCTGTCCACCCCACCTACATGGCACAAGGACCAGCCAGGGAGCCAAAGCAGATGGATTTTATCAGCTGCAGAAACCCTTCAAGGGTTGGGAACAGTGACCTCCTGCCTTGGCCACACCAAGCCATGTCCAGTCTGTCCCTCTCAGGGCTCTCCTCATTTCAACCCCCCAAGAGCTGGAAGGGTGGGATGGGTCTGGGCTCACCCCCAGGACCACAGTGGGGAAGAGCAGCTCCTACTCCCCTGCCCACCCCTCCTCTGAGCATTCCCTCTAACTCTGCCAGCTTTCCCTCCCACCCACCCAGGCTGGCAGAGACACCCCATCCCACGCAGCCTCCCAGAAAATCTATTTTCGAGTTGCTCTTTTTTCTTCCCCCCCCCTTTCTCGTCTTTTTTTAATTCCTTTTTTTTTAACCAGCAGCCCTTCTCCCCCATCTGGGCTGTGAGTTGGGTGCCAGCAGCTCCGCGCCGAGCGCTCAACATTTGCTTTTTATAAACGCCTTGAAACCCAAAGTTTCCTCCCAGGATCCATCCAGGTGGATTCCACAGCCAGGAGGATGCTGCAGACCCCAGGAAGCCCCTTTCTCCCAGCTCTGTCCATCCAGCTGGAGGCAGAGAGAGCCAAAAATCCCCAAATCCCAAGGTTAGAGGCTGAAATTTGTCTTTGTGGCTAATGAGCTTCCCTTCTGTTAGTCACTGACATCCACAGATCCCAAAAATCTTCTTGCTGGGGAAGGAAATTCTCTGCCTCAGAGTTCATTCCCTCCCAGCAAATCTCCTGAACCTCAAGGTATATTTTCCTTAAATTCCTGGCTGAGTTCAATTAAATGTTCATGAGACTCTGTGTTTTCCCTCTTCCCACAGAAGGAACAGCATTAAGCTCCTCCTGGAATACAACAAAAACAAAAGGTGGAGGAAAAATAAAAAGCAAAGAAGGAAAAAAATAAAATAGAAGTAGTTTGGGAGGGTTGGGGTTTGGAACTGGAGGAACATGATTCCCCCAGACTGGTTTTGCTCTGTGTCACGTTGGCAGCATCGACAAGGGGGTTTATATGAATAATTGAAGAAATTCTGTAGTCCCTGCAAAAGAAAAGGCAAGCAGAGAGGCTTGTTGAGATAATCAGGAGCTGGCTAATCAATATTCTCAGCCCCAGCCTCCTCCTCGCTTCTCCAAAAGGAGCAGTGCCATAAGCTCATCAGTAACTGTAAAAGAAACATCGCACTCCGAGTGTCAAAATAGTCAAGCACAGCATATTGTATTGCCAGATTTCCCTCCCGGTCCGCCCCGGTGCCAGATTCCATCCATCAGCAGCAGGGAAGCCGTCCAAGGCTGCCTTACTTACGCTTAAGTGTTCATAAATAAGGGCTTTAAGATATAGATGGCTTTTTAATTTTGGTGGAATGCAGGAAAAGGAGGAGAGAGTAAAAATGATGGGGTCGATGCGGCGGGAAGCGACCTCTGGGGTGCCGCCTGGAATATCTCTCCCTGCAGCCTGGCCGTGCCGGGGGATATCCCGGTGCTTATCCGGGTGGCACCGCCGGGAAAACAGCTGGAAAAAATTGAGGCTGGCACCATAAACTGTGGCAAAGGCTTCATCTCGTGGGGAGGTGTGGCGAGAGGACGTGTGCCCACTATGGAAACCTCATTAGAGAGAGTCTAATTAGCGCCAGACACGCACAACCTGAGCGGGGGAGTGGCTGTTAATTGTTTTTTGATAAATTGGGGGCCGAGGTGATGGTGATGGAGGTCAGGAGGTCCCTGCCTGGGGCTCAGTTGGGCCCTGAGCTCTGGTGATGCAAACCCATCCCCAACTCGCCCAGTTCCCAAAATGGGCACTTTTGGGGGCAAACTGGCTTTGAGAGGGAAGGAGCTGCTTCCATCAGGATCAGCAGCTGGTCCTGGCTGCAGGACATGCAGTTTGCTCCATCCTCATGTCCCACCAAAACCTCAGCACTGTGACCCCCCCCGGAGCCAGCCGTGGATCCTGGTGCTGTGGGATTTGAGCTCTGGCTGCCTGGACCATGAGGGATGTGGCTCCTTCCTCCCCGGCATCACCAAAACCCCACCAGGCCGTGCCAGGGTGGGGTGTGGGGCAGGAGAGCCGGTGCAGGACAGGCTGTGGGTGAGCCCAGCCACCACCCCCCCCCTCACCCTATGGAAATCCGTGGTGCCAAAGATGCAGGGAGCCAATTACCAGCAGTCACTGCCCGGTGGAGAATCCAGGCAATGGAGCTCCCGGTCTCCGGTGAATTTGCACGAGATTGCAAGTTACGGCCTTTTATTGGACAATATAAATATTTCACTGTTATATAAAAAAATATTGGCGAGCAAGCAGCTAACGCTGGGTCCTGTGTGTATACAGAGAAGCAGGGAGTGAAAAACAGCCGTCAGCATCTTTGTAGCGGCTCTGGTGCGGCACAGGAGCGTGGGATGGGGAGGGTTTGATGACCACGGTGGCACGGTGAGACAGGGGGACCTCAAGGACCTCCATTCCAGACCCACTGGGGCTGTGCTGGGAATGGGAGTGATGCCAGGGGCACAGCCTGGGCACACGGCCAGCGGCGTGGCCGAAGGGGTCGTGTCATGATCCGGCCGTGATGGAGGGAAACACACGGGATGCAGGAGCGGACGGGGAAACCCTGAAGGCTCAGCACCATTCTCAAGGAGTGGATGCTGTCCCCAAGCCTGGGCCCACCAGAGGATGCCCACTAGGATCAGGTCAGGAACAGCCTCACCATACGGATCAATCCCAAATGCCTTTTCCTATGTCTTTCCCAATTTGTCCTGCTGGGATCATTCCTGTCCCCACCTGCAGACTCTGTGCCAGACAGAACACCCTGATTTCATGCTCACCAGCACATCAACTCCTCCCTGTGACAATAAAGCCAGAGAAAAGAAAAAATAAAAAGCCTTTAGGAATCGATACCTCTCTCTCCCTATATTTTATTAAAAAGTTTAGCATCAATATTAATGTTTAAATCCTCACCAAGCTGAGTTTAATTACCTGTAAACTGCATCCACAGCTACGTGGACTTTGTTCCTCACTGCAGTAAATACAGCTGAGAAGGAGCAGTGCCAGCACCTCAGAGCATCCCCTTCTCATGCCCACAGGAAGGGATGTATCCAACCCCCTGGCCCTCAGCAGCACGTTCGGAGGTGATGGTGGTGATGGAGCTGGAGCCACGACCCGGTCTGGGCATGGATGGAGCCGAGGGGAGAAGAGGGAGATGAAAGAAGGGAAAAAACCTGAGATTCGAGGAGGAAAATGATGCGTAAATATAAAATATCTGGGGCTCCTGCTGCCAAAAGGAATCTGCTTCCAGCCACTACATGAATCACAACATCTGGGAGGGGGGGCCGAGGGAGAAGCAGCTGAATGGAGTCCATTAGTGGCTGAGGACGATGAATGACTCGCAGGCAGCAGGAACCGCTCCCGAATGCCGGCGAGGTCACGGCTGGCTGGCATGAAGGGCTGGGAGCTGCCGGGGAAACCAAGAGGGCTGGGACCAGATCCCACTTAACCCCCACCAGCAGCCACCTCCTCCCTCTGCCTGCTGTGCCAGAGAAGAGGAATACAAGCTTGTTGTGCTTTCCCAGCTGCCCTGGCACCTCTGGGTACCCAGCAGGGACTGGTCCCCACTGCTACCACTGTCACCCCAGGGCCCATCCCAGGGCCACCAAAGGTCTGGGGCACAGATGGCAAGCTCGAGGTTCCAGCATCTGAAATGGAATCGGGGTTTACAGCACGTTATCAAAGGAGCTGTAATGGGATCTCACAGAGGGCAGAGATTGGAGACACGCATCAGGTTCCCATTCCCGGGGAGCCAGGAGCAGGCTGTGCTTTTAAAATCCCCATTTATCAAGGGATGTTATCACATGTGCTGGCGCTCCAGAGTTTTGCCATCCTGCTCCTTCCCAGAGGCCAGAGGGGCTGATGGAGTGGGCCAGGCTGGTCCTGTCCTCCCAGACCCCACATCCCTGAACCCACCCGCCATCCCACGGGCTCAGCTCCTCCCAGATGGCTTCTCTAAGGCCCCTTCCTTGTTAGATCCATCCCAGGCAGCTTCCCAAGGCCAGGGCTGGGACGGCAGCAGGAGCCTTCGAGGGCTACACTCCCACAATCATATTCATTTCCATATTCATTCCATGTTTATCTCGCAGATGTACAGAGCTGTTACAATGGAGAAAAGAGAGAACTCGGAATTTGTTCTCAAAAGATATTCAAATTAGTTAATCAAGAGTCCTTTTATCACGTGCCTCCCGTACCAGCAGCAACTATCCATCGAGATAAATGATCAGCTGCTAATAACTGATTACACTGCAGCAAGTGTTTTCTTATCCCCATTACCACCATGTTTAAAGACATTTTATAAATTTCTAATTATTGCAAATTGTTTCTCCTTTGGAAAACATCTTCCCATAGTCATCAGCTGTCAATCTGCCCTGAAAACTTCTCTCTGAAATGAGCTCATTGCAAGATGCTCAGGAAGCAGAGAAAACCCTTCCAGGCTCCTGGCTGGTGGGCTGCAGCCTGGACACCTCCACCCTGGGGCACCGGGGGACCAGGACGCTGTTCCATCCCTTTAGAAGTGGATCAGACTTGAAAATGAAATAAAAGCATCCATAAATTGGATGAGTTCTGGATGGTGCTGCCTCTACCTGGCACATGAGGCCAAGGCATGGTGGAACGGGCCATTTCTCCAAATGGATTTGCTCTCCAGAGAACCACGAAGAAATAAATAAGCCCACAGTTTCTAATACGGCTCTTGGCAAGCACAAGGCACCAGCTCAGACCCAGACCTGGGCTTGGGAGAGCCCTAAATAAGATCCCACTGGCTTTGTGTGTATTTCAGCAGCGAAAGCTGAAATAGTTGAGAGGGTTTGAAGCCAACCAGGACTTTAAATCCAGCGGCCTCGAGCCGCCGCTCCGGCTGATTTCTGGGCCCCATTCGTTATTGCGATCAATCAGCTTAAAGAAAAACAACCACAAAAACAACAATAAACCTCCCTCTAAACTCTCCCAGGCACTTTAATGGGTCTTTCCATCTTTCCCAGCTGTGACCACAGGGTTGGAGCAGCAATCCTTGTGTCACGGGCCAGGCTGCAGCCAGGAGGGTCCACACTGGGGACCATAACGGCGCGGGCAGAGCATCCATGTGCTCCTGGAAGGGACCTGGGATGCAAGGGCATCAGCCACCCACCCCCTTGGGTGATGGTGGCTCCAATGGTGACATTTGCTGCCCAGGGATGACCAGCACATCCTAACCACACCCCACGGTTTAGCCAGAGCCTGGAGATGGTTGCCAGGGTTTGGCCAAGGGCCTCCTACTGGAGCTGATGGAGCCAAAGCTGCTGGAGGCAGTGGTAACACGGAGACAGGGGATGGGGGGAAGAGGAGGAGGAAGGTTGCCCAGGATAAACCCCCTGCAGAGGATCGGGATGTCCAGCCAAGCACGTTCTCCAGGCAGAGCAGAGCCCGTGGCTGCCAGGAAAGGGAGGAGCAGCCGGCGGGATGTGGAGCCTGGCACGGAGCAGTCAAGGTCCTTCCCGGCTCCAGGGGGCCTCAGACCAGGGGAAGAGACGCCGCAGGCACCAGCCATGCCATTATACACTTTATTGATGCTGTTCTGAAGAAAGCTAATCAATATATTAGATTTCCCAAAGAAAGAAAACACCAGCTGCCAGCAGCACAGCACTCCTGCCCCGCCGCGTTTCTCCATCAAGCCCCGGAGCCGAGCGTGTCTGAGCAAGATGAGGTCACGTTCAAGAGGAGACCTCCTGCTCCCCCAGCCCCCAGGTCAGGGCCAGGGCCACGGCCACCACTCTGCACATGCCAAAGCCCGTGTCCCTCCGCCTTGGGCTGACATCAAAATGGGAACTTCCCCAAATATCTTGCACCAGCATCAGCGTAGGATGCAGGGACAGAGCCCAGATCCAGCGGGACAAACCCAGTCTGGTCCATCTGGGCTCCCCAGGGAGCCTCCAGTCCTGGTGCTTCTGCAACCCTGGGTGGACCCACAGCTCCCGTTTGAGTTTCACAAAGAGGTTCCCCTTAGGAAAGAGGCACCTGGAAAACGGCCCTTCCCAGCCACATTTCCCTGCAGAGCCATTCCCACGACACTGAGCGCTCCCAAAGTGGCCACTCAGCCACGCACTGGAGAGGAACCAGAAAGCATCAAAGCAGTGGATGCACTTGGGATCCCTGGAACACCAAACTGTGGCACCTGCTGGGCCGTGCTCCCCACTGCCCACGCCCCACCACTGCTGCTGGCTGTGACCACTCCTTGAAGCATGAAAGCCTGGGCTGTGGCGGCTCCCAAAGCCATTTAAAAAGGACAGGATAAATCCACGCTGGACCAGCAGGAAAGCAGACTGACGTCACGGGGAATTGATTAGTGCTTTAATAGAATTGGATCATTGGGAGGGCTGCAGACCCTGCTTCAGAAACCCAAATGCAATGCAGATTCACACTGAAAACCCTAAACCGGTGTGCATTTATTTAACCAAGGCAGAGTAAATGTCCCACATTTCCCCAGGATTATCTGAACCATATCAGATATAATCCAATGATCTGTAAAGTGATTATACCCAACTGAATATACGAGATCTCTTCTGGTAATGCAATATTTCATCCAGCTGCAGACATTAGGAGGAGGCAAACAAAGGAGGAGATTTAATAAGTGGAAATAAAACTATAGGCAGAGATAGTTTTAAATTTTTCTCTTTTTTTTTGTATCGCATCTAATTGCAATCAACAACAGACATCTGACACAGTGACAGCATCAGCAAAATTGCTGCTGAGAGCACAGAATCTTTGTCTAAAAATAATCAGACATTCAGCGCACCACTGTTTGTTATAATGGTAATCGATGCTGGAGGCTTTGAATTCCATCAATTTATAGATCTGCTCTGTTCTGCCTGGTGATTGTGTTCTGCACACATCCCCTCCCGCCCGGCGCAGGCAGCGCCGGGGCACTGTGTGATTAAGATAAGCTCAGATTCCTTTCATACATTCCTTATCAGCTCTAATTCTCCACCAGGCAGAGATGTTCACAGCAGTTAAAGATTAGTTCAGCTTCTCAGCCGCCAAATTCGAGGGTATTGATCAATAAATCAAATCAGGGCAATCAATCGGCCGGTGCAGCGAGTCTAGCCGCTGCATTATTACTGGCGCCTTCCAAGCCCAGGCTTTTTCATGGGTTTCATCAGAACGTGGCTCTGCTGGCTCCCCGCCAGCTCCAGGGCTGCCTAATAGACTCCGCAGCAGAGGAGCTCCAGCCCAGCAGAAGAGCAATAAATCTCTCATCAAACAGCCGATAGAGAAACAAGATGAACATCTGTTTTGCTGCAATGAAACTCCTGTGTTCTTCAGAAGCTGCAAACCAGGTCTGACAGACCACCCCAAAGGCAGCTTTGCCTTCAACAAAGCAGCAAAGCAGAATATTCGCCGGTTATTTCAATCAGGTAATTTAAGAAGACTTTGCATTCTCCTCTCTGCAGCTGCCGGAGCTTTACAGACAGGATTCCTGCTCAGTCGATAATAAAAGCCATCCTGGGACCCTGCACTATGAAGGCAATTTTATGATACCCATTATGTGGCAATGTAACTTCATTAAAAGCTGTTTATTCCCTCTAAGCATTTTAAGCACTTTCCCTCACCCATAAAGAAGAGCCTCTCGGTGCTCTGGGAAGGTTATTTGTGCCGGGAGCTGCTTTTGGGCATTTCTTAGTGGGATGAGGGTCGTGCTGGCAGCAGGATCCTGGCAAAGGGGCTGTGTGTTATTTTTATGGCACACTCCAGATGAGCCATGTTTACTGGAGCTCCATTCAGGTGACATTTATTACACCACCTTCTTTTATAAATGAATATGGACAAGTGCCCCAAAAATCTGCTTTCACTGCGAGGACAGACTGGCTCCTTTGAGGATGTGCTGCATCCTCTGCATACCCATTTGCTCTTCCATTTGGGATAATTTGGGATGTTGCGGCTCTGAGAGATTAATTTTCTAGCCCAATGTTATAATTCAGCATCTAGAGATGGAACCATAGTCACAGAAAAGCAGGGGAGAGACCCCAACCTGCAGCCAACTCCATCCCTGTGGCATTGCTGGAGTCACCTTGCTCCAAAGGAGGGACAAAATGAAACCCTTTAAAACAACCAAGCAACTCCTAAATTGCAAATTTAATGCTCCTTATTCCTGCTGGAACCATTATCACAAAAAAAACCCCAAACCCCTGACAATTTGGTCCCATTCCATTCTTCATAAGCACGGCCAATAGACCAGGGTGGGTTGGGGTCAGCTCTCCCAGAAACTGCCAAACAAATCCCACATGGAGCTAAAGAGTCCATCCCCCATAGCAGGGAGGGTGTTTGTCTCCAGGTGGGGTTTAGGAGTCCCTTCACCTGTCCAGGTTGAAGGAGCAGGTGGATCTTTGATGTGCCAAGGTGGCCACAGTAACTGGGTGTTTGTGCTCTGCTGATGCTCAAGAGTCAATGAAACCACCCAGCAGCCACCTCCTGGTCTAATGATGCGTCCTCAATCAGCCAGTGGCCTGGGAGAAATTACCCCTAAAGCAGAGCAGGCCAGCCCATATCTCTAAATTCTAGTTAAAATAATGTGATTTAAAGAAGCAAAAAGATGGAGGATGAGAGAGAGAGAACTGATGGCTCTCACAGGGGGAGTCAATCACAAATTTTTTGCCCCCGGTGAATTTTATCTTCCAACCATTTTTCCATTGCACAGAGGCTGTGGTGTCTTCAGAGCATGAACTTTGAGGTCTCCTTAGGAAGGACCACCACACATCATTCCCACATCCTCCTGAGTTAATACTCCCCCAAAACACTCCAAGGCAGAATCTTAGTCTTTAGCAGTTAATAATCAGGACAACCATTGGAATGAATATCCATGTTTCAAGGAAAAAGAAATTCCCTCCTCACTACCTTCAAAAAACCACCACTTTTCTCCAAATAAATGGATGCAGAGACTCGCATGGCTTGCAGGAAGAATGTGGGGCAGGACACCACTGAGCACCAAATCCCACAGCAACAGCTCAATATTCCCCCACAGACACACACACACACAAACATACAGAAAATACTGTTAATGGCTCAGTATTTCTTTAAACACAGTCAACAAGGAAAAACAGAATTACTAGAATACATTTTAATTGATTTACAACAGCACTTAGTAACAGTGATAAAAGAAAAACTTGTTTTATTGGACTAATTAGCCGGCCTGACTCTGGGTTGGAAAAGTGCATCCCTGCAACCCAGCACAACCTGGACTGGCACCTAAACACCAAACAGCTGCTCTGCATGGAAATTCCTTTACTAGAACCAGAGAAAAGATGCTGCCAAATGGTTACTGCCAAGGGAGCAAAGGCTGCTCCAGGGATGGAGCCTCCTCACAGGACACATCAGTCACTCCGGTGGGTCTGAGCATCCCCTTTCCGTCCATAAACACACCTTTACTGCAACCCTGATATCTCCTTCCCTTAACGACTTTTAAGGGCAGCAGATGAAGTCGGAAGAGGTGCACAAGCAACTGGCAAATGTTTAATATTCAATAAATGTGTCAATTTTACATACGGACGCAAATGGGGCTTTATTGAAGAATTGGTAAACTTGCTGTGAGGAAAGTAAGTGCGTTTTAGCCTTCAAGGGGTCCCCAAAGAATAGAAATGGAATGTGATTTGTGATAAAACTCAGCTGCTCTATAAAAGACGTTAAATAAATGTTGCTGTTTCACTAGGGATATACAGAATTGATTGCATTATAGACTGATTCCAAGATGCACATTCCCTGCCAGCCATCCACTCGCTCCCACGTGCTGTGCGGTCCCTTCTCATCATCTCGCATTGGTGTCTTAATTGCAGCACAGAATTTTCTGGAAATGCCTTAAAACAGCCCTTCCCTGTGGTTTTGCCTGCTATGGCACCCCTGAGCATCAACTGCCACGGCACAGGGCTGGATCTGTCTCAGCCTGCAGTGCAGGGTGAGAGCCACCACGGATCATGGAATCGTGGAACGGTTTGGGTTGGGAGCGACCTCAAAGACCATCGAGTTCCAACCCCTGCCATGGGCAGGAACACCTTCCTCTAGACCGGGTTGCTCCAAGTTCCACCCAACCTGCCCTTGATCCTAAAACCCAACACCCCTCCTGTTTTCACAGAATCCGGAACTACCACTAAACACAAAACTCGTGGGGGACGAGAAGCAGCTGAACACATTTCCACCCCGAGGACCGAGCCGAGTCCCCGAGCGCCCCAAGCATCCTCCCCTGGCACCGGAGGACCCGCCGGGGCGAGGAGCCACCCCGGGCAGGGCACGGCAACCAAACCCAGCTCGGGCAGACAAATGAGAGGCCGACGGTAGCACCGCGGTGAGCCCCGACTGTGCGATAATTGCGCTGCTGCTCCATCATCTTTAATCAATACCCCGACTGCGCGCACAGCCCAAAGCTCGGCCGCCGCCAAGGAACGGCGTGCTGCTAAAAAGCCCAATCGCTTCCCTTCGCTGCTAATAGGTGGCTCGTTCCCTCAACCCTGCTGATTTTTTAAATAAACCTAAATTCCAATAATTGTTTGAGGTTTATTTTTGTTTAGCTCTGGTTCACCTACCCTGGCTCTCCGTGTCAGAAATTGATATTTTGCGCCGGTGGCTGGGGAAAAAAAAAATAAACTAAAATTAGGAAGCTGTTGATTGTGATTTGCCACAGTTAGACCGTGTCAAAGCCTTGGCTCGGGGACGGCCTCCAGGGCTGTCAGAGGGTCTGTGCCCCCTAAATTCATGTTTGCTGCCTTTTCCAGGGATCAGTTCACCCCAGGACCCTTGGGTTCCCAGCACACAAGGGCTTCCCCATCAACATGAAATTACCTTTTTTCCCCTGCCTAACAAAAGCCTGGATTTAAGACCCAAAGAGGTGTTTTTGCCTTCCAGGTGGATTGATGCCTTTAAAATCCCCCAGCAGTGCTGCTGCCTTCCCGTCCCCCACCCCGAGCAGGGTTGAAGGTGATTCTGGAAAAGTACAGGAAAGCTCAACCAATTCCTTTAGGAGATCCATCATGTCAGATTAGCAACTTAGTTTCTTATTAGCTATTTTCCATCCTATCATATTAATATTTGTTTTCACTATACAATGGAGGAGTCTTATCATATTAGCAACTTTCACATCACATTAGTGAAAACAAATACTAATACAATACAATACTAATATGACATGATCTGATGGGAAATTGCTAATACAATAAGACTCTTCTACCATATTAGTACAGAAATGTTGTGTGTCCCACTTACAGCTCTCTCCAAACTGGGTAAATACCTGGAATTTCCAGATCCAGCCACGCTCATTGTGCCTGAAGGTGGGATGGCACCAAGGGCCCCACACGTGCTGAGGGCACACAGCAAATGCACTAATTTGCAATGAAATTCCTGACTCAGAAGCAGATCAGTGGAATGTGGGTCCCCTCACCATGGGACTGGGGTCTCCTGGCTGTGACAGGGGATGGAGACCCAAGCCAGGCACGGCTCCAGAGAACATCATGGCCTGGAAACTCGCACAAGCAATACTAATTTGAAGGAGAATCCGATTAGACCAAGAGCCTCACAGTAGTTCCAGAGCAGCAGCTGCCTCTCCCCAAGCCCCCGACGTTCCTTGAGCCCCCAGCACAAACTGGTGGCAGCGCCAGTGGGAGCGGCCACGGTGCTGGGAACCTTCTCAAGGAGCAGGAGACTCCACAGCCAGTCTGCAGCTGGAACCCGAGCAGGAGCACATCTGAGATGCCAGGGGGAAATGCTCCCAGGCAGAAATGTCAGCAGGAATATGCAGCTTATGCTGAGGAGACAAGCTGGACCACAGGAAGGTCCGTGAGACAAGGATGCCCACCTGGAGCTTGGGGAGCTCACACTTAGCACTAGGTCAGGACTGAGATGCAATCCATGCATTAGGAAAAGCAAACACTTTAAAACTCCATCTTCATTAGCCAGCCTCCTCTGGTTCTGACCAGGAATTCACCCCTTCCCACCAGCATCTTGGAGCCATTTTCCTGCTCTCCTGTTTCCCATCTCCCACAGATCCCACCAAACATCCCCCAACCTTTGGCCACGAGTTTCAGGCTCAAAACCAAAGTGGGGTTTCTTGTCCCAGCCCTGCTGCAAAGCCACCTCCAGAGCCACTCTCCAGCTCAGCACCAACACTGGCACACCCACAGGGATGCTCCATGCCACCCTGGCCAAGTGTGCCACCACTGCTGGGGAAAAGCACTCTGGAAGGGAGTGAGGCAGCCCAGCTCCTCTGAGCCATGCCCAGCCCCTCCAAGCCATTCTCAACCCCTCCGAGCCATTCTCAATCCCTCCGAGCCATTCCCAGCCCCTCCGAGCCATTTCCAACCCCTCCGAGCCATTCTCAACTTCTCCAAACCATTCCCAGCCCCTCGGAGCCATTCCCAGCCCCTCCGAGCCATGCCCAGCTCTGGCACGCTCAGCACTTTTCTATTCTCTCAGCAATTTTCTGTTCTACTGAATTAGTAGTTTGTATTGAATTAGTATTCATTTGCCCTAATATGATATATCAGCATAACCATGTTAGTGACTTTGATATCGCATTAGGCTCCACCGCCGGCAGGAATGCAGCGCCGGTGGGAGCGCCGCGGCCAGGGAGGAATTCTCTGGGAATACTCCAAATGTGGGGCTGGATCCTGCTCAAACCAAGTCCTCCCAGCCCCGTGGAGCAGTGCCAAATTCCCTGCTGCGGGCAGGAATTCCCTGCCTGTGATGGCAAACCAAAACAAACCCTGCGGCATCCCGCATGAACAACTTCCATCAAAAATGAAATATTCCCGAAGGAAAAAGCTGCAGGTGCACAGGAACAACCAACAGCACCCACGCCCGGCAGCACCGGGTGCTCCTCTCCTTGCAAGCCGTGGAAATCTGGGAATTAAAGCCCAGCAGAGGGATGCAGGCAGGGAGATCGGGGTTACAGCAGGGATGGGGGAGCCAAGAGCTGGCATCTCCCACGGGAAAACCCTGGCAGGCACTGCCTCAGTTTACCTGTCAGGATGACACCGGGCTGTGTAGACTCCAATCCTTAATTATCTGATGGAGTTGTAACGAGGAGAAGCAGCAAGAGGGAGACGGGGGGACAGGGAAGGTCCCTGCCCTGGGGGGCACAGAGCGGTCTGGCAGGGAAGGGCACCAAGGCCAGCACAGAGCCACTGGCAGGCACAGAGAGGTGATTCCAGAGTTCATCCCACACGGTTCCGTGCTCTTGGCAGCAGGACAGGAGGGGGCTCGGTGTCGGGCTGGGCAGCTGTGGAGCTCCAGCAGCAGCACACAGTCCCTGCTGGCGGCGCAGGGCGAGCGGTGGCCACTTGCCACATCCCCAGCGGCTCTGGTACGGACTCGAATGGCCTTCACATGAGCAGGAAATCGAGTTTCTTTTAATCTCCCGCCCACGAGGCTCTGACAGCACCGTGCCTGAACCTCCAGTGGAGATCCCATCGCCCACCTTGGGCATAAGCAGCTCCAGAAGGACCAAAACAGCCCTGGAGCCACAGCTGAGCTGCCCCATGAGTGTCAGCCAACATCAGAGCAGCCACAGCTCAACAGCGCAACTTCTAACCCTTATTTATGTCTGCATTTTATAGTCATACATTTATTTTATTTTTTTTTTTTAATATAACTATATATTTTTATATATCCATCCCCACCTGCTGATGGCCACAGACACCTCCCAGCAGAGCCCACAGCTCCTGGCACTGAGCACCCAGAGCCCAGAGGTTTCCCAGGAGAAGCGCTCCCAGCCACGCAGATGTGCACACAGGCGTGCAAACACACACAGGGGCACATTTTAAAATCCTAAGAAAACCCTGAGTCTTCACTGTCAGTGCTGTATATCACTTTGAGATATATACCATATTAGCAAAAAGAACTGAATTATATTGCATTCATGATGCAATTAAACACTTCACTAGGAATCAATGTAAAACTGATGAGGCCTGAAAGTAGTGCATATGGCTTAGAACATTATAAAACATTACCTTCACTCAAATCCTTTTCAGTAGCAATTTAAATCTTCTTACAGTTACTGCTGCCAATGGTAAACCATCTACTGATTCATAACAGTGCATGGGAACGAATGAATTTTTTTAAAAATTTATTCAACTACTAAATTACCCATGAAACCGGAATAGCTGACAGAAGTAATCTGAATTATTATTAGCTCTGCAAGTATTCTGCATTAGCCAATTTAAAACCACGGCTCACAGGCAGAAACCAGTTAGTACAGGCAGGGTGTTAAATGACTGCCATAGTTCTTCATTTTACTGCTGCTTACGTTTAAAGGTCAAGAGATAAAAATTACATATGACTGCAAACATAGAAAGGGTGTTTATCTTTTTTTTTTCCCCCTCCCCTACGAATCAGGTCAACCAAAAACTTTCAAAACTTGCAGAGACGATTGTGCAAACCAGGATGCCTCTGAACCACCCCAGGATTTAAGAGGGGGTTGGGGCGGCTCTTCCTCCTCATCCTCGTAGGTTTTCATGGCAGAAAAATGGGAGAGCACAGGGGTGAGATGGTCCTGAACTCCAGAGCACGTTGTGAGCCAACGCCCAGCTGAGCTGTGGACACGGGGATGATGAACCCTACAGAGAGAGAGGGTCCTGTGGGGGAGGACAGGGGTGTCTGCAGGGGCTCTCTGACCCGTCTCCATCAACTCCAGCACCTGGAGCTGCTCGCAGGAGGATGAGCAATTCATCCCCAGCTGATATCCCTGCTGGGCTCCTAATCCAGGAGCTGATTAGTCAGACAGGAAAACTATCTGAGGATTTGGGCACTGGCTGCTCCTGACTGTCAGACCCCCATGCTCCTGAAGCAAGAGGAGGGGGTGGCACCTGGTGGGAGGATAAATGCCATAAATGCCCCCACTTATAACCCCCCTCAAGGTGAGAGCAGCCCCTCAGATGCCAAACATGCCACAGCTTTCTTTTCCTCTTGCCAGGCAATTAAACCTGGGCAGGGCTGGTCAGGGACAGGCTCAACCCCTGGCGTGGGCACCCTCGGCGTCCCCGGTGCCCATCTGGGGGTGAAGAAGGTGTCTGACCCCACCAAGCAGAGGCAGTGATGGGTGAAATGACACCACACACACATCCCACAAGGATCTCACTGGTCACTCTGCCCATTTTTCATGGATGAAGAGGGCAGGCCAGGGCAGGTTCCAGGCAGAGGCCCCCGGGGCCAGCACAGAGTGGGTGTCTCTTTAAGTGACCACAGCACTGCATCATCCCTTCTCTTCCTATTCCCAGTTTTATTAGCAAAGCAGCACAATGTTTATACGAGTGGGTATTACATTTGCCAGAACAATTACGCTATGACAAATGGCACATCAATGCAATCCATCAACCTGGCCCAGACAGGAATCCTTTATCCTGGGCTGCCATTAATTCCCAGCCGGGTCTCTGGGGTCCCATGTGTCAGTAACCATGACAACCCGGGGACGCCGGGTGGTGGTGGCACCTCTGGGAGGGATGGGCACCTCGGTGGGGCGCTGGGAATTCACCCTTGGGGTTGGGCATGGGGGAGGTGTTCGCTGGCAGAGCCTGTGGTGGGTTTGAAGCCGTGAGCAGCATCTCCACAGCGAGCCAGGATCGTGTCTGCTCCACGAGTTTGGAGGCAACCACACATCTCAGGTCCCACCCATGACTGCACCAAAGTCCATTATCAGATGAGATAAGATCTGGCAGCACCGACCCCCAGCCAAAGCCACCTGCCCTCCCCACCCTCAGAGATGCCTGAGCTGGCACATCCCACTGGGAGATGCCTCAATGATCCCTTCCCACCCAGGAACACACAGCTCAGACACTTCCTTAGGTAAAAATGAAGACAAATTCCACCAGGCAAGAATTCCCAGGAGCCAGCTGCTACTACTCAGGAGCCAAAACCATGAGGAAAAATCAAACCCTCCCCATGGCCACGCTCTTGGAGGCACCGAAGGGTTTCTCCTCCCCTGCCAAAGCAACGTGGCCCCAACCCAAAGCACACACAGACATCCTCACCCACCTCCCCTGCTCCATTAAGCCATTCCCAGAATCATCTTATCCCCATTTAGAATGTTCAATACAAGGTCTGAAGACCTCTCTAATCCAGTAATTACATGCAATGCTTCAAGGCATGAAATTGGGAGGACATTTCACTCAACTGTGCTGCGCTTTCCAAGGGTCTGCCCTGATTCCAACCCCCCCTGAGAAATGGCTCAGCTCACTTTTGGGAAAGCAGATGGATTTGGGCGGGTGATGTGGCCATCCCAAACTCTTCACCTCTTTTGGGGTTCCCCTTCACACCACCACAGAACACAGACATCCAGGAATATCCCTGGAGCATCCCCACCCAGCACAGACCCGTCTCCCTCCCTCTCCACCCCCGAGCAGTGCTGAGCCAGGAGGAAAATTCTGGGTTTTCCCATTTTTTCGGTGGGAAACACACTGGCTGCTGCAGCTGCCACAATAACAGCATTTTGTCTCCAGCCTCTCCCACGTGCAGGGCCAGGAGATGGTTTTATCCCCCTGAATCCTGTAAATCATCTCAAAGCCATCCTCGCAATTTATAGGGAGGACATTAAACATTATGGCCACTGACGGCATCAAATTACGCTTGAAAAATTGAGTTCTGCCGGAAAATGAATTTAAAAACTAAATTAAATTAAAACCTAACGAAATTAAAATTAGGTTTCTAAACTAAAATGACTTTTTAATATTTTCAGGAGGGAAAAAAGGAAAAAAGAAATCAAAAAAACCCCACCACCCTTCTGTCAACTAATAAAATTTGCCAGTGTCTTTTATAGCTGACAAGTCCTGTCTGAGAGCAATCCTGGTGATGCTGCCTAATAAATAACTGGGATGGAAAAGGTGGAGGAGGATGGGATGATCAGCTGTGCCATCTCAGCTCCTTCAGAGGGGGCTGGGAAAGGACAGAAAGACCCTCAAAGCAATTAAAAAATAATCATAATTAACACAATCTTGAGGAAACACCTGGATGGGGCAAATCCAGCTGCGACCGCCGTGTTCTAATGATGTTGACGCAGCCCCAGTGCTCTGGTGGGATGTCTGGGGACCATCCCAGCCCACGGATCAGGCAGCATTCCGTGAGGTTACTTGGTCAGGGGTGCCAGAGGAAGGTTTGGGGGTGCAGGACCAAAGGATTGGGGGGAAGATTTACCTGAATGCCCTCATGCCTAGGTAGGAATTTCCTCTGCCAGAAATACTCTGCTGGATCTGCAGGGACTCATCAAACCCGACATGTTTTGGCTGGTCTGAGGTGGATGGGGAACATGGACAACATCATCCTGGCCTTGAACTGAGACATCAGCAATGAAGGGAAAATACCACCTACGCATCATCTAAGGATGCCACTGAAACCCTGGGGCACTGGTGGGATGTCTGGGGACCAGCCCAGCGCCCAGATCCTGCACCATCCGATGAAGATGCTCAGTCAGGGCTGTTGGAGGGAGGTTTGGGGATGCAGGACCAAAGGATTGGGGATGCCCTTGTCCCCAGCACCGGTTAGGAACACTAGGAATGAGGGGGCACTTAGATATACCTTTCCCCCAGGTCCATCCCCTGCCAGGTCTGTGGGGACTCATCAAACCCCACAAACCTTGGCTGGTCTCTTGTGGATGGGGAACACGGACCACATCGCCTTAGACTCGAACCAGAACACCAGCAAAGCACCACAAGGTACCACCCGCTCAGTTTATCTCCTGTTCAGGGCTCCCAACCATCAGCTGAAGCTTCCTAAAGTCTCTCCCTGGTCGTTAATGGTGGTAATTAATTCATCCTGCTTTCTAAGCAGCACTCGATGTATGAGCCTGCCCGCTCACATCTTGATCTCGTGCTGTCAGAGCTGTGATAGAGGAGATGCACCAACAGCCCCGCTGACCACACGGGTATCGATTCCCAGCACGGATTTAACACCACCAGGACACAGCCCAAGGAGCTGGAGGAGATGAGGACCGAGCAGGCAGCAGGCAGGTCCACACAGCTCATCCAGCAATTCCCAGGATCCAGGACTTTGTGGGTGGTGGGCCCTGCCAAAGCACCCCGAGGAGTTACACCGGGATGGCAGAGGGAAGGGGCTCCCCAGCAACTGCCGCCCCACAACCCTCCCCAAATGTGCCTTTTATCTCTCCCTGTTATTTATTGCTCTGCTAAAGTGGCAGCTCCCTCCGTGGGGGACATTCCCCCCCTGCCTGGCTGCTGCTTCCCAAGATGCCAGACTCGGGGGCCAGCCTGCGAGACGCCAACCCAACGGTCCTCTTTCAACAACATTAATTATCTCGAGCTTTCCATAACAACAAAAAAAACATAATCTTGATCCCACTGGCTGCCAATAGTGGAGAAGCCGGCGGAGGAAAAGGCTTTTATCTCCACATCTCAGAGAAGAGCCTTGTGTTTGATCAGCCGGGGTGTTTTTTTCCTTCCCTCTTTGTACATTTTGAACTTTATAGACTGATTAATTCCTCCTATCGTGGTAAACTGCTGTGTATACTCTCGAGTGTTGACTTGATTTTCTTTCTATTAAAAAATAAATATCTTCATAAGAAATTAAAAGAGCTGAGCACATCTTTGCTCCGTAAGCAAGCCATGAAGAACCTCAGCCTGGAAGAGTGGGATGGAGGAGGGGAGGGAGGCGAGTTGAAAAGATTTCTTTATTTTAAATTAAAGTTTAGGATTAAAGGCACCAGGCTTTCAAGAGTTATTGTGAAAGCCTTTTTAAAAGTCCCAAGTGCATAGTCCATAATCTTCTTTTAAATGGCTAAATTTAGAACGAGAAACCCTCCAGCCCTCCGAACTCCAGCCCTCCACGTCTGGCACCGGTGAGGGCTCCGAGGGTTTTTAAATACAATCTCTGTTTCACAAATGCCAACCAAGATTTCCACAATTTTTGTAAGCCCTGGCTCCACAAAGCCCGGCTTTGCTGGGCTCAGTATCAGTCAGATAACAAGTAAGTGCCTGTCCCTGCTGCCCATCAGCACGAAGGATGGAGTCGATAGAAACAGACTGGAGCCACTGAGTTCAAAAGTTAATTTCTCTGGCTAAGCAGGGAAGGCAGAGGCAGGCACCAGCCCACATATTGACAGGTCACATCAGAAACCCCATTTATTGTTTTTTATTCCCTACTTTTTCATTTTGTCAAATTATCTGAACCCCTACCTCTTATCGCAGAGCAGTGGGCCAGCTGGCAGAAGCTCTGAGCTGGTCTCAACAACATAAGGTTTGTTTTACTCTTCCTTTGCATCTTAAGTTCTGTAATTGTGTCCCACACACACAGGATTTGACTGAGTTTGGAGCTATCTGGGTTAATAAATGCTTCCAGATTTATGGTAGTTATTCATGCAAGGACCACATCACATGTAAATCAATACCAGAAAGAACAATTTGCTAAAAATATAAATACCATGTTCAGGCTTTAACAATATTATCAAAGTGGGATTCTTTGGGGCTGTGGATAAAATAACTGCACCTGCTGGAGTTTTCAAGAGATCAGAACAGCACTCCATGGTAGTCCATCCTAAAAATAAGAAATATCACCAACTCCTGCTCTTCCAAAACAGCTCCCAGACCCATGAGAGGCGGGGGGACCTTCCTTTCTGTCCACATGGAAGCTCAGTTACAGAACTCAGAAATAATTGCAAATAGATAAAAATAATTTGCAACCAAAGGCAAATTTGTTTGGAAATAAACACAAAAGCTGCTGCAAACCCTCTTGCAAGGAAACATCAGCATTCTGCGGAGACCTGTCCCCTCCTATCCATCCCTCCATCCATCCATCCATCCATCCACCCATCCATCCATCCATCCATCCATCCATCCATCCATCCATCCATCCATCCATCCATCCCTCCATCCATCCATCCCTCCATCTCCCAGCAAACCACAGCTGGCCCCAGAGGTGGTGCCAGTGCTTTTCCCACTCCAGCCTGACCATCCCCACCCATGTCCTCCTTTGCTTGATGCACAGGAAGGAAGCAGAGACTTGGGATTCATTTTTGTCGTGGCTTTTGGTTTTCCCTCTGCAGCCCCTGCTGGCCATCCCCTTCCCATGGCAGGGCAGGAGGTGCCAGCCCCACCCAGGCAGGACGGGTGCCATGGGAAGGCCCCTTTCCCATGGGATCCAGCGCCATGCCAGAGAGAGACATCTCTCCCTGTGACTCCATAAGTCAGAATAAAAAGGCGAAGCTCGAACACGGCGCAATTAATGCAGGAAGCATCGATTTCTGCACGGCGCCAAGCTGGCTCATTAATCCCAGGTGCTCCCACAGGCCGATTCCAGCCTGGCCTTCCCACCATGGGAGCATGTGGAAGGAAGGCTGGGATTCATGTGGAAGGCTGAGATTCCTCCACGTGCCGACCTTTCCTCAGCTCGGAGCTTCCAACGCCACGCGCCCCAAGCTCCAAACCAGCGTTGGCTCCTGGTGTCACCCTCCTGGGAAAAGGGCTGTGATTCCAAGGGCAGCATCCCAGCTGCCTCTGCCAGGGATTGGGGTGATGCTGGGAGGCAGGGATGACTTTTTGGATGCAAGGGATGAACCATCTCCACGTGCCTCAGCTCTGTCCATGCCACAGTACCCAGGGAAAATTCCCCTTGGTCCACACAGCAACACCTTCTTCCCCCTAGTGTGGATTCAGGGAGCAGGGTGGGGGAATCCTTTGGGTTTTTGAGAAGCTTCTGGAAGTCATTTAAACTGTACAAACCATCAAAGGCCAAGGTCAATGCCCCAGTGCCACCTGGCCAGGAGAGCATCTCCCCATGCCAGGAGAGTGATGGCTCCAATAGCCCTGGGATGGGGGGTCCTGGATTTAGGAATGTGGCTCCAACAGCCCTGGGATGGGGTTTTTGATTTAGGAACATGACTCAGACAGCTGAAACAAAACCCTGAAGAGGGATAAAGTTGCCTTTTTGCCTCAGACACTCCCAAGCTGGGGGAGCCTGGATGCAGGATTATGGTTCAGGCAGTTAAAAAAGAAGCCTGAGGGGTGAGTAAAACTGCCTCACTCCCCCAAACACCCTCAAGGTGTGGAGGTCTGGATGCAGGATTATGACTCAGGCAGCCAAAAACTCACTTTAAGGGGGGGCAAAGCTGCCTCTCCAGCACGTGGGCCGTGTCCCTGCAGAGGGCCAGGCACAGCAGACGGCTGGGCAGGAAGGAGGGAGCATCCTCCCCTCTGGAACGAATGCCAAATCTGGTTTGCACTTGACAGAGCCTGACAAGAGCAACAATCACAGATTAGTAGGAAAACTTCTTGCTTTTCAACAAAGGTTAATAAATAGTGACAGCATTAAGTCTCTTCTGATTAACTATGCTGAAAGATATTATTGCCGTTTGGAACACGGGATCATTATTGGATTAACCACAGTGTATAAAAATGAAATGTGAGGTTTAATCTGCGGCGCGGGCTCGCCGCGCTCCGGCACACACCGGGCAGCGCTCCCCGCTCTCCATCCCCTCACTCCTGCACAGATTCCAGCACAGTCACCTCTCCTCTCCACTCTGGGGGAGGATTCTTCTCTTTCCTTATTACAAAGTCGCAGAGACTCGACTTGAGAGGCAGCTCAAAACGAGCCACGTGTTCTGGCTAAAATTAAGCCCCAAATCCTGTGTCATTTCCAAACCCGGCGTCTCCCAGGGAGGATTTTGCTGGGCTCCAGCATCCTGGCATGGAGCAGGTGGGGATGAGGGCAAGGAGCAGGAATTGCTGCTCTGGTTAAGGATGTCCTGAATGAAGCACTTCTGCCCACCCTGTGCTTCCTCAGCCTCTGGGCAGAGACATCTCAGGGAGCAATGCCCAAGGGCAGAGCAGGGCAGGGGACAACTCCAGCACTGGGGTCACCAGGGATCCCAGCAGGGATCAGCACAGCCAGGGCAGATGGGATGGACCCAGGCTGGGGATGGGGTGGGATGAACAGCAAGGGCATCACCCCCAGCATCCCAACCCGGGGATGAGCTTCCCAGGACGTACAGTCGCTCTTCAGCAGAGGGGATGTGAACCCAGGGTGGCATAAGGGACATCGTGCTCCCAGTGCCAGGCTGTGCTCAGAGGGAGGAGAATATGGGAGATGGGGATGGGAGACGGGGATGGTTCAGCTGGAAGTGACCTGCAACAACCATCCAGTCCAAGTTGCTCAAAGGGAAAAGCTCTTCCAAGCAAACAGCTAAAAGGAAAACCCCCAGAGGCAGAGGAATGAAGGGCTGGCACCACTCGTGTCCACACGGCAGGGGGAAGGCACAACCTGCAAAGCCTCAGGATTTGCTGCAACTTCACAATTTCCATACATCACATCAATTCTCTTCCGCTGCTCACAGGGCAATTTGTGCCCAAACTCCAGGCTCAAAAGAGAGAGAAGGTGCTGCTGCATTTAATTAGACAAACTTGGGCCAAATCCAGGCACAGTCCAGCCCAATGCCAACATAGGGATGCCAGGGAGGAATTTTACCCATTTCTACTTAAAATTGGAAAAGAAAAGCTCATGACTGAGAATTTTGTCAGTTTGGGGGTGTGTTTGGGATTCCTCCCTCCAGCCCTTCCACCAGGACTTAAAATACCTCCAGGCTTGGCCAGGAGATAACATAGTAATTGTATTTATCACCTTAGAATAAATACCACCCTACAATAAATAACAGGTTCAAATCAGGGGAGGGAGAGGGCAAAGCCACAACCCCATCCCAGGGAAAGGATGGATGGGGAAGTGTGGAAACCCTGCAGATCCCACCACAGCCCCAGCACCTCCTGGAGCAGTCCTGGATGAAGCCATGGGGCAGGGCCAGTGAAGACCCCAAAGCCCAGAGCACCCAAAAGGGCTGCCTGCCTCTCTCTTCCTTAAAAAAACCCCAAACCAGTAGCAGAAGTAGTTCTTTTCCACAAAAACAAACAAAACCCCCAAACATCACTTTTATGAAAAATAAGATGCATTTTCTCCAGAAAAGGTGTTTCTGACTGAGAAAAACAAATGCAAACATCTCCCAAAAGGGAAAATTTCTGCAGTTATATTTTAGGAGGATTCTCTCCCAGTTATCATTCCCGCTGTGGGCTTTACCCCCACCTTACCCCACTGCACAGCACCAGGACTTAGTCCATAACGTGACATAACAGCTTTGCTATTGCACTGTTGGGTTTTTTTCCCTTATTTTAACTTTTGAAACCACTAAGAGCAGCTGCTCCTTCGCACCAAGGGGACCTCCCTGCCTGCTCCCCTGGATGTTTGTTGTAACGAAGGCACCGGGATCAAAGCCTCGGCTCTTTGTATCCTCGGAAGAGCAGTCGACACTCGTGTCAAACTCCTTCATTACCACGCAAAGCAGAGACGCTTTGACTACAGGAGATAAGATGTTTCAGTCAATCAGCATCCTGGAACAGCCTCCCCAAGATGATTTAAAAAATAATGTAACGGGGTGGTTTCAGCCACAGCATCCGACCGGCGGCCGGGGAGGGAAGAGCTGGGGTAATAAATAATGGCAGCAAAGCAAAGCTCAAGAGCAAGGCAGGAGCATCCCACCGGGCTCTTTCTGAGGTCACCAGCCAAGGGGAAATTCCACCTGATAAATGGGAAAAGAGCAGGGAAAAAAAGGAACTGATGCCCAAAGGGAGAGGGGATTCTGGTGCCGGCTCATCCCGCTATCAGCCCCGGTGTTTCACACTTGAGGATGGAGTTTGGGGGATATTCCTGGTCTTGTAGGTGGGAAAAGGTGATTGAAGGCTGAGAAATGTCAAAAAGCCTAAGAACAACCCATCTCACTGCCCAGGGAGGATCAAACAGATAGGTGGGAAAGCCCACACCTTCTCCACCTTGCAGCATGGGCACGGTGGGGATGAGGATGCACAAGGGATGGGATGGACTGGAGGGATGTTGCAACACCCTCAAGTACATCACCAGCACGATGAACTGCAGGCCAAGCTGACTTCTCCCTTGGAGCACCACCAAAACCACCCCATCAGGCAGCCCCGAGGAGCAGGCAGCGCTTGGGGACTTCCAGAGTCAAGGAACCCCCTGTGAAACCAGGATGGGTCAGCAAAGCCCCAGGAGGGAGCTCGGACTCCTTGGATATAGCAGGGTGGAGTCATGTCTTAAGAGACTCATCACATGCCCAGGGTGCTTGATATGGAACAGGCAAAAACAGCTGCAAAATTTAGTTGGAAAGGAAGATCTTGGGTTCCATCAGCTTCATCTCCTCTGAAGAGTCTGCAGAGTGATCTGAAATGCTTTGGGGAAACACCCTTAAAATCTCTCACTCCCTGTTTCTGCTCATTCCTCCCTAACCCATCTCTTAGAGGAACAGGTAGTTGGGGTCCACATGGTGACACCAGAGCAGGGGACACTCATGCTTTAGTGCCAGGAGGTGACATGGTCCTCCCAGTGCCACCAAGCTGTGCCACAAACACTATGGACACCGCAGTGGGGTGACAGGTGGGTTCAACTAAAATGTTTGATCACAAAACCAGAGTTGGAAGCAGCATCCAGCCGTGGCGGAGACTAAGGAAAAGCCTGCTGAGACCCAGCCAGGCTGGAGGAGCCGTCCAGGAACACTTCATCCCTGCGCAAACACCAGCAGAGCCCCAGCACCGGGGAGAAGTCATCAGCTGAGCAAATTCTGCTGGTTTAACTCCCTGTTGCCTTCAGGCACTGTCACCTCACTGATGTTCCCCCAACGGCAGTGCGTGGGGGAAGGAGACATTCCCCACCCCCCAGGATCCACACGGATTCCCAGAAGCAGGAGGAGCAGCCACATCCCACTCTGAGGACGCTCCCCAGGTTAATTCAGGTCGAGCTCCCGGCCAGGGAGAGCTGTTTGGGGCACACCCAGAGATCCTCCCCGCTGACCTCTTTGCAAACTCCTCTTGCAAAATTGGTTTTTCGCTAGCCGCTTATCACCTTAACCATCTATCGATTCCCCGACTCCCGGCCAGAGCTGCCAGGATCCAGCAGCACGGGCAGGAGAAGCAGAGGAACATGACTGTGAAGGAGGGCACTGAGCCACGTGGCCAAAACCACCTCAAGCACAAGGCGAGGGAGCTGGAACCTCACTGGGGACATCAGTGACCTCACCGTGGGGCAAACTCTGCCAGCCAGGAAACTGCTGCTGGGTTATTGCCATCTTCAGCTCGGGATCCTTGGGATGGGTCCTTGGGCTCCATCCCATCAGGCACAAATCCTGCCCTTCACACCACGCTGAGGGGCTGGAGTGTGCCCAGGGAAGGGAGTGGAGCTGGGGAAGGGGCTGGAGCAGCAGGAGCAGCTGAGGGAGCTGGGGGGGCTCAGCCTGGAGAAAAGGAGGCTCAGGGGGGACCTTCTGGCTCTGCAAGTCCCTGCCAGGGGGTGGAGGGGTCGGGCTCTGCTCCAGGGAACAGGGACAGGAGGAGAAGGAACAGCCTCAGGCTCTGCCAGGGGAGGGGCAGGTTGGATATTAGGGAGAATTTTTTCATGGAAAGGGTGGTCAGGCATTGGAATGGGCGATGTTGGAACCACCATCCCTGGAACCGTTCAAAAGGCACGTGGATGTGGCCCTCGGGGATGGGGCGCAGTGATGAGCGTGGTGGAGCTGGGTCCGTGGCCAGACCCGAGGATCTCAGAGGTCTTTCCCAGCCTCAAAGATCCCCCAGCTCCGTTCCAGCACCGAGGGGGGGACCCACACACACCAGGACCTCCACCTCCCACGGGGCAACGGCAAAGGAGAACAAACAAATGACATCCCTCCCTGGGGAATGTCCCCCAGGACAAGGAACCACCCAAACCCTCCGTGGGCAGCCAGACCTGGCTGGGAGCAGCGACTCCAGGGCAGGGATGCAGCAGGAGCTGCTGCCTCGGGCACTTCCCGGCACTATCGATCTCCCCACAGTAACAGCTGGTATAATTTTTGCTTAGCTTCAAATACCTGGTGATCATGAATTCCTTGGCCACAAGGTTATAAAGCATTCTCTAAAACATGAGAAAAAGATTAAGCCTGCTTATAGTTAATAATATACTGTACACTGTCTATCAAGCTGGCGGTTTGCTATTGAGAGCCTACTATTAGACACTTATTTAAAAGGCCTTTCAAGGCTTCCCAAGAAAGTGCAGTTATGCATTTTTTTTTCTGGCAAGAACTACTATAGATAAACATCAATTCGCTCCTGCGGATCACAGTCGCAGTAAATAAATTTTTCAGGAAGCTAAGTTCCATACAAAGCCTCCTCAAAGCTCCCATTTCACACAACATCAGTGTTTGGCCTCCGAGAAAGAAAAAGCTCGAAGGTTGCTTTATCCAGAGCTGAATTATCAATTGTAGCTCCGTAAGGAAAAAATAAGAAGAGGGTGTTTCGGTGAGAAACCAAGTTGGGAGGTAAACAACACCGTGACTAGATGGTGATGCCAGGTGGAGACAGAATGGGGAAGGACAGGGAATTGCTGGTGATGGATCTGGACACTCCAGGGTGGCGTCCGCAGCCCCAA
Organism: Formicarius rufipectus; assembly: GCA_013399695.1. Taxonomy (NCBI): domain Eukaryota; kingdom Metazoa; phylum Chordata; class Aves; order Passeriformes; family Formicariidae; genus Formicarius; species Formicarius rufipectus. The sequence continues at coordinate 651,115 of VXAU01004244.1, read as the reverse complement.
AACCATCCCTGCAGCTCCGCGACAGGACGGGGAGGAGGGAGAAGCAGGTCCGGGCCAGCTCAGCCCCCAACGCCGGCGCTCGGCTCCTTAAGAGCCTGGTGAAGTGGCAGCCCGGGATTTCCATCACAAAGAACGCCACCAAAAGCCCCCATTCCGGCTGGAACCGTCCACGCCGCAGCTCCTCGACGGGGAGGGATGCGGGGAGAGCTGCCCAGCCCGTGCTGAGCCGGCTCTGCCACCTCACACTGCAGGGGGAAGGATGAAGGACCAGCGGGGTCCCACAGGGCATCTCGAAGCAGTTCAGGATTCAGCCACCGGGTAGGAAAGCCGGGCAGGGAAAACACCTCAGCTCACCTCTGCCTAACGATGCCCTTGGCATTTGGGTGCCCCAGGGGGGTGCTCCCCACTGCCTGCCCAATAACACCATCCTCGGGGGGCACGGCCAGAGCCCGAGATCCGGGACTCGCCGGCACTGTTGGAGCCAGGGCTGTGTTAATACCCACGACACTCCATCTGCTCTTTAAATACGGAGATGCTGGGCACTGGTAGTGTGGTTTAATTATTAGCCTGAAAAAAGGCCAGAACACAGAAACCCTTCCAGGCTCAGGGTGTGCACCCTGGTGGGAAGGGGAGTCCTTCAATAAGAGAAGGAGGGATGGGCGAGGAGAAGAGCACTGCTGCCAAAACCTGCATGGAGCCCACAGGGACTCCTAAGGAACCCAAACACCCTGCGGTGCCCAAAATTGTTGGAGCATCATGTGTAGCTAAATGGCTTGAAAATCAAGGAGGAAAAAGGGGAGGATGGGGTGTTGACCTCAGCAACACTCGGGGTTGTACCCACCAGCCTTGGGACCAGCTGGGGTACAAATTCATAGACCCAAAATGAATCATAGAATCACAGAATTGTTTGGGTTGGAAAGGACCTTGAAGATCATCTCATTCCGACCCCTTGCCGTGGGTAGGGACACTTTCCACTAGGCCAGGTTGCTCCAAGCCCCATCCAACCTTGTCTTGCCCACTTCCAGGGATGGGAACCCTGGCAAAAACCCTGAGCTACAGAGGAGCAACACCCTTGCGTGCCCTTAAACTACAAAGGAAGTGGCCAAGCACCATTTCCATAACCATTTGCTCCCATCACACAAGACGTGGCTCCCATGGGGTGGCAGAACCAACCCCAGCACTACTTTGGGTTAATCCTGTCCAGAGCAATGACACTAAAACCCAGGGATCCATCAGCAATTAATTTACTCAGCTGCTAAACACAAGGGCAATTTTGAGAGTTAATAAGTTACCAGAGAAGCCAAGAACTGGGCAAATCCCCAGCACAACTCCCCAGTGCCCCACACTGGGAGCTGAAGCCTCATCATCTCCATCAAGGCTTTCTAAGCACCCATTATTACACAAAAACCAGCCCAGCTGCCCCTCTGCTCTTTGCACAACTGTTTTTCCTCCCAGCTCTTCTCAGCAAATAACCTGCAGGTGCTCAACAGAAGCAGCACATTTTCCATCACGAGAATAAACTTAATTTTGAAGAGGTGAACTTGTGACACCCATTGCTCTCCTGCAAATAAACCCACCAGGGACGACAGAATATTCATATTTAACCTTTTTGATGTCACTGATGTTTTTAGGGGGAGCTGATGTGTCACTGATAGGCGTGAGAGCAAACACCCATTACCTGCAGTGTTATTTCCACGTTATAGGAACGAGCCCTTGGGACTGGGGGGGTTGTAAATGCCCAGAGGAGACCTCGGATTGTGGCTGGTTGTGGCCAAATGTCACCAAACAGGGAGCATGAGGGTGCCCAGCTGGGGCTGGGAGAGCCACAACACCCAACAGGACCAGGGGGCTCATCCCCAAGTTCACATCTCCATCCTGGGCATCCCCTTTTCCTGGGGCTTAAATCACCACCTCCTCAAACCAACAGCAAAACTGTCTCTACAAATGCAGAAACACACCGAATTTTAAGGAAGAGGCAACACTTTCAAGAAAGAAATGCAGAAAAATAATCCCCCAGGAGCAGCTCCTCACCCCCAGCCATGAACTTAATTGATCAGAGGGAAAATATTTATTTAGGTTAAGGAGACTGCCAGAAGGCACAAGTTTGAAAAACAAAATCCCAAAGCACTGGGGCAAACCCATGCAAATTATCATCCCAACGAGTCCTTCCCTGTATCAATATCTGCCAGCAGCAGCAGAGTGTCCCCAGCCAGCCCCCACAGAGCCATCACACCCTGCTGACACTCTTCCCAAAGTTATATTTTTTACTTTTCCTGCGCTTAAACAAACAGCATTTCATTCTCAGGGAGTGCTGTGATGGTGGGTGGTAACCCCTTGGTTGGCTTCAAGCCGGAACTCGGACCCAGCAAATTCCATTCAAAAACCACAAATTTATGATTAAAAAACAATGTCTGTTTTGTCTCTACGAAAAGAAACACATTTGAAGGCGCAGTGAGATGCATCAACACTGGAATATTTTGTAGCCCAAGTAGTCAAACAAAATAATTAATAAATAAATAAATTGAGCTTTAGCCCAGGTCCTCACTTACTACTTAACTTTTCACAGGGATCCATCTTTTTAACAATGAAATCAAAGTGATTCCCTGTAAAACTTTGCTCATGGGCAGCAACCTGGCCAGGATTTTCCTGCACCCTACCAGGGTTTGTCCCCTGCTCTCCCAGCACCCACAAGCCCATCCTGGTGGCCCTGGGAGAGGGAAGGCCCCACACAGGATGCTCAGGAAGGCATGAGCCAAACACCCCCAAAAAACGCTTTTAGAAGATTCGGTGATTGGGAAGTAAATATTTTCCATCGATAACAAAACAATTCAATCAAAACTTCAGCGCTCTCCTGAGCAGCATCACGGATTCCCTACCCCCTCGGTGGGTGGATCAAACTCCTGGCACGAGGCTGCGGATAATCCCAGAGATCCTTTTGGGGAAGGCAGGGCCAGGATTTGCGTATGAGTAAAAACAAACAGTCCCGTAAATAACGAGCCCCTCGCCCCGTCTCCACCACGCTCCTCTTATTGAGTGAGTCAGATGTTCTGCTGATTAAAAATTGATCCATTTCAAAATCTAATCAACAGAATAGGATTCTTTCATATGTTATCAAGGCAGCTGCTGACAACAAAAACCAAACCTGTTATTAACCCCTGAACCTCGATGACCTGAACCTGGCTGGGCTCTGCAGCTGTAAATTATTCAGTGGTCCACGAGCAGTGTCCGTAAGGCTGATGAATTCTCGCCGCGCCCGGAGCCGGTGGGGGTTAAAGCCAATATCACAGCCCCGGGGGGCCCTGGGGACACGGTTCACGACACGCTGCCACTCCGTGTCATGCCTGGGAATACATTAGAGGCATCTGCTCTCCTCTGCCTTGCAAATGTCTGCTCCTTTTGCTCCTTTTCTTGTCTTTTTTTTTTTGGTTGTTTTTGAACGCCTTTCTGGATTCGGCACAACAGCGGCCCCCCTGGTCTGTGCCCAAACCCCTGGAGTAAAACGCGTGGAGTAAAAGGTTTGCATCCCACCACTGCTGGTTGGTGAGGAACAGGAAAACCCGGGGAACAACTGGGATTTGTTTGATTTCAATCGTTATTTTCAAGTCCTGCTTGCAACCCTTGCCTGTGCTGCTCAGTCCAACGGTGGAGACATCGCAAGGAGTTGATGCCACTGCTGGGTGGCCTCTTGGACCTTGCTTTATGGGCTGGTGATGTTCTTTTATGCGGCCACACCATGGGAATCACCAGACAGGAGTCTTTACCCAGGGAGGTTTAAAAAAAAAAACAGTTAAAACACCACAAAAATGCTCAGTTTGTGTTTCTCGCTGCTGGGCTTGGTACCCACTGCCCAGTTTCTGCTGGCTTTTTTGGTTCTCCCCAGCCCTGGTAAGAGGGGCTGTGCTCACGCCCACACCATGGGCACCACGTGCCGCTGACTTGCCCCTGCCCAAAAAGATGATGCAGAGAAGCCCCAGCCCTGCCACAGATTCCAATCCCACACTGGGATCGCTGCTGAGCCACCACAGCATCACTTGGTTCCCCAAACCTCAAACCAACATCCCTCTGCAAGTTTTGTTGGGGAAAATTGGCAGTTTTAGGTGTAGACTCTGATGCTTTTTGGGGCAAAGCCTCCCTGCCCAACACTGCTGAGCTCTTTATTTCCTCCCCCAAGCTGCCCAGGCTGACTGTCCTGGCTCAGATCAGAATGGGGGAAAATTGGCGCCACATAACCCAAGCTCAAAGATTACAACAGCTCTTCTCTTAAACTGGAATATGTTTAAAAGTTTAATGACTCTCTGACCTCTCCTTAAAACCCAGATAAGCCCTGGGGAGCCCCCTCAGAGTGGCTGTGATTGCATCTCCCAGGGATGCTCCAGGCATTGGGTGGGAGGTGCAACCCCTCCTGCTCCCCCAACCCCACGGGCTGCCAACAGCACACCGGGACTGTCCTGCTGTGTAACACTGACCCCATCACCGCCTTCACCCCACGGCTGGGAACTCCAACTGGCACCACATGGCTAAAAACACTGATTATTGGCTTCCCAGCCTGCTGTATTAAGTCCAAAAGGGCTTTAAGAACAACCCAGAGCACTGCTGGCAGTGGCAGTGCCCACAGGGATGCCCCTGGACACTCTGGAAGCGAAGCCCAGCTTCTTCCCCAGCAGGGATTTTGGAGCACTGTGCCCTCCCTGGAATCACAGCCCATCCCTGCAGCCCCAATGTCAGTGCACAAACATCCATCACTCCCACCAGCTCTGCAGTCAAACCTCAGGTGGAGAAGTCAGGGCTGGAGGTGAGAGGGCAGAGCACAGGCCCCTCTTAGCAGGGGTGGGAGAACCAAAAAACCAGCAGAAACTCTGCAGTGGGTACCAATCCCAGCAGCAAATAACACTTTTGTGCTGCTTTTATCATTTTCTAACCTCCCTGGATAAAGACTCCTGGCTGGATGTGCCCAGGCTCTGCAGCTGGAGAAGGCTGATCACCCAGGTAGCTCCTGGAGAGGGGCTCCATGATCCCACTGCTTTGGGATACCTGGATAAAATGCCCAGGAGCTGCATCCCCACATCCCTCCTTGGGCATCTCCCTGCCCAGGGTTGTGTGGATCCCCCAGCCACACCTCCCCACGCCCTTCAGCATCCCTACAGGGACCCTGCTCAGTGGGATTCCACTGGGATTCAGACATGGAGAACACGGCGGGGATTTGCCTCTTAATAAACCAGATATTCCCTAATATTTCATTATATTACAAGGTAGGTACTGGGGAGTGAGTCTTGGAAGAGAAACCAAGTGACAGATCCCACCCAGAGCAGCCCTACCCTGGCACGGGCAGAGATCCATTCCCAAAATGTGCAGGGATTGTCTCACCACCATCCTCCTCCTCCTCCTTCTCATGGCCAGGGCAGGAAGGCTCACCCAGTCCCGACCTCCCTTCCCTCCTCTCTGTCTCATAATCACACTTGTGCAAAGCTGTTGCTGTACATAAGGAAGAGAGAAAACATCCTTGGAGAGCCCCACAGTCAGACAATTTTTAAGATCATGGAGCATTAAACCATTCCCAATAGGGTTTACTAATCAAACAGCCAAATCCTTCATAACCAACCAATCCCTACAGAGCAATTAAATCCTTCCCCTTTAAAACACTTGGCACGCCGTCTGGGGAGAAAAAGAAAAATTTGCAAAATTCATTTGATAAATTAACCAGGGAAAAGAAAGAAGTGAATCAAGCTTTGTTCTTTTCATTTTTTTTAATTATGGAATTCACAATGCCTGAATAATGTTTAATAAGAACTATGAAAATTCCTAACAGTATTACAACACAACACAAAAGAATTAACCTGGTTACCGTGAAAAATTGCATATTTAATTAAGAACAGAGAGTTCAAAACTATCCAGAGATTTCAAAAGTACCGTTGCCTAAGGGGCTAAATTACACGCTCGCAGTGCTGCTAACAGGGCTGGAGCGCGCAATCATTACCCAAGTGTCCCCATTAAGTGACAATGGGCAGATGACATCAAATTCATTTCAAAAGCAACAGGAATTGAAGCGTTCGCTTGGGTAGTGGAAAGGAAAGCGACTATCCTGCTGGTAAAAACCAGACCCCTTGTTGATAGAGGCAATAATTAAAGAATAATGTTAATTAGCTGCTTTTATTCGAAAGAAAAGTGCAGTGGCAGGAGACGCTCCTTCTGCGGCGTGTGCGGAGCGCAGAGCGGGGCGGGGGGAGCCACTGGTGCGGGACGGGGCTGGGGCTGTGCCCAGGGCGGAGTCCTGCTGGCCACGGGCACCCGCGGGCCCTGCCAGCCCTCAGCTCTGCCAGGGTTGGGCTCGGGAGGAGGCCGGAGGTGGTTGGGATCGGCGGGGCACAGCCCATCACCGGCCCCAGAGGAAGGGGACAGACGGAGCATCCCGCTCCGGCACAGCTGGTGTGACACCGGACATCGCTCAGGGGAGAGACCCCACAGACTGACAGAATATCCTGAGTGGGAATGGACACACAAGGATCAAATCCGACCCCTAACCCCGCACGGACATCCCAACAATCCGCCCTGTCCAGTTTTTCAACCCCGCCTGGAGCTCTGGCAGCCTCGGGGCTGTGCCCACTGCCCTGGGCAGCCTGGGCAGTGCCCACCACCCTCTGGGGGAAGAGCTTTTCCCTGAGATCCAACCTAACCCTGCCCTGGAGGGAGTCCATCCCCACCATCCGGGTGGGTACAGGCAGAGCTGCAGCACGGGGGTCCCGGCAGCCTTCCTCCAGGAGGGCACCATCCTCCCCCTCACCCCACCCCAGCCCCCGTCCTGAGCATCACGGGGGGCTTTCAGCAACACCGCCCTCCCAAAACCGGAGCTCCCCCCTCGGCCAAGGAACTGGGGGGCTGGGAGGGGTGATCCCGACCCGGCTCCCAGGGACGAAGCAACGCCTGTGCACCGCCCCGCAGCCCAGGCAGCTCTCCCCGCCGGAGTGATTAACAAGCAGTAAATGTCCTTTGCAGCCAGGCTGAGCAATAACAGCCCGGCTCTGGCTGCGTGCTTACAGCGCACATTACAAGCCCCGCTGCCAGCGCCAGGTAATACTTTATTATGTTATCCCGACGGAAGGAAACAAAGGATGCTCGAGGTCCTGACTTCGGTGTAAAACCACGGGAGCGTTTCCAAAGGCAACGGCAGCGCGCTCGGAGCGGCTGACGCACGGCACAGCTCCCACCAGAGGTCTATTTACACGGGGCTCAAATTGGTTATTTACTTTTTTAGGAATGCTTGTTGCAGGAGGGCCGGCTGGCACAGACACGCCGAGCTGTTAATATTAAAACAGCCCCACGATCACGAAGAGGCGCTTAAACCGCAGCAAAGTCAATACCTGGAGGTGGAGGGGGTGGGGCTGGTGCAGCTTCGGGGAAGCCACCGAGGGCTACAACAAACTAGTCCAAAAAAACAATTAAACAGCAAGGCCATATTAAAGAATAAAAGGCAACAAAACCATTTTGGAAGTAGGTGTTGGTGCGTTCAGGGAGGCTCGGTTTAAAAAAGCCATTGATTGTGAGGCTATTGAATATTGCAAAGCAGGGCTTGGGCAGGCAGGGCCAAAATAATTCCTATTAAAGACGTAGATGAGGTGGAAGGAGACCATCATCACACACTGCCCCCCCTGGGGCTCCTCCCTGCAAACCTGGGGTGAGCAGCTGTTGCCCCCCTTCATCCGAGGCTCCCCCTCCATCCTGAGCTGGGATCTGTGAGCACTGGATGGGGCCGACCCGCCAAGGGGCCCCTGCTGCTGTGCCCCTGCTCATTAAAACCTCTCTGGCTCATCATGAGCACTCCAGATTTCAGGCTATGGACGCTTTTTGGGTAGAGTTTGCTGATGGCCCCCCCACAGCTCCCTGACTTCGAGAGCCAGCTCTGCGCTGTGAGCCTGGACCTCTGTGCAGAGATGCCCCTGAGATCCTCTGCATTGGAACAGAAATGACACACAACCCTTCTGAGGAGCCTGTGCTGCAGGAGATGATGGACCAGCCCACAGCCACACACCCAGGGCATGGGCTGTCAGACCCCTTTTGGGGGCAATTCTCCCCAAGGGGCTGGTTTGCAAGAATCCTCCATCCCTGGTGCCCCAGGAAGAGGGGAAGTGAGGCCCAAAGGCACGAGCCAGGGCAGCAAGCGGGTTCTGGGACAGAGCCCAGCCCAGTGCAGTGACACAGCTGCTCCACTCCATCCCAGTCCAGAGGCTTCAGAGGATCATGGAATGGTTTGGCTTGGCAGGGACCTCAAAACTCAGTCAGTCCAACCCTGTGCCATGGGCAGGGACACCTTCCACTAACTCAGGTTGCTCCAAGCCCCATCCAACCTGGCCTTGGACACTTCCAGGGATGGGGCAGCCACAGCTTCTGTGCCCAACCAGTGCCAGGGCCTCCCCACCCTCACAGGGAATAATTTCTTCCTAATATCCAATCTAAATCTACCCTCCTTCAGTTTAAAGCCACTCCCCCAGTCCTGTCACTCCAAAGTCCCCCTCCAGCTCTCTGGGAGCCCCTTTAGGCACCAGAAGGTTCTCTAAGGTCTCCCTGGAGTCTTTTCTTCTCCAGACACCTGCAATGGGGAAAGGGACACAACCTTGTTATTTCACTGTGGGCTGGGAACAGGAATCCCGAGTTTTAACCCTCCCACACAAAAACCCAACATCCCATGCTCAGCCCTGTCCTTCTCACCCACTGAACCCCAAAACGATGGGGTGAGGCACCCACAGACCCCACTGCTCCCAAACCCAAGTGGGAATCACAGCACAGCAGGGATCTGGAGCAAGCCAGACCCAGCACGGGGCCAAATCCTTCTTCCCAGGCTTTGCTGTCTTGGAAAGAACAGAGCAAAAGCTGCAGGAAAATGTGCACCACCAAAAAAAAAAAGAAGAAAAAGCAAGGTAATCAAAGAAAACTCAGTCACAGATCCCGTTGCAACACGCAGGAGAAAGTGTTACAAAGGGGGAAAACTTTTTAATAAAGTCTGCAAGTATATATTCCTCCTTTATCAACCTCAAGATTTATTGACCCAAGGAGCCATATTGACTGAATAAATCTTGATAATGACCCCAGCAGAAGTCAATACCTGCTTATTATCTCCCAAGTTGGGGAATTACATCTTTCGGTAATAGGAGCAGGATGGTACAGAATGTTCTGAGAAACTTCAGCCAGGCTTTTTGGGGGGAATGGATGTCTCTAATGTGCCTTTTCCATCCAAGGGGGAACGTGCTTCACCATCAACACAGCAAAGGAGCCGTGCTGTGGTTTCTGTCTCAAGGTGTGGAGAGGGGGGAGCACAAACTGGGGCTTCCCAATCCTGACTGACTGCCACTTGTAGGCAATGAGGAGCAGAATGCTGCAGCTCCCCCTGTCCTCCCTCCCCCCCACCAGTGGCCCTGTAATTTCAGTTTGCCCTGTTGTGTTGGCAGCTCCCGAGACAAATTCCCCGAAATTTGGGATGTGGGAATTCCCGCAGCCACGACTACGCCAGCACCCAAGGGAGGAGGGGAGCAGCAACATCCTCATGCCATGGGACACACAGACACCTCTGGGAACCAAAACACACCGATCTTCTCCAACCAGGAGGGGAAAAGGGAGAAGCAGGCGGGTCCCTCGACCCCCAAATCCCCAGGCAAGCAAAGCCTCCTGCATTTAAAGACGGTGCTTCTTTTGCCAACAGTCAACTTCCCACCGAGCAGAGAACACAGGAGCTGTGGGACCAGCACACACAACAATTTGCCTGTATTTTTCCTCCACGTCTCTGCAGGCAGCAAGAAAAATGAACTGGAGGGAGCAGCTCCTGAGCCAACATATGGAGGGAGATGAATCGCCAGCTCCACACGCTCCACTGAGGTTATCTGGTTAAGCAAGTGCCTCCTGAAGGACTCACGGGCTGGCAGTGTACTGCTTGCTTAATCTGGTCATAAATAATAATTCAGATCACCAAACCCTTTAACATTCTGCTCCACCTGCAGCACAGAGGCCCTGCTGAGCCCTGCCACACTCAGGGCTGGAGGCAGCGGGAGGTGATGCCACAGCCCTGGAACCCTGAGGAAACAGCTCCCTGCTCAGCACCACCGGTGCAAGAGGCACCCCGTGACCTCCCTTCATGCTCTCCACCATTTCACTGAGCTCCAAGAGCTCCACTCGCTGTCCCCATGTCCATCTACAAGCCAGAAAACCAACCAGGAGATGGCACAGCCCATACTCTTCCCTCCAATCCCACAAAAATCAAATTATATTTCCATCCCTGCCCCCTATTTGCCTCTTGGCCACAAACTCTTTTCTCCCCCTGCCTCCCCCAAGGCCACAGAGACAATCCACTAAACTGGATCAGGAGGCCAGCGTGTACATCTCTAATGGGCTGCAGCACGCACACAATTAATTAATGGATTTATTAATTAGGGAAGAAGTCACTCTTCAGGCTGGAATTGGGGTCACCAGTTTCTAAAGTGAGAGCTGTGGAGCTAAAGATAAACTCTCATTTTCTGCAGCTCTTCTTGTCTGGCAGTGTCTCAATTATTCAGCCACAAGGAAAAAAAAAAAAAAAAGAAAAAAGAAAAAAAAATCAGATTTCACTTCAGGAACTTCATGGTCCAACTTTACAGCGATGCTCAACAGAGACCCCCCAGCAGGTGGGACCAGAAACACCGCCCTTCTCCCTCTCACACCTATGGAAAGAGCAAAATTATCTAATACTTGCTTCTAATAAAGGATTTTGGGGATGTGGGATGGATGTTGCACCTCAGCCTGTTCCAAGGAGGGAGCTGCAGTGGAGGAGGGGGACATCAAAGTGGTCACTGAGGGTGACATCCAGAGACACACGAGTCCTCCAGCCACCAAGGTTTGAAGTTGCTGATGCTGCAGTGACTTCGGTGACCAGTTCAGTTGAAGCTCCCTTGGAAGGGACCAGCGTTTGTAGCTGCCAGAACCCTCAGTCTCTCAGGAAACAGAGCTCCTGGTGAAGGACAGAAACACCACCAGTGTTCCTCCCAACAGAGCAGCAGAGAAGCCACATCAAGAGCACCATCAGGGGTGTCCTGGTTATTGGGAACCCTCTCAAGAGGAGCACACAACTCCGAGACAACAGACAAGCCAACCCCGAGAGAGGCGCCTGCCAGAGCCATGTCCTCAGTGCCACCGCTCCCAAATCTGGGTCAACTGGGCAAACCGGAGGACTGTGCAGCCAACGATGCACCGGGAGCAGCTGGAGCCACTGCAAAGCACACAAACCACATTCCCAACGCCACAAAGCTCCTCAACCAGCCCAGGCACAGGCTCGCTTCCATAAACCCTGAGATTTCAGCTTGGAAAGACAAATTCCCCCCAAGATAGGGGCACCAAAGCCCCCTTGGGCTCCCCCTCGGGCTCCCCCTCGCTTTCCCTCAGGCACCATCCCACTGTCCAGCAGGGATGGGGACGGACAGCTTTGGGTACTGGAGATGCTGGAGAAAACTGGAAGGTGCCACCAGTCTCTCCATAAGAGCCCTAAAACCCCCATGGCACCCGGGGAATTTGCAGAGGTGAAGCTTCCCAGAAGCACCTCAGCCTCCTCCCGAGGTTATCCTACTGCTCCACCAGAATGCAGTTAAGTTTATTAGTCCAAGCTCCAGGAATTAAGCTCCAGCCAAGAGGACTGATAGCTTATTTACTGCTGTCGTCTATATAAAGCAGAATTTTGACACATTGTTAAATGATGCACATTTAGATAAGTCAAGCTGTCATATCATTTAATGGATGTCTAAACTCCCTCTGTAGCTGATATGTAAAATTTATGCACTTCAGAATATCATAAGGTTATAATATTTTAATCACATCCACAGTTGTAGGGTTTTTTCTGTTTTTTTTTTTTTTTTTCCTGCCTCCTCTAAAATTGAAACAGCAAAACCAGCTCATCAGCCAGACCACGCTCCGAGGCTCCGGGCTCCCCACCATCCGGCAGAGCCGCTGCCGCCGAAGTTTGTGCCCAACTCCGGCACGGGGAGAACATTTGCATTCCGGGAAATAAAACGAAGAACATTTTATTTGACAAACCAAGGGCTGGAGCCGTGTAGCCCGAGCTCATCTGCATAATGAGATGTGAAGACATTTATAAAAGATGGCTCTAATCGCTCTCGCTCGCCCGTTGTATTTATTATCCCAAATCAGCAGCTCGCAACTCTTCCCATTTTTTTGCCGTTTTGCCACGGCACGGGCTGGATTAGAGCAGCACACGGAGCATGGAAGCCACACGGTGCCTCCCGGAACGCAGCAAAGCCCAAGAAATTAAACCCCAAAAAACCCAGGAAGGTACGAATCCCACTCTGACTATTACACACAGGAAAGCTGTAAAAAAATACTGCATTAGTAATGTACACAATAAACCAATCTCATAACCCAGTGAAATACGTCTGGCATTATCTTTGATGGAATTTTATCTCTTCTCATTTCCGCGACTCTCTGCTGTAAAAGGGCTCAGCGCCGTTTCGATCCGAGCGCTGCCGAGTAGCACATTATCCCTGCGTTTTCCATATGCCCACCATTCATCAGGGCGGCTCAAACTCTGCCATTCCCGGCCAGCCCCAGGCCACCAGAGCTGCTCAGACACATCCATTAAACACGAAGGGGGAATAATTTATAATTAAAAAGAAACAAAACAGGAAAAAGCTATAGGAAGAATAATAAACTGATTGATTCCCTTCTTTTTTTTTTTTTATTCTTCTAATTTTCCTTATTTTTTTATTATTTTATTTTTTTACTGGAGGGCATTAGGCCAAGCTGGCACAAGGTCACCTTTCCCACCGTGATCCCGGCGAGGAGGCAGAACTGCCTGGACAGGAGTCCGTCCCTCTCCAGCTCCGCTCCCATCCACAGCCCCCGGAACGCTGGGGAAGGAGAGCTGTCACCTCCCAACCCACCTCTCCCTCCGGCAAAGTTCACCCCCGAGAGACCCGCGGCAAAGTAGCTGCTAATATTTATCTTTTAAATAAAGGTCTGCGCGCACCCAGGAAAAGTCATTAGGGCGATTTAGCGGGGAAGGCTTTTGTATCCGAGGCGCTCGGAGCCGTAATCCCTTCCCTTCCACAAAGCCCGAGCGGAGCAGTCATGGCAAACCCAGCGGCCGCGCTACCTGCGGTACTTTTCGGGTCGCGCAGCGCAGACGCAGCACATAATCTGCTTAAAAGCCAAAATGCATTAAATGCTGGAACTGTTGATCCGGTACCGGAGCCCCATAAATGGCATTGCAATTCGTTTGCTCCCCTCCGAAGCATGGTGCGTTTTGAACTCCGGAATATCCTACAGGGCTAAGCCCATCTCATACCCACGGAAATGAGCGATCCGGCTGTTGTCGCGGCTCCAGGTTGGGTTTCATCCCATTATGTTGGAAGAGCCATTGTGTTAATTACCCGCCTCCTATTTTAGGTGCGCGTTTAAGGTCACAAACTGTCAGCAGCCCCCGGCCAACCTTCCCCCGCACACGGTAACAAAGGACTTACCGGCGATTTCACACACCGAGGGTACCACGGTGGGATACGGCGGCCGTGACCTGCCCGGAGCCACAAAGGAGCTGCCGCCCCCCCGCCGCATCCATCCCCGGCCCGAGCGGCACCGCCTGGCACCGATCGCCCTCCCGGCGCTCAGGGCTGGCCGAGCCCCCGCACCGGCCCCGCACACCGGCCCTGGATAACAATGGGAGGGCGGCGGGGCTCGGGGCAGCCCCG
>VXAU01004244.1:599873-636685 GCA_013399695.1 Formicarius rufipectus | reverse complement strand
GAGCCCTCGGGGCGGTGGGTGGTTTTTTTCCGCAACCAAATCGAGGGTTTCAGCTGGAAAATCGCCGGCCGGAAGCCGCCGGTTAAACTTTTGCAGGTTTGGAGGGAGGTTTTTGTTGGTTTTTCCTTTTTTCCTAAGCTGACCTACCCAGCACCTTTGACCCGCTGGCAATGGTTACAGCAAACACGCCCCGAGCGCTCCGCGGCCACAAACACCCCGTTGTCACAAAGACACCCAATCCCCGCTCCTTTAGGGCTGCATTTTTAAATTTCTCAGTGCGGTGGGCTCGGAAGAATCCAACCAACTTCAGCAGAGGAACAGAGCCCACCCAGCAGAGCCTGTCCCTGGAACCCCTCCTCTGCTTCCCCACCACAGAAAAACTTCCCAGTTTCAGCCCCTGTTGTACCGACCACCCCGACATCCCAAGGGCTCGGAGAATCAATTCCCGTTCCCCCCGAGAAGGGTAACCCCCCCCAGCAGAGCCGCGTTTGCACTGGAGGGAACCCCAACCCGGCCGGCTGTGAGTCGGTGTGAGCAGAAAAGGACGGAGCTGGCCCTCGGGTGCCTTTTGCAGGCGGGTATTTGCAGAGCAAGCAAGCGCAGAGGTTTGATGTTCCTGCCGAGGAGCAGGTAACACCCCGGGCTGCCCTGCACGTCTCTGCTCGTGGAAGAGCCCAGGGGTTCCTGCCAGGCTGGGACACAAACCCACACCCCGGCTCCCCTCCCGGAGACACCCTCATTCCCCACCACCACCCCATGGAGGGGGATATAATCCCCAAGTGTTCCCAGGGGTTCACAGGCTGCTTTGCTTCCGAAACTCCGGGGAGGATGGGGGCACTGAGCAACATCCCCCCTTGTTCACCACTGTCCTGGCTCCCCTGTCTTACCTGTCACCTTTTGATCCCTGTGCTTGGGAGGGCTGGAGGTGGCATGAGCACCAGCAAAGGCAGAAGTGCTCCTGCAGTGGTCACTCATAGCCCTCCACCGTTCCCGAAGCTCCTCTTGCTGCAGCAGGTCTTGCGGTGCTGCAGCTTCTCTGCACGTGGCTGGGGAAGGAAAAGCCCCTCACGGCCCAGATGTTGCTGTTCCCTGCGGTTTGCAGGACTCTGGGGATTCCACTAAAAAGCAGCACTTGAGTTCAGAAGACATGGAAGAAAAGGATCACCCTTGAAACTGCCCCCTGCTCTGCAGGTGCTTCCAGCTGTCACAGGGACAACTCCGCTCCTGGGCCAGGAAAGCTGTCCAGCAGGGAAAGGTGGGCACCCAAAATGACCTTGGCCCCACGCTGTAGCACAAACAGCCAGGAAATTATCTCGTTCTTCTCATCTCTTCCACTCAGAGAAACTCAGAGTCGCTCACAATCCCACAATTGCAAAACGCCTCAGGCAGAAGAACAAGTGAACAGAAAATCAAAGTTCAAAGGAAGGATTTGCAGAAACTGAGGCAGTCCGTGTCAGAGAGAGCCTGGGTGCAAGCCCTGTGCCAGCCTCCTCCCCACCCTCAGAGCTGGCTGGAGAAGGGGTTCCCATGGAGCATCCTCCTCATGGTCCCACAACAAAAGCAACCCCCTGGAACTGGGGGATCCCAGATGAAAATGCTGAGCTGAAATTTCCACCCCATTGGCATCGACAGCAAATTCCGTGGATGCTCTGAGACCCCCAACCACGTGTGCTGCTCCTGCCTGGGGGCACCCAAGCCAAGCCTCCTGCTTGGCTCAGGGAACCCAAGTGCTATGAATAGATTTTCTTACCCCCACAATCAGGGAGTAGAAACCACTGGGAGTCATTGAGATCTGTAATGAGATTGGGGCTGCTGGTGGTGCCAGGCAGCTGCTTCACCTCTGTCTTGAGACTGTAATTAGCCAGGGGTGGGAGCACAGGCTGTGTAAGGGGAGATCCCACGTAGGAATGTTTCCATCCCTCCCTCAGGGCCAGGAGGAGGTTCCCTTATAGATGGATCAGCAAACCCAGATGGGATGGGTGGTCTTTGCTGGGGGTGATCTGATTTCTGCTCTTTGATGGCAAGGTGTTCTCTCTGCACCAATAACAGGGATTGCCCAGTGTGTCCATGGCCAAAGTGCTCCAGGGATCTCCTGCTCTGCCCCATCAGGAGGTCCTGGGCAGGGGGACCCTCTCCTGTGCCCACAAAGCTGATCTCATGCCCATAAATCCCCTCCCTGCTCTGCTGCCCAGGGAACAGAGGAGCCTGCTCATAAATCAGGAATAAAACTTACTTGGCATCTTTGGTGAGCAAATTAAATTGTGGGCTTTGGAGGAATGTTTCTGTTTGGCCGAATCATTAATAAATCAATGGGAACTATAAGGAAGAGGAGAGGGACTGTGCCCTGTGCCACGAGGAGGGACTGAGCAGTGGGGTGGCACAAACCATCTCCATCCCTGTGTCACCTCGGGCACTGCCCCGTGGCCCCGGAGCACCCCAGGCAGAGCAGGGGGACCCCGATCCCACCCCCCCACCACCACGTGGGGCTCACCCACCCCAGGGAACACTGTGAGGTGTAGGTTAATAAATCAGTTTGTCTCCAGCCCGGTTTGCTTTGTGTGCCTGACAATAGTCCGTTGTAAATGGCAGCCCCTTGCCTGCTCTCTTGAAAGGCTTTTAATTAAAATATGGAAGGGGCTTTTCTGTGTACTTAAAAAAAGGGGAAAAAAAACCAGACAGGGATTTCAGCACACTCCCATTCCAGGCGTTAATTTATTCCTGCCTCCCCGGCGTTTGTGATCCATGTCTTTGTGCAGTGATTCGGCCCCATTAGGCGGTCGAGGGGTGATGCTGGGAGTGAGACTCGTGTGCCAGCAGGGATGAGGAGCCAGAGGGGATGGTGGTGGGGAGACAGAGTGGATGGTGAAGTGGTGGTCAGTGAGGAGACAGAGGGGATGGTGAAGCAGTGGTGGTGGGCAGACAGAGGGGATGGTGAGCTCACTCGGTCGTCTTGTCCCAGGGATGGGCAGAGGGACACCAGGAACCCCACAGTGGAACAGTAGCGCCATCAGGGTGACTGGGAATGAGTCGGGTTCTGGAACTGGGGCCCAGCTTCAGCCCTGGGCATAGAAAAGAAAGACCCTCATGGGGACCCAAATGGCTGTTCCCAGAGCTCTGACCCCAACCATTCTCTTTCCCCCCATCCCNCCATCCATCCATCCATCCATCCATCCATCCATCCATCCATCCATCCATCCATCCATCCATCCCTCCCTTTCCCCCATCCTCCCTTTCCCCCATCCCTCTCCTCTCTCCTCCCGCCGGGACCAGGCAGTGCCCGCACAGCGCCCGCTACAACGTCGCCACCTGGCGGCCACCGCGGCAACTGCAGCGCGTCCCCGCGGGCCGGGCCGGGGGGACACGGTGGGGACACCCCGAGGGGACCCCCCGAGGGGACACCCCGAGGGGGACACTGAGCGACATGGGGGGCACAGGACTGCGCGGTGGGGCACGGTGGGGAGCGCAGCACCCCGTCATCTCCCCTCGGTGATACGTGTTGAGCTGTGCCCGGTCTCAGCATTCCGCTGCCCCCCAGGATACGCGGGGAGGGTGCCCGAGCGCTTCCAGTGGGCAGCCTTTCTGCCAAGGTTACTTCTTTTCAGGCGCATTCTGCCTACAAGTATCGCATGCTCTTTAATTAATTTCCTCTTTTATTGCTTCGCCCGAATTATCTCGACTCTGGCGCCGTTCTCTCGGCGGGTGACGCTGCTATTTATGGCTTTCCCTGGCAATGCTGCGGCTCGGGAGGCCGGACAGAGACCTCTCCCCTGGGATGCATCCTGTTCCCATCGCAGGGCACGGCCCCGGGATAGGGCAGAAGCTCAGGGATGGGGAATCAGCTGTCCTTGTCCCCAGCCTCAGGTCAGCTGCCCCCCCGGCTCTGTTTGGTGGCTGCTCTTCCTCAGAGTTCTGAACTGGACAAGTCCTCCTGTCCATAAGCGTGGTGGTATATCCTTCCGAGGGAAAACAGAGCTGGATCAGGCAAAACTGCTGCATTAAAAATGTCTGGAGTAAGATCTTAAACGTGGAAACCTTCTGAACACCGAGGGCAGAGGGATAAAACCATCCAAAACGATCCTGAGGGTGCTGCTGGCAGAAAGGGGCTGTGGGGGAGTGTGATGAGCCAGAGAAGGATGTCCTTAAAACTCCACGCAGTGGGAACTGAGGGATAGGGATGTGACAGAGGGCACAGAGGCCAACTGTGGCAGAGGAGATGAACTCGATCCCCCAGCCAGCACCAGGACACACAGGTCACCCCCCATGGCCCCCTCGATGGGGACAGGGTGACCACCACTGCTTCAGACTCAGCTCTGACCCGCACAGGAATCCATCCTTCTACCTTTAATAAGCTTCCTCCCTTGGAAAATAATCATTACCAATAAACAAATACAGCAGCCAGTGTATATAAGCATCAAATTAAGTAGCTACATGCATTTGTTATATCTGATATGGCCTTGTTAACTGGAAATTCCTGGGTTTGGAATATGTATTGATTTCGGCAAACATATATTATTTTACTGTAAGTACCAACAGCCATTGTAGTTAATATACAACAGTTTAATTTAAAATGCATTAGTTTAATAAAAATGCATAAAACCGAAGGGAATTGCATTAGCTTCAATAAAAAATTCAATTTCATAAATATTATCCAGTGTTAAAATGCATTGATTTCCTGGGAAAATGTATTGGTCAGAGGTAATTTACATTGGTTCGGATGGGAACGTCCTGGTGTGTATACACATGGAATAGTTTAGTCAAATGGGTCTGATCACAGGCAAAAACACCGGTCGGAGCACGGGATATTTGTAAGGAAACAATGTGGAGTGGGTGGCGTCGTGGGCTGCCTCTGGGGCATCCAGGCACTCCGGAGTGGCTGAGCTGGGCCTGGACACCCCCAAGGCAGCCCAAGGGTGCCCAGAGCGGGGGTGCCACGCTGCTCCCGGCATTCCTGGGACACGAGGAGCCCCTTATCAGCGCCGGGCAGGACTCACCGGGGCGCGGGGACGTGTCTGGCACAGGCTGAGCACGCGTCTGGCACAGAGCGGGGGGTTAATCAAATCCTTTTGACTCCGTTTTTTATCGAGCTCAAGAGGGGCTGGCCTATTAATTAGAAAGGCTTTTTCATGTAAAACACAGGCTCTTTTGCAGATAAGAAGGGACGATGCTTGATTTTGCCGTGGCACGGATACGTGTGTTATTCCCCGACAGCCATTCACAGGCTGCAGCCACTTCCCACGGCTCTTTTGTTCACTACAGGGCTCCAGAGGCAGATATGGACACACAGACATATTTAAAGCACTCAGGGTTTCCTGGGCGCCAATAAAACCTCCGATATCCACAGTGGGAGAAGGATAAGATGTTCCTGGAGGTGCCTCCATCCACAGGCTGGACCAGGATCCTCACAGGGGAGCAGGATCCGGCCCATGCAGCACAGGGGATTGCAGCTGACAGCAAGAAGAGAGCAGGGGAGCAGATTCACCGTCTGACAAACGACAGCAGAAACCCCGGCAGCCACCTGCACCCCATCCCATCCCCGATTTCTGTGCCCCCTTCGGCACCGCCGACCCCTCAAAGCCCTCAGTCACCCTCTCACCCCAACCACCCCGTGGGCAACACCAGGGAGACACTCGGGTTTGGCCTCTTCCAGGCTGGGCAGGAAGAAATGGTGCTTCCCGAAAAAAAAAATCCTCTCGTGGGAGATGTCCACGGCTCCAGGGCTGCCTCCCACGGACACGGAGCCGGGGACGGGCAGCCCCGGCGGCGCCGGCGGCTCGGCGCTCAGCCGATCCCGTTAAACCACCGCGCATCACTTCCCTGATGCTTATGGATTTTTCCTTAATGCCACAAATTAAGGTAATTGGGCTCGGCTGGCCGATGAATCCAGCTGAACTTGGCAGGAGGAGGGAGAAGCCGTGCCGAGATTGATCCCCCTTGTCCCCGGCTGTGCCCGGGGCTGGTCCTGGCCCCGGCTCCACCTCTGCCCCCACGTCTCCCTCTCCTGCCCTTTTGCTCACAGAGCCCCCAAACCCCATCCTAAAATCCCTTCCCTGAGCTGCAGCTCCATCCAGACGAGGTGTTCGTTCCCGGATCAGGAGTTTTCTCCTCTCCAGGCACTTTTCCCCACACACTTCCCTGCTGCCTGCTGAAATCCTCCCTGGAATGCCATCCTTGCTGGCTCGGCCGTGGCAGCGAGGTGAGACCGAGAGGTGAGTGCCAGGGATTAAACACGATATGTGAGTCCTCTGGGAGAACAAGGGTAGCGTCTGGGCAGAGCCCGGAGTTCCAGGGATCGGGTTTCACAGTGCCTTTTGTTCCCAGCCTTGTCCCAGCCCTCCAACCTCCTCGGCATGTGGAGGGGACAATGCCAGGAGCGAGACCCGTGCCCAGGAACCGGGTCATGGCCGTGCCAGGCACCGCAGAGCTTGGGGGCTGACGGGCATCGCTGGGCTGCCAGCACCAGTCCCACCCCAGTGTGCCCACACCTCTGCCTCCAGCCTCACCCCCAGCGAGGTGGGAAGGAGGGCAGATAAAATGAACAGGTTAAAAATACCATCCCACCCGGGTGCTGCAGGGTGTGTCCCAGACACAGAGCCCGGCATGTGTGGGGTTAAATGCGTGTGTCTCTGAGACCAGGGCGAGCAAGTGTTTGGCTTAATTTGGGTGACAGGTGCCTCAGTGGTGGGTGACACATGAGAGAGGAGCCCTTTGTGCCTGCCCAGCTTTGTGGGAGCTCAGCATCTGCCTCCAGCCTTGTCCCGGACGGGGCTGCAGCAGGATGGTCCCTCAGGAGGCTGCAGCCACAGACGGGGTGACCAGCCAGCTGCTCCTGCTCTTGGAGCATCCCAAGTGAGGGGATCCGAGGGCAGGAAGGCTCCTCTGCCTCCAGCAGCTGAGCAGAGCCCAGTTTTGCCCTGCCAATGCTGCACTGGGGCAACCAGCATCCCAAAGATGCCTGGCAGGGCTAAGGGAAAACTCCACAAGCCTTAGAGGATTGTAGCGGGGGGTCCCCTGGGGCCAAGCCCTCCCTGCGTGTCCCAACAGAGGGGACAAGCCTGGCCCCAGCCCGAGTGACAAAGGCAGGTGGGGTTACTCCTGTGCAGTCCCGGGTCAGCATCCCCAGGGTGGGAGCCGGGGGCCACCTGGCACTTTGGGTAACCTTGAAACCCTCCGGGGCTCACATGTCGCGTCAGCCGGTGACAACAACAAGCTGCTATTCCAGATTAGAGAGGGAGGGAAAGAGGGAGGCAGAGACAACAGGGCTGGGGGTGGCCAACTCACCTACTACAGCCAAAAGTGGGCATGGGGCTATTTTTAACCCCGAGGGGGGTGTATTTATTGTTTGAGCTGGGAGGAGTGAGGGACAGCCTCGGGGACACCCCTCCCAGCAACATCAGCAGCTCTGCAAGGCCATGGTGAGTACTGAGAGCCCAAAGCTCCAGAGGGGAGAGGCAAAATCCACTACATTTTCCACCAGGATGAGCTTTAATGGGCAGGGGGCAATGGAGATGACAGGGAGCTGAGGACCAAGGGGTCCCCCCTGCCCTGCAAAGGGGCTGGGCAAATTAGGGAGCATCTGGCTGGTTCAGCAGCGTCCCGCAGGGAACTGAGTGTCTCCCATGCTAGCAGAGGTTTCTACCTGGGGGTTTTGGGGTCCAAATACCATTTTGCTCCTTTCTCTTCTTCCATGCAGCAAGAGAAATGGTTGTTGTGTCCTCTCCAACCCTTCCTGCTCTTCCTCCTCCTGGCAGAGCCCCCGATGAGAGGGAGCGGCTGCTGGAGCAGGCACTGGGATGAGGGATGGTGAGCAGGATGGGACTGTGAGGGGCTTTGTCCTTCACTCCTCTTTACAGCATACCTGGAGCTGTTTCTGGTTGTTTCAAGCCTCAGTTCAGGAGGAGACAGATTTTTTTTATTAATCAAACACTTTAATAAGGGCACAGCAGGGTAAGGAAGCACCTAATGACTGCAGTCTTTCTGCAGCCTCAGCAGCACTCCCAAAGCCGGGGTTCCAACAGGGATCTTGCCTTTTACCTGTCACTGGGAGAAGAGATTTCCTCCCTCGTCTTTCCTTCGACCTATTTGGGTAAATTCACCAGGAACTGTAATTTCAGCAGGAATCTTAATGCCCCTCAGTATCCCAGACCTGCAGGGGGAAACAACAAAGCCCCCAGGGAACAGACCCCCAGCCTGGAACTACCATGAAGGAGTCACAACTAAGGGCAAAGTCATGTTTGACTCCACCCTGTCAAAAGCCAGTGAGTTAATGATGCATCCTGAACCCCTGCAGGCACCCAAGAAAGCCAAGAAGAGGATTGAAGGCGCAAATTCCAATGTCTTCTCCATGTTCGAGCAGGCCCAGATCCAGGAATTCAAAGAGGTATGTGGATTTGGTGGGAAGGAACCTGCACCCTGCAAAGGAGCCAGCAGGATCCCATTCCAGGAGCTCCTCCCTACGCCCTGCACAGCAGGAATGTGGTGCTGGGGAGATTCCAGTTCCAGGGATAACAGGACCCAGTTGGGGAGCTGATGATTTAGGCTGGCTTCTGTTCTTGGTGTCACACTGGGGTGAGAGAGCTCTGGCCAAGGAAAAGGTTTGTGCAGCACGAGGGTTTGGGTTGCCCTTGCCCAGGGGTGCAGGGGCCAGGATTGCTGCAGGATTAGGAATTGGGGTGGGTTGCTGCTCCCTCGCTGGGTGAGGATCCCCAGAGCCCTTCCCTGGGAGGGCTCAAAGTGCCTTTGTCCCACCCAAGTTGAAAGGAGGAGGAGGAGGAGGAGGACTCTCAACACCTTTGCAGATGCTGACAGCTCTCCCTCTGCCTGTGCTCCCTCCTCCTGTGCTTCCAGGCGTTCACCATCATGGATCAGAACCGGGATGGCTTCATCGACAAGGCAGATCTGAGAGACACCTTTGCTGCCCTCGGTGAGCCCCTTCCAGCAGCCTCCTCTCCCCTCCCCAACAACTTTGCCAACATCAGACCTACCAAGTGAGAAAAGAGGGGGCAGCCCTCATTTAACCAAGCCTCCATCATTAACTGGACCTCCTGTTTTGCCAAAAGCCTCCTGGTCCAAACCCAGGCCTGTTATTCCGTGAGATTCCTGCTCAGAGCAGCAGCGTTGCTTTATCCCATCAGTGTCATCCAACTCCTGGATTATCCTCAGCCAAATGTTCCCAGCCTTTTCCCAAGCACAGAAGCACCTGGCTGCGCCCATCCCACGGCATCCTGGGGTGTGTGGGCATTGAGGGAATTTATGGGATTTGGGGGAGGCTGTGACATTGGGAGCTTGGCTCTCCCATCAGGGAGGTCACCACGAATCAGCAATGGAGCCAGGGAGTCCCAAGGACAACCCAACCTTGGGAAAGAGGATGGAGGCATTCAGTCCCGTTAGCTTCTCCCACTGGGGACCACAGGGAACCCCAGTGCTGGTGGTGTTGACCCAAGACACCTTCTTAGGAGAGCTGAAGCAGACTGGCCCACGGGGCAGTGAGGGAAGGAAGCAGCACAGCTCAGTGTTTTGCATCCCTCTTTTCTGTGATCCTGCAGCCTGAGAAGCCAGAGCTGGAGGTGGTTCTCCCACCTCTCTCCTGCTCCTGCCGTTCTTTGTCAGAGGTGACTCCCCACTTCCCTTGGGTAGGGGGAACGCCCAGAGGGAGAGTCCCGGGGTGTGTTTTATCCCCCTGCACACAGAGCAGAGCAGAGCAGCCAACCATGGCCATGGAATTATCCCAACCCTGCTCTCCCCAGGGCGCCTGAATGTGAAAAACGAGGAGATCGACGAGATGATAAAGGAGGCCCCCGGCCCCATCAACTTCACCGTGTTCCTCACCATGTTTGGGGAGAAACTCAAGGGTGAGTCTGGGGAGCTGGAGGGGTGGTCAGTGGGCACCCACACCACCAGTGACACCCTGTCATGCCTGGGGAAGCCACCCAGCTCCTGGCACCCGAAACCCTTCCAGGTGAGACCTGATAAAGGCTCCTTGGAAAGGACTGCCACGTGTGGCGTGCAGAGCCCACGATGTGGGTCAGAGCAAAGATACCACCCCCACCATGGCCAAGAGGTGACACCTGTGGACAACCACAGGATATTTCTGAAACAATCTCCCTCACCCATCCCTCCCTCACCCCTTAGTGTCCCTTGTCCCAGTGGCTGCACAAGGATCCCTCGAAAAAGAAACTTAATTTGGGCCAACACCAGCAACAACCTCTCCTCAGGAGCTCCACTCCTCATAATCCTGATCCTGGACACTCCTCCTTGCCTCTTCATCCTGAGACACCACAGATATGACAAATTTAGTGTCATGTACTCTGAGCAGCTGTCCCCAGGGACATCCTTGTGCCCTCAGACTCTTGCTAATTTGCAACACCAAAGTCCAAAGACCCGGATCTCATCCCACCTCATACCTGTTGGGGGGTATGAGATGGTCTCAGTGCCTCAGTTTCCCCAGCCATTTACAAACCCAAACAGCTGTGGTGCTGCTGCCCCCATGGGAAGGGGGGGACAGGAGTTCTTGTAGCACCTCTGAGTGTTCTGACACCAACGGTGACACCAGTGGCCGGACAGCCAGACTTTGTCCCATGGTCCCATCTGGCTGCCCCCTGAATCATGTACTTAACCCCAGGAATGCAGGCTCCTGCAGATCTCCAGGAGGCCCCAAGGGCCGAGCCTGGAGCTCTATAAATACCCTGCAAAGATTAGATAAACGCCGGATGCCAGAGCGGTGGTGACACTGCCTGCTTTGTGCTCACACCACAACCCTGTGTCTGCTCCTCTCCACACCACCACCCACTCTGGAGTGTCCAGTTGCAGGGTTGGCATTCCTGCAGGGTCCCTGCTTTCCCCCAAAAAGGCTGGGGGAAGCAGAATTCCTGCTTTGCCACCTCCAACGGCCACGGCTGTGTCACCCGCAGGTGCTGACCCGGAGGAGACGATCCTGAACGCGTTCAAGGTGTTTGATCCGGAGGGGAAAGGGCTGAAATCTGCCTAGTGAGTGCAGGAAGGGAGGAGGGGGTGTCCCTACCAAGGCCTCCCAAGTGCTCACCACACTCTCTTGTTTGCAGCATCAAAGAAATGCTGATGACACAGGGAGAGAGGTTTTCCCAGGAAGAGGTATGAGCTGCTTCCCACCCTCTGCCACCCTCCCTCTGTCCTGACACATCCCATCCCTCCTCCCATCCCTGCTCCCAAACTCCCTCTGTGCCACCTTTTCAACCTGGTTGTTCCCTGGCAGATCGACCAGATGTTTGCAGCCTTCCCTCCAGACATGTCTGGCAACCTGGATTACAAGAACCTGGTCCATGTCATCACACACGGCGAAGAGAAGGATTAACCCACACTGAGGGCTGGGGCTGGCACGGCGAGATCACCTCTCCCTAGGCCACACAGGGGTTCCCTTTCCTCTTCCCCTGGAGAGCCACGTGCCTGGGAATTTGGCACAGGAATGGCATCCACATTAAACTGCCTTTTGGCAAGAGGAAATGCAGCTGCTGGTGCGAGCGGCGCTTGGGCTGGGGTGGTGTGTCTGTGCCCCACAGAAACCCCTGGACTCCTCCCAGACCCCACTGCCCCCAGACTCCCAGCCCTACTGCACAGCACCCTCATATGTTCCTGAGTCCCTCCTCCTGGCTGTCTCCCAGCCCCAAACTGTGACCATCCCATCCGGTCCCACCAGCCCAGGACCAGCACTGAGCTCAGGGGCACTTTAGGCAGCAGAGAGTTACCAGTTTGGCAGAGAACACCTGGCAAGAACAGCCCTGCGTCCCACTCAGGGTTGGCTGGGGCAGGATGGTGGTGCCCAAATCCAGCAGCAGGAAGCACAGTGGTTTGTGTGACAGGGATGTCACCCTGACAGAGAGCAGCTGATCCCATCCCTGGTTGTGGGTGCTGTCACAGTGGGTGCTGTCAGCAGTGGGTGCAGCCCAGCCAAAGTATCACCTGGTGAGCTTTTGAAGCCTGCAGAAGGTGTTGGGCTCCACCAAGAGAAGGAAGATGGAATAATGTCCAGGACAGAGAAGCTCAAGAACAAAATTGCCTCTTTACTTCCCCCGTGCTGGGCTCTTTGAGGGGGTTCTCCTCCTCCTCTTGCCCATGCCGGGGGCGTTGGCCAACTCTTCCTCACGCCTCTTGATAACCATCTGACGCAGCTGATCCTTGTCCAGCGGCTCTTCCGCTGCCCAAGAGAATCATCCACAACTTCACAAGCTTGGAATACCCGGTGGGGCAGGCAAGGCTGGTTGGGGTGGGCCGGGGAGGACGTGTGTGGCCATGGGGGAGTTGGGGACCAGCTGCTGCCTGGCCAGGACCCTTCCCTCCCACCTCCCACCCTCACCGGAGCCGGGGTCGGTGCTGTCCAGGTTGGGGGGCCCCGGGCAGAGCTTGGCCCGATCCAGCACCCAGAGGAGTCCAGAGTTGCCCCTCGTGGGGCTGATGAAGGACTGCGAGCGGTGCGCGCGGTCGGTCGACGTGTAGCGCAGGAGGGACTCCAGCACCAGCAGCTCATCCATCTTCTCCTCCACGGGACCTGGGTGGGAAGGAGCGGCGTCCCACAGGGCCAACCCACCCCCAAGCCCACCCCTGGGTGTTGTCAGAGCAGGGGATCGATCCATTGGCTTCCCCAAGGCAGCGCTGGTGGGCAGCCTGACTCCCCAGGGGCAACAGGTTCTGGGTCACAGAACCATGGAATTACAGAGTCATTTAGGTTGGAAAAGACCTCCAAGATCATCAAGTCCAACCTTCTTGGTATTCCCCCATGTCCACAAAGTGCCACAACTCATTTTTGGAGCACTTCAAGGGTAGTGACTCCACCACTGCCCTCAGGAGGCTGTTCCAATGCTTGACCACACTTTTAGTGAAGAATTTTTTCCTAGTATCCAACCCGAACCTCCTCTAACCCAATTCCCCTTGTCCTATTGCCAACTGCCTGGGAGAAGAGGCCGACCCCCACCTGTCTACAACGCCCAGAGCCAAGATGAGGGCTTGGGGGTCCACTGGGATGTTTAAACACCCAAGTCAGCTCCTGAAATCACTGGGAATTCAGCACTGCAAATTCGTCTTGAGGATACCCTGCCTGGTGGGGCAAGGGTTAAAACCCAGCCCAATTAAAGCACAACGGGTGGTGGACACACATTTCTCTGGCCATGAAGGATGGGAGGATGGGCAGCCCTGACCTACCAAAAAGCATCTGCAAGCTGCTCCCCAGGGGCTTCACTGTCTTGGTAGTGTCACAGCCGAGCCCTTCCAGGAGGGACTGCATGCGGGACCGGAGCAGTCCCAGGAGTTTGCTGCTCTCTTTGCATTTGGCTTCATACTGGTTGGCTTCCTCAATGGTTTCTGTCAGTTTTACCTATCAGCAAAGGTTTTGGCAGGTGTCACACCAGCCCCTCGTTGGTCCCACCACCCCAGTGCTGCCCAGTTTCAATCTGGATGCTGGAGACAGAGCTAAATAAACCACAGAATGGGTCAGGTTGGAAGGGACCACAGTGGGTCGTTGGGTCCAACCTTCCTGCTCATCCTGGAGCACGTCACACAGGATTTCATCCTGATGGTTCTGGAACATCTGCAGTGAGGGAGACTCCACACTGTCTCTGGGCAGTCTGATCCACCCATACAGTACTCTTTAAACATAAAGAAGACAACCCACGAGAGGCTGTGGGATGCTCCCATCCCTGATGGGAAGAGGATCTGTGAAGAGGATCCCAAACTCCCCATGCCAGAGCAGTGGGACTCCACAGTCACCCTCTCACCATGAGCTGCCAAATCCTGTGCAGGGCTCTTTTCTGCCCACACCTCTCCAGCCACGGCCAGAGCAGCACTGACTGGACCAGACTCCCTGGGAGAAGTGCCAGGACAGAGAGGGATCTGCTGTCCTTCCCAAGGGAATTCAGGGCAGCCATACCTCCAGCTCCCTCATGGTATGAACCCGGGCTGCCTCTGCCTGTTCCCTCTCCGTCGTGATGGCCGTCATGTCATCCTGTGGAAACACACGACCATGGAAGGGGTGCTGATGGAATGCCTGCCAGACGTGCCCAACAGAGGTTGGGGACATCCCACCGCCCTGGGAGCAGGGACTTCCCTCTTGACAGCTCTGAGGACCGCTGTCCCCAGGCCAGGAGGGCAGGGGATGGGTGAGTCCACATGTCACTCCAGCCACACACTTCGGGAAGCTCTTGGCTCTCCTGGATGCTGCAGTGTTCTTGCTGGGGACACGGTGGCAGCATTGAGACGCGTTTAGGTCTGAGAACGCAGCGTTCGGAACTGTGTTTTTGGCATCCCCCTAATCCCAGCCGTGTGGCTGTAAGGCAGGGTGTGGTGTGGGCAGTGAGGCCGGACACTCAGGAGAGGACAAACCCACGCCAGCCCAAAAGCACTGCCCGGAGAGGGGAGACAGGAGAGCTGGAACACACCTGGATGTCCTTGATCCTCCGTTTCGCGCCCTCATTCCAGACACTCAGCCTAATGGCATAGGTGAAGAGGATGAAGAATCTCCTGTCCTTTTCCACAAAGTCATCCAAGAGCTGGTCAATGTCTCCATCTGACAGCTCCAGCAGACGCTTGTAGGCCACCTCATAACTCTCTGCCTGGCTCCTCTTGGCCCGCTCAGCTGCATTCAAAGCTGAGAAAGGCAACAGAAAGCCCTGGTTGCCCTTTGTTCAGCCTCTTCCCTTGAGGGCTGAAGGGTGGATCGGGGAGCCTGCAAGCAGGGCAGAGCCCCTGCCTTTGGGGTGCAGGGCTACAAGCAACCCTAAACCAGTCCCACATCAACTCTGTGGACTTGGGGTTTGTGGTCCCAGTTATACATGTTCCCTCTCCTCTGATACCTTCTCTGTGTTTGGCCTGTTCCTTCAGTTCAGAAAGGTCTATACATTTGGTGAGGAAAAAGTTCTTCAATCTGGTCTCCTGGTGCAGAGCACACTTCAGCTCCAGCATCTTGATGTTGTACTGGATGGTGTCTCTGTGGCGTTTTCCCCTGATGTCCGAGATCCTTGACAGGTACTCCATCCTGCTCAGGGAGAGCAGCAGTTTCACCAGGGGTTCGTGGAAGGCTCTGCATTCCTGGCCATCCCCAAGCATCCCTGTGCCTCACCTAGCAAAGCCCCTGTGATGCTGGGCCTGTCCCCAGCTCTCACCTGGGAGCAGTGGTGTTAGCCCAAGGCTGGCAGCAAACCAACACAGCTCTTGGTGGGGTTTTGCACTTGGGCACAGTGCCCAACGCAGTGGGACACAGAAGAAATAGACTCCTCCAGGAGGCAACTCACCCCACCCTGAGAAACATCCAGGATGGGTGGAATAAAACACTCTGGATGTACCATTGTCCCTGCACTGACCAGGCACCCAACCCTCGGCACTCAGACATGGAAGGGAGCAGCAAGTCCTCTCTCAGAAGACACAGTGGGTCTCTTTACACCCATGCTCATCACTGGCATTGCCCATCAGCACCAAGTCTCCCCCACAGGACCAGCAGGGCCACGTACCACTGCTCATAGTCTTCTGTGGCTTGTTCAACAGAAGAGTTCAGCATTCTGTTCTGCTGAGCCAGCTTCCTTTCATACATCCAGTAGCAGTCATCAAAAATGCCTTTCTGGATTTGCAGGCTCCTGGTCTCCTCCCGGAGCTCGTTATTTCGGGTCAGGATGGTGTTGTATTGAACAGTGATCTGGGGAGAGCGAAGCAGAAGGTTTGGAACTGGTGGGAGATTGAGGAGCTCAGGTTTCTGCCTAAAGACCTTGACTGGGACAGGGACAAAGAGAGCTCAAGACATTTGAAGTTGGCCCTGCACTATCCTCCTCCCCAAGAGAGGAAAGGCAGCAGAAGACCAGGACGGTCACAGCAGAGACCTGGATGTGGTGCTGTCCAAGGCAAGGTGGCTCCAGGCAGCTTGGTTTGATCACTAAACAGGTGCAGACCTTCAGGCTTTTGGCACGGCACAGGCGCTGGTTTTGGGTCACCAAGCTCGAAGGAGCCCTTGAGATACTCGGGGAGCAATCAGGCCAGGGGAACCAGCCAGGTGCTTCATGCAGCTTGTGCCAACCACACACGTTTGCACCGCTGTGCTCTGTCCTCACCAAAAAGGTCCCAGGTCCCCCTGTGGCCCCACACCTGTTTTCCAGAGGTCTCTAAAACATCTGCTTACCCGGTTCAGACGGAACTCCAGCGCATCGACCCGCTCCTGCAGCCGTCTGTGACTCCGGGCTTCCAGTGCCTTCACTGTTATCTCTCTTTGCTTTGCAATCTTTTTTTCCAACTCCAGCACCTGCACATCGACACAGGGGGTGAAAAAAATTAAAAAAAATAAAAAAAAAAGGAATTATCGTCTCCACTCCTACATGCTGGACTCTTGTCGGGACACACAGCAAAAGAAAATACCCTCTGTTGACCTGAACTACAACAACCATGTCATCAGTGAGCTCGCAGCCACAGAAGCAGCTTTAATCCCGAAGGATCCCACCCTGCACGTGCAGAAACATTAAAGGGAACTGGGAATGGGGTTATTTTCCTGCCGTGAAGGAAACGCAGCTGCCTCTGGAGGGAGCTCCAGAAGATGTTGAGCAGGGCACGGCAGCCCCCTGGGGAGGGGAAGAGGTGATGAGGATGGGGTTTGGGTTGGGGTATTGTGCTGGCCAGGCAGGGACCTGCGGGGCTCTCCCTGGGGGTGAACCGAGGGAAACTTTGCCGGAAGGGTGGAGCTGCCAGAGCAAATAAATCCACCCGAAGAGTGAAGTGGTTGGAGAAGAGCAAAGCAGGGAGCAGGTGGAGGAGCTGTGGCTGAGTCAAGAGACCCCTGACTGAAAGCTGACCCTGCTGGGAAAGCTCTGCAGCCTCTCCAGCAACTGCAAACCATCCCAGCATGTTCCCTGACTTCCATCATGGGCAGGCTGAAGGGACCTGTCACTTCCAGAGCCCTGATTTCCCTTGGCCTCCCACCCCACTGCTGCCCAAATCCAACCAGGATACCCTCAGGAGAACGGCTGGGACACCCCTGGGGTGCTGCTCCTCCATTTGCCACTTCTTGGCCTGCACTCATGATCCATTTTTGCCTTTTTCCAGGAGAATAAAAAAAGTGAAGGGAGAAGCAGAGGGATGTTGGGTGACCCCAGGCAGGTGCGTGCCATCCCAGAGGGGCTGCAAGCACTGGTGGGATGACAAAGTTGAGAGCCCAACCTTACTTTTCCAGCCAGTGCTGCTGACTCCAATGGGAGTCTGGCTCTAACCACTTGTCATGTGTGGTCTGCTAGGAGGAATATTCCAAGGCCTGAATTAAACGTGTTTTACACTGAGGAGTTTCAGCCAGGGAGTGGTCCAGGTGCTCTTACCTGCTTGCTCAGGTCATCTATTTGGGCTTTTCTCTCTTTGATCAGAGCATCATTCTGATTTTTGATCTGAAAAAGGGTTTGGACCTTCACACGCTGTCTGTTTTCCAGTATCACATTGTTTGGGGAATAGATCTGGCTCAGCATTAATGACACGTGTCTCTGTTCCTCCTTCAGGTCATCTCTTTCTTTGCTGTAAAATATGGAATGACAAGTGACATTTAGCACACCCCATCTGCAATGCCAGGGCAGGTCCTTACCCCTCCCCACCATGGTCCCCACAGCCCTTTGTAAAAAAGAGGGAGCAACATTTTACACAGGCAGACAGTGAGAGGACCAGAATAAACTGTTTTAAACTGAAAGAGGAGAGATTTAGATTAGATCTTTATTCAGAGGACCTGGCACAGAGAAGCTGTGGCTGCCCCATCCCTGGAAATGTCCAAGGCCAGGTCGGACAGGGCTTGGAGCAGCATGGGCTGATGGAAGGTGCCCCTGCTCAAGGCAGGGGTGTTGGACTAGATGGGCTTTACAGTTCCTTCCAACCCAAACCATTGTATGAATCTACAGCCCCTGGAGGAGCTTCCCCAGCCCCGTGTGGCCTGTGGAGCTGTACTCACTGTTGAGCCTGGATCTGCCGCCAGATCTCGGCATCATAAAATTTCCTCTTGTAGGCTGCATGATGAAACTGTGTCTGCAGCTTCCTGATCTCCATTTTAGCCCTTCTCTCCTTCTCGTGCTCAGAGAGGTCCGAAAGGTCCTGGCTCTTGGAGTGTCTTTGCTGTCACAGAGAGTGGGGGGTTTGGTCACCTGAGCAGACACAACCAGCACTGGCAGCTGGCACAGCTGGACATGGTGGAGAGGGTGAATGGCATCACCAGCTCCTGCTGTCCTCTGCCACCTGAGATACTCATTACCACCTGAAACCTCAATTCCTGGGCAGGGAACAGACCTCCACCCCCAGGGAGGGCAGGAGATTGCAGATAGTCACCTCTCCCCAGCCAGCACGGCTGTGAGGACCACATGGGTCAGAACCAAACCCACTCATGCTGTGGACATGGAAGACTCAGGTCCTTGTGCCCACGAGTGCAGCAGGAGTGCTCCCATCCCTGGATGTGGGAAGGTGACTTTTACTAAGAAACTGCCCAACAGGGGAGCACTTCAGTGGTTAGATCCACCTCCACCTGTGCCCTCAGCTGACCCCCATTCCCAAACTCTGCCTCCCCCAACACCCAAATCTCAGACCGTGGCCTCATCCCTGGCATAGGAGGGCAGGGAGAAATAGCCCCACTCTTGCTGGCAGAAGCAAGCCTGATCCCCCACAGCTGGGCATGTATTCCCCCAGGAAAGGTCCCCACAGCAGATCCTCTGCAGCCCCAGCAACGTTCAGCTTCAGTTTGTGCCTCGGTTTTACCTTCGAGCCCATCATTTTCCCCCTCAAACTCAGCCGGTTTCTCCGCAGGTGCCTCAGGAGGGGGACGAGGGAGACTCCACAGGAGCAGGGCTGCTTTCCAAGGGAAGAAATGAAACAGGAGTGATGGGATGGCTGTGCCCTCCTGCCCGTCCCTCAGCACCCGCTCGCGTGCTTGGCACATGAGGAAACCATCACAGATGGCTGCGAGAGGAATAAAAGGAGAGGATTTTTGGTGATGTCATCGTGAAACGAGGGAGTTGGTAAGGAGGGGAGGAACAGATGGTTTGAGTTGTTCCACCCCGTTCAGTACCTGGGTTTCCATAGAAATTCCAGTGAGGTCAGGCCCCCCCCCCCACCCCGTTCCAGTGGGCAGAATTCCTAAAGAACACCTGGATTCAGCCCCCTGCCGCCGGGGCGGGCACTAGAGTGCACCCTGCATCCCTCCCCCCAAAGCTGGTCCCCAGCAGTCAGTCACACTGCAGCCCCCTGAGTCCCCTTGACCCACCCCCAACACTGCTCAGCCCTCACAGGACACTGCAGCTTCTCTCCAGGTGGGAGACAGAACCGTGGAGGTCACTGGTTGTTCCCAAAGATCCCCTCCAGTTTCCAACAGGAAGCTCAGGAGAGGTGAGAACCTAGAAGGGAACTGGCCCCAGTCCCATCCTGTGCCCTGCGCTGCCCCGTGCCCCGTGGAACAGCCCCTGGCCTGGTTGCCATGGCAGCAGCATCACAATGGTCCTCCACAGATCACCGAGGATGGAGCAAGGAGCTGCTGGGACCCCACCCTACACGGACCAAAGGGTTTCCATGCCCCACGGCCAGCCCTGAGCCACGTGCTCTGATATTTCTCTGGCTTCATGTCCACAGCAAGAGGAAACTATCGCTTTACCAGTTCTCCTCTTAACAGTGTTTGACCTGACCCATAACCTGGCACTTGGAAGGCTTTTACTCCAACAGGAGCATCTCCAGCAGCTCTTTGGGGTCACAGCTGCTATTGTCTCCCCATCCTTCCCAGCTCCACCTCCAGCTTTATGGGCTTCCTGCTTTTCATCTGTTCTGCTCCTGATTGTTCAACACACCACTGCCAACTCCCTCGGCACCCAAACACCCTCGAGGTGCCCACTGTCAGGAGACAGTGATGGTTGGCTCTACCAGCCCCAGGAAGGTCCCAGGGAACAGAGAATGGTTAGGGGACACATTGAGGCTTCATGCCTGCTTCTTCTCATGCAGGGAAACACATGGGAGCTGTGGACTGAGTCACAAGAGCCGTGCTAATCCGTTCCCTGTGAGCCGGAGCGTGTGGCCAGCTCCTTCCCAGGGACTCAAACACTGAGATCCCTGGAGGGCAGGAGCACTGGAAGCTCCTGCAGGGCTGGGTTTGGTGGCCCTGAAGGTGCTTACTCAGCTGTGGGGTGAAGGGGAGCAGAGAAGTGCTGAAGGTGAGCAAAGGGCCCCCGTGTTCCTGTTTGTGAGGCTGTGGAGAGTTCAAAGCCACGAGCAAAATCCCATCGCTCCAGAGGCACCACCTCCCATTATCCCAGAGACTTTGATGATCTAACAACCCAGCCACCAAGTTCCAGGCTAATTCCCAGCCAGACTGGCTCTGAGGAGGCATTTAATTGGAAATTATTTTCATGGCAGAGAGGAGAACGTGGTGTTTGATAAGAAAAATCACAAGGGAGGGCAGAGCGGTGCTGGGAAGGCACCAGAGCCTGAGGGTCCCAGCGGGGCCGGGGGAGCTCCTGGAGCTTCTCATGCTGCTCCTGCATCATCCACAGCTCCGTGGGAGGACAACAGCAAGCTCTCCAGGGATGAGGTTGTCACTCAGCCCCAGGGGCCCTGGCTGTGTTTTGCTGCACAGCCCTTTCCCTCACCCTCAGCAGAAACAGGGCCAAGCCTCCAGTTCTGAATAAAGGTTGAGGTGCAGGGGTGAGCATCGTTTTTACAGGAACAAAGCCACTGGGTGGCTCAAAACCCTGTTTTTCCTTGGCTTGGACTAGTCCAGCCTCAAAATACAGCCTATATTGTCTGCCCTTTTTGTGTTCCTCTCCATGGGCCAATTCTCAATTGTTTAGCAATGAACAAGTCAGTAAATTAAGCTCTTGAGGGCCCTGATTTGGTGGAGTCTGTGTCCGTCACCGGCCCAGCAGAAGGTTGTTTTCACTGAAGAGGACTGTTCTCACCCAAACAATGCCCGACTGTCAGGCTGGCTCCGAGTGACTTCATTGTCTGGATGGACCTTGAAACAGAGGGTAGTCAGAGCAGGATGAGATCATCCACGAGATCTGAATCCAACAAATCTCCAACTTCGGGGAGAAACAGAAGAAAAGTGACTTTCTGTGCAATTTCACCTTAACCCATCTTCCCTGGTTTAACAGGTACATTTAGCACTGATTGACATGGAGAAATTATTCCTTCAGCTGCAGATCTGGGGGCTAATTAAAACTACTTGTACTATTTTAAGGGTCAGATTCTGATCTGTTCTAGTGGTGTAAATCCAGCAAAGGGTTCCCTGTTCCACCAGGTCCAGCTCAGGGTGGCTGCAGGGGATGCTCTGAGCTGGGCTGAGCTCCCACCTGGGAGTGTCCCACTGATGTCAAACAAAATCCCTGGGGTAAATTAGAGATTCGGGCCCATATTTTCATGCAAATGCAATACATTCATGTTACTTAATGCCTATTTATAATAAATCCAGAACTTAATTCTACTTAACCCGTCTTTAGTGTTTGACACATGAAATTGGTGAGTCAGAGGGCTAAATATGGAACTGTCAGAACTTTCTTTTTTCCCTCCTCTAAAAGCCTGGATTAAATCATAATCAAACTTCCCTCAGCTCCAGAAGCAGTGCTGGAAGAAGCAGGAAGATGCTGACAACTGCTAAGGCAGCTGTGATGGGGAAAGATCTCAGCCAGCAGAGTGATGGCAAAGCCTCACAGAGAAAGCTGTGAATTCAGACACAGGCTGGGTCCACCTCTACTGCAATCATAGAATCACAGAATTATAAAATGGTTTGGATTGGAAAGGGCCTTAAATATCACCTTGTTCCACCCTCCACCATAGGCAGAGACACCTCCCACCAGCCCAGGTCGCTCCAAGCCCCGTCCAACCTGGCCTGGAACACTTCCAGGGATGGGGCAGCCACAGCTTCTCTGCCCAACCTGTGCCAGGGCCTGCCCGCCCTCTGAGGAAAGAATTTCCTCCTAATGTCTAATCTGAATCTCTCCTTTTTTAGTTTAAAAGCATTCCCCCTTGTCCTCCCACCATCTGCCCTTACAAATGTCATCCTGTGGACCTGGAGCAATCCCTTGGCCTCGTGGTGTCACCTCACCAAGGCTTGCCTTGCCAAGTGTCCCATGAGCACATTTTCCACCCAGGTTTTTATTTCTTCCCTCTGATGAATGTTATCTTCACACATGCATGAACCACACCAGCCTTCAGGCAAGGCCAGTTTTGGCCCCCAAACCATCACGAACACATTGGCAGTTGTGGTCCTGCAGCTTTTTGCGACTGGCCTGAGTTTTGCTCTGCATCTTTCTTCCAGCAAAGATTTCTTTCAAAATACACATTTGTCTAGTCCTCAGATGCTGTTCTCCGCCTGTCTGATACCACTTCTTCTGGCCTGCCCTTCCTGGGTGGGGTAGAGGTGGTTCTGTACGGACACGGGGCTGCGAGTTTGAAGAGTGAGTGGTGTGAGGGGAGAGGGGGCTGTGGGCTGCCTGCTCCATCAGAGCTGTAATTGCTCCTCAGTCCAAGAGGAAGCTGTCACTGTAATTTCCTGCAGATGGGTTTCCTCTGAATTGCTGACACCAAGAGAAATGTGGTTTCCAGCAGGGAACCGTCTCCTCCGTGGCATTACTGGGGATTATCCAAAGCATCATTTTAGGAGCATGTTCCATGACTTTGGGAAAGTAAAACTCTTCCACAGCAGGCTCAGCCACTCCAGCAGAGCCTAATAATGTGGATTTTATCCTCTGTGCCCCCTCCCAGCCACCTCTGGCTGCAGCAGGTACTCCGTGCTGAATTACTGCTCAAAGGCTGCTGTGGGGGGAGGAGGGAAGGCAGGAGGGAAATAGTTAAGGGAGTGCTGAAAGCAAGAAGAGACCTCCAAAAATGTCACTGGCCTGAGGGCAAAGCTGGCACGTAGGAAGCACAGAGACACTGTGGGTGATTTTAGCTAAAGGAAGAGAACAGGGGACTCAAGGACAGAAGCTGCTGTCCCACAAGGTCATGCCTGCCCAGGATTGGGTTCTCAGGGATTTCTCATCCCTGGAAGTGCCCAAGGCCAGGTTGGACAGGGAGTGAAGCAAACTGATTAGTGGAAGGTGACTCTGCCCGTGGCAAGTGGTTGGAATGAGCTGATGTGTAAGATCCCATCCAACCCAAACCATTCTGTGGTTTTATGATTCTATGCCATTGTTTTTTGCTGTGATTTAGGCAAAGCTGCACAAAGTAACTCTCTTAGTGGGGCTGCTGATCCCTCAGCAGTTTTGGAGGCACAGAACCCAAGCAGAAGGCAGGGTTTGGCTGTTTTGCTGAGCAAAACTGCATCCAGATTATCTTCATTTACTTTTGTTTTCTAAATCAAAAGAAGGCCACTTGATCTCTGGCAGGACACATGAGGAAAGTATCCTCAGGGAACCCACAAGCCCCAAGGAAAGAAGCACAACTGAAATAAATCTGCCTGGAGGAATTTTATCCCAAGCCCACCCCGGTGGGATGTTGACACGGTCAGTTCCAGAGTTTTCTGTCTCCCCAGTTTGGGCTTTATGGGAGAAGTTTGAGCACTCTTGTTCCCTTCCTGCATCAATCTGATTTGATTCCTGCACCAAGTGCTCTGGCTCAGGGAGCCGCTAATGCCTCGTTGAGTAGGTGACAGTGTGAGGCTGTAAACGCTTGACCGAGCGCAGGTAGAGGACCGGAGGCGGATCAGCAGAATCCCAGCCCAAGATTACCCCTTGTGGCTGGAGCAGAAAGCCGAGGACACAGC
This sequence comes from Formicarius rufipectus, assembly GCA_013399695.1. Classification (NCBI taxonomy): domain Eukaryota; kingdom Metazoa; phylum Chordata; class Aves; order Passeriformes; family Formicariidae; genus Formicarius; species Formicarius rufipectus. The sequence continues at coordinate 612,984 of VXAU01004244.1, read as the reverse complement.
AGTGAGCAGCTCCACGGGACGGGGCAGAGCAGCCAAACCCTCCCTGGAGGGGACTCAGCCCTTATCTGGAGCCTCCTTGTCTGATTTAGGACAAGTTTCCCCGCAGTTATCCCGACTTGGCCCTGCGGTTTTTCCAAAGTGGGGTTTCCAAGCAGCTCCCTGGGAGAACAGCCACTCTGCCAGCCCACCAGCGGCACCACAACTCCTCTCTGGAGCTGTTCAGAACAGGCAGCTCCCTCTGCCATCCCCACGAGCTCTCTGGCTTTGCTGTTTGTTGCCACTCACTCCTGTGCAGGGTATCAGCCCCTCCCCGGCTCGCACCGCCAGCCCGAGGCTCCCCCGGGGCCAACAGCTGAGTTTTGTAATAGCTGGTACCCAAAATTATTTAAAATACGTCTAAATTCAAGCTTTAGGAGAGAAAATCCCGAGGGTTTGGGCTGCGTGACTCCGAAGCAGCTCCCGAGGTGACACGAACCATTATAATGAGTTATAAACCCCCTCCTGGGTGTTTTCCCCCATTTTTGGGGCTCGTTTGAAGCGGAAGCTGCACAGGTCGGAGATGGGCTGGGAAAGGGAGCCCATCTCTAAGCCTGTTGGTGAAGGAGCGAGTTGGATGTGCAGGGAGCATCCTGTGGTTGTCCCATCCTTTCCCACCGGTGAATTCCAGGTTGGAATGCAGTCTGGGACATCTGGGAATGCTGTGCTGGCCGGGGCAGAGGGATGCAGGGATGCAGCCATGCCCTGCTCACTGCTCAGAGGGAGGAGAGGCTCGGGAGGCGTCAGAGCTGTGCCAGTTGCTTGGCAACTCCCCTGCAAATCTCTGTCCTGTCAGAAAACATTTTTTCCAGTGACTTGGGTGGGTTCCACGGGAGCAGATGAGGCTCGTTGTACCACACACTGTACCTGGAGAGGCCACTTTGGCCATGCAGTGGCTATGACACACGGCTCCCAAGGGCACAGCAGGGAGACCTGTGGGGGGTGACAAGGTTTCCTGGGGCTCCTACACCCCCATTTCAGCCTCTGCTCAGGGACCACGATGCTCTGCATCATCTGTGTCCCACCAAACGACAGGGGGTGGGGCAGTATCTCCCCCCTTCCATCTGCAGACCACCCATAGATGGGATGTGAGCCACCTCATGGGGGGAATGAGGGGCGACTGTGAGCCCAGGTGAGCTTCCCCCCGGCTCCCTAGGCTGAGGGAGAAGCTGAACTAGGCTGATCCCAGCTCAGTCTTTGTGCCTCTCCATCACTGCAGAAGCAAGGCCGTGGTGGCATCAACCCCTGCTGGTCCCAGCCAGGCTTTCCTCAGACATCCCATGCCTCAGCCATCCTTCCAGTCCTTGAGCCCCCAAAGTGAGGGGTCAAACCTGACCTGGAAATCCACCCCTGGCTCTTCTGTGATTGTCCAGCATTTGTGGGCTTCCCTTTGTGTTCAGGGAGGAAGGACAAGGAAGATGGGCCAGGTTGTTCCCAACATTTGGTGGAGAGCCAGCAAAGAAGAATAGTGTGGGCCATGCTGGGTTTGGTAGTGGAATTTTAAAAAAGGGCAAAACAGCCCCAAATGACTGCCAGAAAGGCTGGGTCCTGGCACATCCAGCATCTCTGCGCACCTCTGCTTTGCTTCACTCCTGCTTGCATTTCCCATGGGAGATGATCTTGGCTTTATCACCTTCGAGGCGGCAGCGGGTCCTGCAGGAGCCCAGAACCACCATCACCAATTACCCGAGAGACAAAGGATGAGCCACCCAAAACTCCCATGAACCCCCTCCACACTTCAGCATGAGCCCATCTGTGTGGGAGATAATCCTCTGCTCGGAGCTAATGAAGAGGGAATTTCCTCAAGGGAAATAAAATGGTCTCAGCCTGGGAAAGTTTTTCCCTTCTGGATTTTTTGGTTGGGAGCAGAGGCTGGAATTTTCCTCTCAGCTCTGCTGACACAACCCCTTCTCCTCCAGTGTGGGAGGGGAATTTGGCCCGCTGATCCTCTGTGCCAAGTTTAGATCAGGATAATGATATACTGTTCAGGTTTCTATAGATTCTCAGGTCACTCTGCAAACGTGAATTAATCTTGACAACACAGCTGCAAGGAAATGGAGCTTTTATTCTTCCTGATTTAAAGAGAGGGAAACTGAGGCCCTGGGAGTACATGCTTTCCACAAGGTTGCACAGAAAACCAGTGATGGAGGCTGGGAGCAAACCCAGGGTCCCGAAAGCCTTTCCGCTCCTCGCCGAGCTGCAGAGGCTCCTTCCCACACAAACCCGTTCTGGAGCATCGTTTTACACCAGCCCAAAATGTAACTCTCTTTTTATATTTAGCTCCCAGGTTCTGTAAAGGGACGTTATGTAACAGACCTCAAGTGTGGCATTTTATAATTTCCCAGCCCAACTTGTGCTGCTCCTCCAAGCCCGCCTGTGTGCTGCGCTGCCCGGCTCCTCCTCGCCCATCTCCTTCTGAGCTGGCACAACATCCCACTGGGCACCCATCTGTGGTTTCAGAGCCCCTTGGTGTGCCATCCCTGCCACCCCAGCCTGCCACGCTGGCTCTCCAGCAATTAGTGCTGTCGTCAGCTCCGTTTGTATTGCCAAATTCTTCGCTCCTGCAGGAGGAGAGGATGTGGCTGGATGTGCAGCTCTCAGAGGGCAGGCACAGCCCTCGCTGGGGGAAAATCCTCTTTTTGGCTGTAAAAGTGTTCAACGGGCTCAGAAATCCCCAGGGAGAGTGGGATGGCACCCAGGCCCCTCTGCCTGGCTGGTTCCAGCCATGGATCCCTCCAAGGAAAATTTTGGGCATCCCCAAATCTGGGAGTGGGTGAGGTGACACAGCCAGCACCAGCACCACGGGCGATGCCCCACTGCCACACGGTCCTTGTACCCCTGCTCCCACTGCCAGGCAGGGCTGCAGACCCCCGTGCATCAGAAATGGGGGGGGCTCTACACCAAGGGAGGAGAAACCCAACCCAAGGCTCCAGACACGGTGTCGTTGATGCTCAGTGCTCCCGACAGCCCGTCTGGCCCCAGGGCCAGCACAGGAACCTGATGCTTTGGGAAGGCCCCTCGGAGCCACACACCCGTCCCCACACGTGTCCTCACTCTGTGACTGACGGTGAGTTAAGCACAGACCCAGCAGAGCAGGAGGAGCACGTGTGCTCATGGGGAGAGCTCAGCCTGTTCCCTCTGCCCGCAGCAAACTGGGGCTGCTGGGCTTCCAGGGAGATCTTCCAGCAGCTCCTCTGCTCTGGAAGGAAGATCCTGCCCGGACACGGCTGGGGGACAGGGGTCTAGCCCAGCAGAGAGTGGAGCTTTGTACCAAACCACAACTGCACTGGCAGCCCACAGACTCAGTGCTCTGAGTGCCTGGTGACTGATGAAGAGTTTGGGAATCTGGGGTGCGAGGAGGGCAACACCAGGGTACCAACTTCTGGGGTCCATCCCTGCCAGCATCCAGCGCTGCAGGGCTGCCACCTCCGAGGTGAGCTGGTGACACTGGGGAGCGTTCCTGGCTTCCATCCCTGCCTGCAGGCAGAGGGAGGAGACACCTTAAAGGGTTTTTGTGGAAGTGGAATAGGGGAGCGAGCCCTGGCTCACCCCTCTGCTGCTCCTGGGGCCTGGGACAAGCCAGCAGCAGCCCTGGATGGGCAGATGGATGGACAAACAGCCCTGCTGTGCCCATCTCCAGGACAGGATAACAAAGCAATCCCTCACTGCTTTCAGCTGACCTGAGCAATAACGTGCTTAATAACGCCTTAAATCCTACCATGTGCCTTTCCCAAGACATTATTCCTATAATAATATATTTCAACTGGAGCTCTCTGGAAGTTTTGTCGTAAGCTCTGGTGCCTGGTGCTGATGAGCAGCGAGAGCTCACCCAGCCACTCGTTTTCCTTCTCCTCCAAAACCCAAGCACTTCACACCCAGATGATTTTAGCCCTCAACATCTGCAATAAACAGCAGAAAGGACTTGATGTGTGACCCGGAGAGGGACGAGAAAATGACCAGAAACTTCAAATCCTGAGCTGAAAACGCTGTTTTAATAAAAATACCCGTCCAGCCCATTTCAGCGCGTGAGCCTTGCCCTGCCCCGGGAGCTGAGTTTCAGCCACATCACCATCAAACAAGCGAAACAGAAGAGCATTAATTAATCAAGCAGTTAATGGCGCAGCATTTACAGGCTGTGCTTGGGAGAACGAGCGAGCAGAGTGTTTAAAACACCCCTTTGTGCTCCCACTGTGCCCGAGGGGAGCTGGGGACATCCCACAGCCCCAAAGGCGCTTCCAGAGCAGGATCAGGGGCGGCACAGGGATGTGTTCCCCCAGCCTGGGCACATCTGAACGTTTCCACATTAATCAGAGCACAGTCAAAAACACCAAACAGCGTGGCCGAGCTCCCACCACAGTATCGAGTGCGTTGTCACCCTGCCTGTTTGCACCCCCGGCATTCCCAATCCCTCCCGGCATCCTGGGTTTGTGCCGCGGGGAATTCAGCAGCGGCACCGCAGTTTCACCGACTGACTCACGGCTCTTCACCTTTAGATTTTATTTCCTCCTCGCTCCCCGCTTTCTCATGCAAATGTTACCCCGTCGGGGGTGCGGCGGCTCCTGGAGCCTTTCTGGCTTCTCCTGTTGCTGCTGCAAGTCTGGGTGAGACCGGGCACGTCGCTTCACTGGCTGGGGCTGAGAAGAAGCACACTTGATAATAAGTAAATGCACTATAAAAGTAAGTGCAATCTGGGGAAAAAATAGTTAAATTAATTAAAATGTGTCTGTGGTCAAACAATATAACACTGCAGCTGCTGGAGTGTCCCACCTCCTTCATGGGTGGCAGCAGGGACTGGAGAAGCTGGGCATGGCACCAGGGACACTGGGCAGCATGGAAGGGGGAAAGGTCATTTGAGCAATCAAAATGTAAAATTTAAAAAGCTGCAGGAAGAAAGAAAACACAGGCAGTGGTGGCTGCTTGCCTTGCTTTAACCTGCTGCCCACTCTGAACGCTGCTGTGCAAAGTGAGAGCCAATGATGATCTGGGTTGAAAGAGCAGTGAAGACCAAGCAATGAAGCTGTGTCCATCCCTGGAAGTGTCCAAGGCCAGGTTGGATGGGGCTTGGAGCAACCTGGGATGGTGGAAAGTGTCCCTGCCCATGGCAGGGGGTGGCACTGGATGAGCTTTGAGATCCCTTGCAACCCTAACCGTGGCTGGGAGACACAGCCAGTGCTCACGGGTCCTCTTCCAGAGGTTGTGAAGGCACTTCACCATCAGGGCCAGCACCACAGCATCCAGGACAAGCTTCTCCCAGGCTTTTCAAGCCACCCCAGGGCTTCTGTGCAGAACTCAGCACCCAGCAGGTTTTGGGGGTCAGCCAAGGGTCACTTTGTGTCCACCTCAAGTTTTTCCCCCATATCACTGGTGCCGGCACGTGCCGTGGATTTCCTTCCTCAGCTGGGGAAGGGCAGGGACCTCGTCTCTGTTTCTGCCTCATGTGTGCCAAATCCCAGCCATAAAAGGGAGAAAAGTTCAGCTGAAAATCACGGCTCACCTTTTTACAGAAGAATATGGGATCTGTTACATTCCAGCTGAAACCCTTCCAAAAAGCCAGGTGGGACTTTTTCTATATATGTATCTAAATAAACCCATTTCTTTTAAAAAAGAAAAGGAAAAAAGGGAAAATAGAGCTCTGGCAACTATCCCACACGAAGAAAGACATTTAATTGCCGCCACACAAAAGGCAGTCAGTGTCACCAGCAACTGCACTTCTTTTGCCTCCAGAAAACTGGAGGCACGGATTGAAAACCAGGGATGAATGTCAGCTGTCATGTCCCTCCAGCTCTGCACTGACCTACATGCTACTGAGAAAAAAACCACCCAACACTTGTTGGAGGCTGTGCTGGGAGAAGTGACAAAGGTGGCACTTGGCAGAGGGGGGGTCACAGGGCAGGGAGCTGGCCCAAGGTTATGTAAGAGCAGCCCAAAAATCTGCCAGGCAAGGAGGAGGTGAGAATACAAACAAATAAACCAGCACACGTGGCAGCCACCTCCACAGTGGACCATGCTTCCAAACCCTGCATCCAGGCAGAAATTCCAGGTGTCCAAGGGCCAGCAGAAGGATTGTTCTGGATTTTAAGGAGTGTAAGGGAAAACACAACCTGGCTCAGCAAAACCTTCACCCTCTGAACACTTGTTATCTGTCCCAGGTGCATATTCCTTCAGGTGTGTGCAGGTGGGATTTCTCACATATTTCACAGGCACTTCCAGATCCTCAGTGGAATTAGGGATCTCCAAGGTACATGGAAGATGTCTTCCTTGGTCCTGCATCTCACATTCAGAGATGTGTCTCCTGCTGGGGTCTGCAGAGGCATCAGAGACACAGTTGTTTGACCAACAGCAAATCATCAGACCTTCATCTTATTTCCACCCCTGTGACAGCCTTGCTGATCCTCTTTTTTCACCAGTTGTAATTAGAGAAGCAGCTCAGCCTCGGAGATGGGCTGTGCTGGGGTAAAATCCGAGGCTGAGAGCACACATTTCTGGCCAGTGCAATGAGGAACATCCACGAGGTGCTTCCTTCAAGCCACATGACGCTGCAGCTGCACGAAGACAGCCCCCTTGGAGAAGCAGTTGCCTCTCGTGGTTTTGCAAGGTCTGCTCCACACCACGGGACAGCTCCCATCCCTCTGTACCACCACATGCAGGTGTGGAGAGCAGCTCCCCTCCCCAGCAGGAAAAGCAAACTGTCCTCACCCCACCTAAACCAGCTGAAAAAGGGCCACAAAGCCCATTGCTGGGGGTGCAGCACTGGCTGTTTTCCCCCTTTCCCCTCAGCTGAGCCCCGTGGAAGCTCTCAAGAACTTCCTGGCTGGTTATGAAATCGTTTTGGCCAAGCAGAGAGATTCCTGACAAAGGGGGGAAGACGGGGCTCCGCTCGGTGCCAAAGAGGCGTCAACTGATCCGCTGCGGCTGTTCTGCACTTAAAGTGGGACAAAGCTCCTTTGGAGCTGTTTCTCCTCTTTTCCCTAGGGATCACCACACTTGCCCAGGGATGCTGGGCCATGGACAGGACACATCAAAACGGCTCTTGTGGCTGGTGGGGAATTAGAAGTCGGATTCACATCAGAAATCCACCAAGAGGGCGGAATGTGCTGTGTTTCCTTAATCCAAATAGCTGTAGCAGGAGAAATCCTGCTATATTAAAAAAAAATAATAATTACATATGACATCTTTAAATGAGAAGGGTTTTATTGGCAGCGTTTTTGCCAGTGTCAGCCTTACAAAACTCACCAATTTTCCATTTGAAAATGCCTTTCACCAGAAACCCCTGAAGTACATTGACTTTTAATAAATAAAAACAAAAGTGAGGGAGGGAGGAACGAGAAATCGTATTTCTTCCATGTCCACATAACCTCTCCCTACATTTTCCAAGCTAACTCTTTCAACATGAGTTGCCAAACATTTCAACAAACTGGAGATGGACTTGCCGTGGTCGTGGACAGCTGGATGGTGATCACAGCACAATGTGTTTGGTAACTTTATACCAATAATCAGGTAATCTGGAGGTTTATGTTATAGACATGTTTTCTCATGCCTATGAGAAGGTAAGAACAATTAAAGCAAGTTGAAATCATTGAACTCTCCTTTCTGTTGTAATTGAACTTGGAAAAACAATGCTGAATTTTGAATTTTCAAAAAAAGCTGAAGAATATTTCTATTTCATTTTTCAAGTTGTTGTTTCTTTCACAATAATCCTGAATTACCTGTCTGGTAATTCCAGGCACTTCCAGAGCCAGGCAATGTCAAGTATTAAAAATCTCTTGTCAGCTTTGATCCCATGCCCAAACCAAAACCCCTGCAAGTTCCAAGGGAAAGGACAGTCCTTCACTTGGTCAGAGCATGTCAGAAAGTTTCTTCTCTATTTGGGGTGTTCCCAAATCATCTGTGAGGGGGGAAAAATGTAAAAACTCAGTGATTATGGTGCTGGTGGATTTTGAGAGGACCTCTGCCCTCAGCAGAGCACACGCTGCTCTCTATGAATCCTGGATGAGCAGAGTCTATTCAGGTATACAAACCCTCCTCCATCCTCTGCATTTTTTTGTGTGTTCCACTTTCACATTTCAGACATTTATTATATGTCCATATAAAGCCATTCATCCCAAGGCTTTATCTTGATTGTAACACCAAGTAATCTGGATGCAAACAGTAGGAGTTATGAAAACATTGGGACTGGCTGTGGATCAGGGCAGGAAAAGCAACATCTGACCCACAAGTCACCCAGTCTTGTTTTGGCAGTGTTTGAACAGCCCTTGTGGGTCTTTGTTTGAAATGTACACAGACACTTGGAATTTCAGAGGCTTAGTAAACATGGAATTGAAAGCCAGGGGAAGTACGGATTTTTTAGGAACCATGTATGGATGGGGATAAAATAGGGAGTGTTTCATTTTTATCTGCACATATATACATGTATGTGTGTGCATATATAGTGTAAATATGTATTACTCACTCACCAGATGTATGTCCATAGGTATATTTATATATATACAGAACAATAATGAAATCTCATTTTTATCCTGCATGTAGGTGGGCATTCTCTCTCTATCTACCTATCTGAACTTTATTCTTAGCAACCATGCAATAACAAAGTGGCATGTGCATGAGAGAGTGAGGACAAACCTGTGGGTAATGATATTTTACATGGAGGTTTCCAAGGCATGTTACCAAAGTGGTGATTTATGGAATTTCAAGGGGGGAAAGAAGGAAAAGACACAAAGGTCTCAGAGCTGCAGGTGAGACAAATCTTACAGTGTCATGTGTTTAGCAAAGCAGAATGAAAATTGTAGACAAATAGAAAGAAGGAGTGGAGGTGTTGGTATATGAACCATGAGCTTCAAAATTAGGGAACACTTCAAGCCCATGTGCAGAGTTTAAGAAGGGGATTTCCCTGATTGTTCCCTCTCTAGAAATAAATATGTGCCCTTCTAGAAATAAATCATTGCTGTGAGCAACACGGGAGAACAAAACACTTTCAGGATATTTATAACACCTTGGCTGGGTCCCTTTTCTAATCAGGGCATGGGATGAGGCTTGTTTTTTCCAGCCGAGAAAAGATAACTTTGTGGTGGCATTTTAATATCTCTGCCTCTCAACAGAGTCTGTGGCTGTTAAGGAAGGGTCCTTATGTTTTATGAGAATAAGAAACACCCTGAGTAAAAATCCAGCCCATCCCAAGAGGACTCGAAGCGTTGGCAGCTGCCGTGGAGACTCGGAGCTGTAACAAGGCTCCCTCGCTATCAAGGTGATGACGAGGCCTCGACAGAGTCACCTTTATCTGACATTTCTCTTCTTTCCTCCCGGCTACGCCTCTTTTAACAAGAACTGACAGTGCTTTGGACCTTGCCTGTTGAGGTTCAGCCAGTGAGATAGAGCGAGATAGAGCCTTTGGCCTGACCAGTGTCTTTTGAAGGGTTGGGAGTGGGAATTTCCAGTGAATTCCCAAGTACATCTCCTGGGTTGCACCCGCATTGCTGAGCTCTCCCATCCCATATCCCAGAGCACTGACAGCAGGGAAAGGGACTCAACGTCCCAGTAAAGGTGCTCAGAGCCCCAAAGGACTTGTCCCTGGAGAGGGGGGTAACAGCTCTCCAGGATGAGATAAGGAGATATTTCCAGCAAGGAAAACAAGGCCAAGAAGGTTCCTCTGGAAACATAGGACCAATCTTGCTTGTTAAATAATTCAGCTAAGTCCAAGAGAACAACTTGCCCTGCAGAATTAGAGAGGATTGGAAAGAGAAAGAAAGCATTTGGTGCAAGAGCTGGAGGGGGCTGTTCCTGGGGAAGGTGCAGCAAGAAAATAGATGTAAATCTGCAAAGGCTGTCACGTTGAAGTAAATCTGAAGTAACTGTATTGTTTCCAACGGGGTTGCTTTGGGTTTACACCAGCGTGACTAAGATTAGCATATCAGCTCTGGCGGCGCTCTGTACGATAAGGTTCTCCCGGGGAGACTGAGTGTTGAGGCTGAGATTGAGAGGGGCAGGGACTGCGAGGGCAGGAGGCTGAGACTGAAAGGGGCAGGAATTGCAAGGTCAGGAGGTTGTGACTGCAAGAGGCAGAGCCCACGGTTGAGAGGGGCAGGAACTACGAGGGGCAGAGCCCACTATTGCGAGGGGCAGGAGGCTGAGATTGAGGGGGCAGGAGGCTGAGATTGAGAGGGGAAGGAACTGCAAGGGCAGGAGGCTGAGATTGAAAGGGGCAGAAGGATATGATTGTGAGGGGCAGGAACTGTGCGAGAGGCAGAGCCCACGATTTTGAGGGGCAGAGCCTGTGATTTGCAAGGGGCAGGAGGCTGAGATTGAGAGGGGCAGGAACCACGAGGTGCAGAGCCCACGACTGCAAGGGCAGAGCCCACATTCCAGGGACACTCTGCACCCTCTTATCTGCCCCGTCCGCAGCCGGGCATGCTGAGCCTGCCCAGTCTTGGCTGCATCGCTCTCGTGGACCGACCTCTGCTCCGGCCCCATAAACGGGGTTGTGTAACCAGGACACCCACGGGGACGGGGCAGAGCTCGGCACAGCCGGCGAGTTAAATAAAGGGCTACATAAAGCAATTAAACCATATCCACTCGCACGGAGAATGCACTCCAGGTTGTTAGCACGGCCTCGTTTAAGTGCTTAAGAATGTAGCTTCCTATGGAATAAAATAATAGAAGTGTGGAATAAAATAACAGGGTGCTTCTGAGCCAGGAGGCTGATCTCTTCACCCGGGAGGATTTTAAAGTGTTTTGTTTTTAAATGGGCAGAGCCACGTGTCTTGGACTTGATGATCTCGGGGGTCTCTGCCAACCCAGTTGATGGTTTTATGTCTGAAGGTGCTCAGGGGCTGCAGGGCCGCTCAGGCCACATGGCCTTGGTGGAAGCTTGGTGTGAGGGGAGGGGTCTGAGCTGAGGGGTGTGAGAAGGGTGTGAGAAGGGTGTGAGGACAAGGGTGTGAGGTGAGGGATGTGAGGGGAAGGGTCTGAGGTGGGGGGTGTAAGGGGAAGGGTCTGAAGGGAGGGATGTGAGGTGAGGGATGTGAGGGGAAGGGTGTGAGGGGAAGGGTCTGAGCTGAGGGGTCTGTGGGATGCGCTCCCCCGGCCCTCAAACAGGGCGAACAGCACCAAAGCGCCGCCCGCAGCCCCCACTGGGGCTGGACCCGTGCCCGGGGCTCCCTGCAGAGCCCGTGGGACCCTCGCTGGGCCCGGCCTCCCTTCCCTCGCAGCGAGGGTGGTCGGACATCAGGACCACCACCCCCGGAGGTGTGTAGGGAACCACCGCACGCGGTTCTCGGTACCACGGCGTGTCCGACGGCGCCGTGACGGGCTGGACTCCAATGATCTCACAGATCCTCTCCACCCTCACCGCTGCTGCGNGGGGGCGGGGGGGGCGGCGAAGCAGCCGAGGGAGCAGCGCAAAGAAAGGGCCAAAAAACGATCCCGCGACGAGAGCAGCGGGGCCGGCCGAGCGGGGAGGGCTCCGCCCGGCCACTGAGCGGCGATGGCGGATATAGACAAGCTCAACATCGACAGCATCATCCAACGGCTGCTGGAGGGTGAGGGTCGGGGCCGGCGCGGGGAAGGGGCGTCCGGCCGGGCCTGTGCGCCGCGGTCCGCCCGCCCCGAGGGCTCTGAGGGGGCACCAAAATGGAGGGGCTGGAGCGGCTTTGTCTGCCCGGGGTCGCCGCCGCCGCTGCTGCACCCGCAGCCCCGAGTTTCCCCCTCAACGCCTTGTGTTTGTGAGGTGTTTTCTGCCTTCCGATCCGCCTGCGCAACGCTGGGACCGGCCGGCTGTCCCTCTGCAGCTCTTGAGCTTGATTCAGTGTTATTTTCGTGGGGAGCTGTTTGAAAAGAAAAAAGCCTGGGGCGTTCTCTTTGCCTTTCACACACGCACGTGGGCTCGGGGCTTGGCTGGGCAGTTGTGGGGCTCTGGGAATAAGACCCGGCGTGTCCTTTAAAGGGTCTTTCGGCAGCTTTTCAGCCGGTCGGGAGGCATCTGCTGTGGGTTTTAGTGTTCCGTGGGTTTGGCTTTGGTTAGGTGCTCGCGTTAACGCTACCACAGGATTTTGGCTCCTAATTCGTAACATATGGTGGGTTTTTCGGTGTGAATAGAGGGTTGGCTTTTGGTTTTTCAGACAGGCTGTGGAAGGGCTTATTGTCTGGTATTGTTGGTGCTTTTGGGGGTGAAAAGAGTTGCCTGGGAGTTCCCAAATCAAAGAGAAACGTGGAAATTGCAGAGGGTTTCTCCAGCATTATCCCTTCCCTTGCAGGGCTCAGCACTGGACTGGGATTGATTTTAGGGCAAAAGGCTGAGAAGTCGCCAGGGAAAAATTCTCTTCCAGGCATAAAGGAAAATGGTCATTATTTAAAGAAGGAAGGTCTGCTAATCCAGCTTCATTTCATGTGTGTCAGGGCGGGCATCTCATCTGGACACACACTTGAACAGCTTTGTCAGGGATTTAACTTTTTGCCATTTGGCACAAAGTCGTCTGGGATGTTGCTGAGATAAATGATGAGGAAATGTCTTTGTTACTTTCCTTCTTACAGGGTTTTGCTTGTGTAATGCTTGGATAGCAAAAGGTCAGGCAGAGGAACAAGAGCGCTACTCGAGAAGTGATTTGGAGTTAAAAACTCTATAGATGAATTATGGCATTACTGAATAAGGAAGAGTAAAGGGGGTTTTCCTCTGATCTGTTTTGGGTTTTGCCTGGTACCAATTTAAACTGCCCTGGTTTCAATTATTTAAAGATTTTTCATGAAGTTAGACCAGGATTTTCCTGAAACTCCAGTACTACAACTTGTAAATGTCAGCTCTTGTAAGTGGTATGTTTGGTGACATATTAATGCATGCCCAGTTTTACTGCAGGTATTAGTTACAATTCTTACTNCCCCGAGGCGGGGGTGGCACCGCCGCACTACTTCCCCTCCCGGCAGCGGCAGCAGCGGAAGGACCGGGCGGAGCGGTTCGCATCACTCCGCCCGGCCTACAAACGGTTCCCGGCTCGGCGCCCGACGCTCGGTATCCGTGCGCGGGGCCGGGCGGCTGAGGGGACGGCGGCCATTTTGTGGGGTGTGCGCTGAGGGAAGGGGCGGGCGGGGG
>VXAU01004244.1:581743-599764 GCA_013399695.1 Formicarius rufipectus | reverse complement strand
CTGCACCCGCAGCCCCGAGTTTCCCCCTCAACGCCTTGTGTTTGTGAGGTGTTTTCTGCCTTCCGATCCGCCTGCGCAACGCTGGGACCGGCCGGCTGTCCCTCTGCAGCTCTTGAGCTTGATTCAGTGTTATTTTCGTGGGGAGCTGTTTGAAAAGAAAAAAGCCTGGGGCGTTCTCTTTGCCTTTCACACACGCACGTGGGCTCGGGGCTTGGCTGGGCAGTTGTGGGGCTCTGGGAATAAGACCCGGCGTGTCCTTTAAAGGGTCTTTCGGCAGCTTTTCAGCCGGTCGGGAGGCATCTGCTGTGGGTTTTAGTGTTCCGTGGGTTTGGCTTTGGTTAGGTGCTCGCGTTAACGCTACCACAGGATTTTGGCTCCTAATTCGTAACATATGGTGGGTTTTTCGGTGTGAATAGAGGGTTGGCTTTTGGTTTTTCAGACAGGCTGTGGAAGGGCTTATTGTCTGGTATTGTTGGTGCTTTTGGGGGTGAAAAGAGTTGCCTGGGAGTTCCCAAATCAAAGAGAAACGTGGAAATTGCAGAGGGTTTCTCCAGCATTATCCCTTCCCTTGCAGGGCTCAGCACTGGACTGGGATTGATTTTAGGGCAAAAGGCTGAGAAGTCGCCAGGGAAAAATTCTCTTCCAGGCATAAAGGAAAATGGTCATTATTTAAAGAAGGAAGGTCTGCTAATCCAGCTTCATTTCATGTGTGTCAGGGCGGGCATCTCATCTGGACACACACTTGAACAGCTTTGTCAGGGATTTAACTTTTTGCCATTTGGCACAAAGTCGTCTGGGATGTTGCTGAGATAAATGATGAGGAAATGTCTTTGTTACACACTTTCCTTCTTACAGGGTTTTGCTTGTGTAATGCTTGGATAGCAAAAGGTCAGGCAGAGGAACAAGAGCGCTACTCGAAAAGTGATTTGGAGTTAAAAACTCTATAGATGAATTATGGCATTACTGAATAAGGAAGAGTAAAGGGGGTTTTCCTCTGATCTGTTTTGGGTTTTGCCTGTTACCAATTTAAACTGCCCTGGTTTCAATTATTTAAAGATTTTTCATGAAGTTAGACCAGGATTTTCCTGAAACTCCAGTACTACAACTTGTAAATGTCAGCTCTTGTAAGTGGTATGTTTGGTGACATATTAATGCATGCCCAGTTTTACTGCAGGTATTAGTTACAATTCTTACTGATTTCTCATAGTGCAGTTTTCTCAAGGTGTAAACTCTTCGTATCAAAAGCATGGAATAAAATAATCATAGAATGAGATCTAAATGATTTTGAATGATTTCTCTTAAGTTTCAAAAAGTAGTGAGATGTATTGTATCAATATGTTCTTACCCAGCTTACATCAGTATTAGGCATTTGGAGCAGATAAGAATTCATGAATCAGGCTTCAGAAGGTTTGCTGACATCTTTTAAAAGATGCTGCCTTCAACTACAGATGTTACCTGAGGTTGCATCAGCTGCCAGAAGTGAAATTAATTTTTGTCCTTTATTAATATTTCAGTTGGGATTTTGGATTCCTTGAGGCAATGATTGTCTTTCAATATTTAAAACAATTAACCACCGTTAGTAACCTGTGCTAGTGCTTTTTTTTTTGCTTTTATTAAATGTCTATTATAAAGATCTCTGCCAGACAGAGAATAACGATTGACCTTTGTGACTGTCTGTCATTCTTACACTTTTTTTTTCTTCCCTAAAATGATGCTGCGTTTTAGCAAACGCAGCATTTTTATTGAGTGTTAAATTGGGTGAATCACTGTGCAAATGCCATTCTCTTGGGTTGTTTAAAATTTGCTTGACTCATCCTTTTCCTGAATTAATTAAGATCTGGCCAGGTAGGTAACAGGACTGAACTTCCAAGGTGGAGATCTGCAGGGTATTAAATGAAGGGGGGAAAAGTATCTGAAGCATGTGCAAGGATTCTCACCCTATTTAGATTAGTGCAAACAAATTAATTTTTTTTTTCAGTGCAGTCCTGGTAGAACCCAGTGAATAATGTTAGTTCTGCAAAGTGTGGTGTGCCCATACCTGAGCTCTGTGTCAAGTGACATCCCCTTCAGACAGGTCTGCACATAGACTAAAATCTCTGTGCAAGCATAAAAACACTGCAAAATCTGTTTGAATATTCAGCTCTCAAACTGAGTTTCCTAAATCCTTCTGCAAGCTGTAATTTTAGACCAATTTGATATTTCATTATAACTCTCTTCAAACTTTTAATACTTAAATATTTTTATAGCAGTTAGCTTTAGGTGCAGGGGGCCTATCCCTTTCTGAAGGTAACACACCCAAATATTAAGGAGATACTTGATGAAATAGTGGAAATCAATGAGCAAATACAGTTAGGCAGATATTTGTTTTAGCATTGCACTATTGGAAGAAGTAGTGATTCTAGTCTAATGACTGAGGCAGAGTGAAGGGTGAATAATAAATTACTCTTGCTTTATCCTTAATACGGGGTATTAATAATGTATTTGTGAGGGATTTTAGTTGCTTTCTATCCTGATTTCTCTGGTCAAATGACATGGTTCTTACTTTTCCCCAAAACAGTGGATGTGCTCCCACCCACTTTAGGCTGGTTGGCTGAAATTATTAGCTTGTTCTTTAAAAGGCCTGGAAGTATATGCTTAAGCTTCTCATTCTAAGGTAAATATTTGAAGAGTCTTTCTTGCTCCGAATGTTTATAGTACAGAGCCCTTTGGCTTTGAAATGTCACGAAACACACTTGACAGTAACATTGTTCTCAACCTTGGCAAAATGTTCAGTTAAAACATTTAACATGCTGATCTTTTTGTGCTGTAGCTGAATTTGTATTTGTTCCCTTCTTTACTAACGAGGTTTATGTTCTTCTGGGAGCAATCTCATGAGTACAGGATGTCTGCTTTTGTCACTTTTAGTAACTGTAATAAAGAATAAGGCCTCTAAAATGTAGTAACTGATAGCATCCTGCACTGAGTATTAAAATGTTTCCTAAGTGTCCTTGATAGTGGATGAAGGTTTGAATATTGATAGAACTCACTTTCCTGGGAAATACGAACAGACAAATGTGATTGCAAATATGAGAGCAAATTACTCCCCTTCTAGCAGGAGCTCTGTGGGCAGCAACTGTGTGTGCTTCTGAGCTTGCAGCTGTGTGTTTGCTGAGTCAAAACTCCAGGAGACAAGAAGACCCTAAACAAGCTCCTTAGAAGATGAAAAATCAGTGGCACCTGTATGGTCTTGGAAAGGGTTCCAGGAAATGGCAGAATTCCTGCTTGGTTCCCGGTAAAGAATGAGTGACAAATCCCAAGATGCCCTGAGTGTGAGTGTGGCTTCCTTTCTGTGTCATGTCAGATGGTGTTCCTGTAACTGGAACCCCTTATCCATTTCCTTCATCTAGTGAGTTGGCAGCTTTTCCAAGTAAGTAGGGTCTGGTTTGGAGCTCATAGTAACATATTTAGAAAACAAGATTGAAGTGTATTAGTCTAACCATGGTAACAATTAATAACAGGGTAAAATAACACCATTGCAACGGACATAAGTGAAACCAAGTTGAAATCTGCTTCTGAAAATCTCTCCTGTGCTGCGTCCTCTGCAAGCACTGTGAAGGGAAAACAGCTAATGAATGGAGGCTACTCTGGATAAAGCCATGCAAGGATAGAATGGTGGCAGCCATTCTGAAAGCTGAAATCCTGGTTAGTGCACTAAAATCAGCAGAAAGACTCTTAAGTCCTTAAACATTTCTGTTTATACACCCACAGATTTCTATTCCCAGTAAAGCCCGTTGTAGAGCTGTCAAGGAGATAGTCTCTAATTTGCTTTAAATGGGGAAAGATTATCATCCAGTTATTAAAAATAGTTGAGCTAAAGAGCATGCATAAACTTTTGCTGACAACAGAGAAGACAATTTTTTACAAATGCAGTTCTCTGAATATTTTTCCACAGGTCTGCTAAATACAGCATTAACTGGGTCTGCAGGATTGCTTGTTCTTTAGCTGTGTATACTTGGATAAGAGTCTGATTGTTAGAGATGTTAATCTGAAATGTGCTCACATTTCACTTGGGGATGAGTTGGGATGCTGTGATGAAGTGTTTCGTAGCCAAGCAGCACTTTTTGACCTCTAACCATGTAATTTTCCATAGTCTGCATAGCTTAATGTTAATTATTTCATGCTGTGGTGCAGCAGTTTCTAAGAGTGGAAAATAGAAACTCTTAATTCCAAAAATGAGGATCAGATTCTTATCGATGTCACGGATTCAAATAAGTCTGTTAAATTCAGTACTTGTGCCCAGTCAGTGAAGGGCAGGGATTTGTTATCTTTGAGTGTTTGTGACCTGTTGCTCCCCATCTGTCTGCATGTGGAAGTACATCACAAGATGAAAAATTTGCAGTCATGCAGAATCTTCCATTTGATAACACTGCTGTGAACTTTTGGTATACTAGAAAGCAGGTTAGAACTTTTTAGAGGCTTTTGCACTGAGGAGTTGCTTTTCCGTTTCAGTCTGGAATTTGAAGGGATCTGATCAAAGGTGGTAGTGCCTGCAGTAAAGTAAAACCTTTTTTACATCAACCACTTTCAAGTTATTTATTCTCTTTGTGCCTGTGGTGCAAAACTGACTGTGAAACTGTCATTGGGAACTGCTAAAAAGATTAAAACCAACCTGCAGTATTTTTGGAAATGTCACTGGGACTGCAGACATCTTAATGTAAAATATGGTAAAACTGAGAGATTTGTTTAATAAGCCACAAAATGGAACTGACCTGCAGATAGGATGTTTTCCGAAAAACATATTCTGTAGGATGGGTTAATTTTCGCACTTCAATTGACAGCATTTCAGCTGCTTCTTTTAATGCAGTACTGAAGGGAAATGAGGTGTTTGGATCACTGAAATTTCTGGCATTTTTGAACTTTCTGCTATTTTTGAATACTCTCCTAATTATCATCCCTTTCATATTAACCTTGAGTGACATACAGAATTACGGCACCAAAGTGAGGATTGGAAAATGCTAGGGATGGGATGTGGGATAGGAGCGTGTACTCTGCATGTACGTGCTCTGTGGCATCTACAACGTACAACAGCCAGTTCTTGACCCATTTATCCTTTCCAAGGCAATGTAGAACAGTTCTCCTGGATGTCAGGTGCCGTTTTAACTCCTGGCAGCTGCAGCTGCACTTTGTACTCGCTCTATTTGCTCGTACCAAAATGACAGGGTTGCCTTAAGTTCTTGCTCTTCTTCCTTTTCCTTCCTTCCCCCCTCTGCTGGGCGCCTGTCATACTGCACTGTTTAGAATGCACTAATTTTAGAGGTGGTATCTGTTGTTTTCTGGCCGTTTTTGTCCTTGCCTTGGAAACCCACATTAATTTTAATAGTGGAACCTGTGTTCAAGGCAGTACTTCTGCAGAAATCAGCCAGGCTCCAAGGAGGGAGGGGTGTTTTCTGTAGTCTTTTCCCTTCAGTGGGGAGCTTTATTTTCCCAAAGTTCTCCTATTTGTACAGTAGAAAAGATTTTAGTTGTTAGGAGACTACTCAGACTGGACATTGAAGTTCAGACTCTCACAGAATTATTTTTAAGAACAGAGGCATCTCTGCCTAAAAGAGGGTGGGGATATTTTGCTGTCTGGAAATACTGCAGCAGTTGCTCAGACACAAATAAAATAGTACTTGACAGGGGCTTGCCTTTTTTTCCCCCAGCTTATTAATCTTTAGCTTGTTTCACTGTCAGTTCCAGACTGTCGTTTCTGAGAGGTTATTTTTTATGCTTTGGAAGAACAAATGTGCCTGTACAGAACTATTGAGCTGCTCTTTTGACTTTATGACTAAGCTGTCAATTAGTGTCATACTGTCTGATTGCTACGAGCTGCCTTGTTTTGGTCCAAAGCAGAGAAAAGGAACTGTAAACAAGACAGATTGTTCATAGTATATTATTTTTGTCTTTCTTAGAGGGCCTAAGTAACTTGAAGACTCGGAGAAACCTTTTAAGAAGTCATTAGACTAAACATCCTGCATTTTCATGCCAGCTCTTTCATTGTGGATGAGAAAATCTTTGCACTAAAAACATGGATTCCTCAAACCAGAATGCATTTCTGCAAATTTGATTCTTCTGAAGCCAAAACCACTTCATTTCCCAGCCTTTCAATATATATAGGTCAGTGTTAGAAGTAGCTGAACACACTCACTTCTTCTGTGCCAGTTCCATGTTGGACAAAGTGGTGCAAATGTCACTGGCAGGCAGAGCTGAACCAAATCGTCGTGTTCTGTTGTCTGTCTGGTGTCTGTGTTAGGGAGTTTGGGAACTGCAGCAGAGCATCACTACATCTTGACAAGGTTTTCTAGAAGCAGGTGACCTAAAACTGCAGGAGGATTATACCAGTCCAATGAAAATGTATCGGAGAAACCTAGAAAACCTGTGTCTGAAACAGGCAGTTTTCAGATCTTCATTTAATCTTCAGCAAAAATTAATGCATATGCTTTATTCATGAGCTTTAGTGACTCAGTGCATTACATAGTCTGTATAATACTTTGTACTTTTTAATTTATGGATGTGAAGTACAGGATTCAGTTTTAGCAATTTCTGACAAGACCAAAATCATGGAAAATGAGATTTTTGGCTTCTTGGAAAACTAAATACGAGTATATTGTATTATCTCAAAAACAAAGGTGAATTTTGAAATTTAAGGGGAAATCAGTTTTACATTTATAATTCAGTGAGCTTATCACTTAATTCTAAAAATTTCTGTTCTTTATTGCTTCTGGATACTTGGCATTTTGAGTGACTTGCTTGTTGCTCAGGAGTCCTTGGAAAATTACTGTATGGATGAAGAAAATGACTGTGTGGATGAAGAGCCTCATGCATGCTAAACTGCTGTGACAGAGATTTAACTTCCATTTTTCTGCTTCATTACTTCAGAGATTTTAATGGGGGACATGAAGTGCAGTGGTAATTCCGGTGCTGGCTTGTCATGTCAGTGGTGGGCAGTGAGGAATAAAGGAGCATGGATTGCTTGAAAGATAACAGTGTTAAAGCCATGACTTCTGACCTGCAATAATGTCACTGTCAGTATACATTGTAATTTGAACTCAGGTTTCATTTAGAAGCTTGTTTGGGGAAATGTTATGTGGTTTAGGGTATTGTCAGTGGCTGTGGGGCAGCTGGTGCCACCATGCCTGAGGTCTCGAGTCAGGGAAGAGAACTGTTCCAGCACTAACTCTGCACATGCTGGTGGAGATTGTCTGATGACACGTGATTCTATGTATGGATATTGCACAGTGATTATTTTATTCATGGTCTAGATAAGATGCACACTGCCTCAACAATGATTTCTGCTCTTGATCAGAGCCTTGCATAAAAGTCAGAAGCTTCTGTGCAAATGAGAAATTGGAACCCAACTGGTTTTGTTCTTCATGTTCCTAAAACATGCCCCGAGCACCCCCCAGCCTTTCCTACTGCAGTTCTCTCTTGGCTTTGTGCAGCACAGGGCTCACAGTAACAGTACAGGGATTTGAGTCATCTGCACCTTCCAGATTTCTCACTGAGGTTAAATGGTACCAAGGGAATTACACTGAAATGGTAGCTGGCTAAGAGGTTATTGAGGAATTCAGGAAGATAATGCTGCATAAGGTTCCTGTATTTGAAAAGATTCAGGCTTGTTGCNTTTTTTTTTTTTTTTGCAATTACAGACCAAATCTTTGTGAATAAAGGCATAGATTCTTAAGTTTCAGTGCAATAGGAGTTGCCCACAGTAAGTCACCCTGACTAGGGAGCCTTAGCAGTGTGTAGTGATTTTGTTTCTGAGGTGTTGGCAGAGTGTTTCCAGGCAGCTGAGGCTCAGATTCTCAGCTCTTTTGGCTTTGATGTGGCTAAACTAATGGGTTACATTGTGGATAATAACTGTTGCTCCTACTCGTGTTTTTCAGTTCAGCCTTATCAGTGTTCCATGTTGTCACTGGTTTTGATGCCAAATAAAAATAAGCTTCACCAGTAATTGCATACTCAGAAATGTTTTTATTTAGTCTTATCCTAACCCTGATAAATGCTGTTGTGTGCAGTTTGAACCACAATTACAGCATTGCTGGACAACACAGGGAGGGTTGTGACACTTGTTCAGGCCAAGTTGATGTCCTTGTCCAGAGAAGGAAACTTTAACGGATATTAAAGGGAATCAACTACAGTGAATTGTTGCGGGGGGTGGAGATTGAAGCATTCATGGAGGAGTTGAAAGGTGGGAGGGTGGAGTGGCCTGGGGCTGTGACATAGATCTACTCTCTTGTCTTACTGTGCTCAAAGGTAGTGATAAGGAGAGATGTTCTCTCTTTGTGATCCAAAACTGTTTCCTCAACTCTAGTCCTGGCCTTCCAGTCATGTGCTTCTTTATCTTCCCTGTTTGCCAGCTCCAGTGTGGAATGGGGCAGCATTGGATTTACTGGTACTGTGTGTGGGGGTACTGTCTTGGGCAAGGTGATGTGCTCGTTTGGGACTGTTGCACATTTGAGCTGTGATGGTGGTGATTGAATGGCAGACACCCCAGCTTTCCACAGAAAAAGTATGTAACTGCTTTGTTAAAAAAATAAAGTATATATAGTCACATTGTCCAAGATGGGTTTAGAACTAAAATGCTGCTATTTAAAATGTGACATTTAACGGGGGAAGTGTTGAACCATGAATTCTGTGAAATGAAAGTGACACAGACTGGAAGAGAACACACTCCCCTTTCCCTGGCAGCACGGCCATGCCGTTTCACCTCAGCAGCCTGGTCCTACCCTGTTACCTTCTCATTCAGTGTTACACTGGCATTTAGTCAGGCTCCTAAAATAACCCTGGGGATGTTGCTGGGTTTCATAACTGACTTCTGTCTCCTTCTGACAGTGCGAGGATCAAAACCAGGCAAAAACGTCCAACTTCAAGAGAATGAAATTAGAGGACTCTGCTTGAAATCCAGAGAAATCTTTCTGAGTCAGCCTATTCTGCTAGAACTTGAAGCTCCACTGAAAATCTGTGGTGAGTGTGGTGGGTTTTGGTTTGGTCTTTTGGGATGTGTCAGGTAAACACAGACATGAAGCAGAGAAGAAATACTGGATGTTACTGTCACTTACAGGCAGTGGAACTAATAAATAATTGTAGCAAAAAGCAAAATAAAGCCCTGCTGGTATTTACGTAGGGCAGAGGAGTGGGGAGGAGGTGTCAGGTGTGTGGGAGTTGGAGTGGGGACCAAAGCATTCCAAACCCAAAAAGTAACCGGTCCAGTTTCACCCGGTCTTAGAAAGGGATTCACAGGAAGTTTTGGAGAAGAGTTTCTATATCAGTTGTTTGTTTCCCTTTGTTCAGTCATGACTGGGCCAATGAGGAACTGCAGTAGTTTTATTGTAGCGGCTATGCAGAGTTGAACAGTGGTTTAACAGTATTTTAAAATCATGCTGGAAATTTAAATTTCTGTCTTGTTTCTTGGAATTCCATTCTAGTTTGGTTTCTCCATACCTGCATGCAGCATGTGCTCATTTTGCACATACATACGTGTCTGCTTATGCTGAAAGAATGAAGAATGTCAACATAAAAGCCCAATAAATGCACTTTTGAAAGCTTCCAGCAAGCAGTATTTTATCCTACTCTAACAGAGGACTTACTTCAAATTGAAGTAGCTTGTTCAATATTTATAACATTAGTAATGTAAAATCATGATTTAGCGTTCTGCTTGTCAGAAACAAACCCATGATTTAAACCAAAGGCAGAAGTACCAATTTCATTTCTGATGCAGCTTCACTGCTAGAATTTGAATTACTGAGTGTTTCCAGAAAACACAGTTGATTTCTTGGAATTTTGATTATGTCTTATTCAAGCGAATACTTTTAAGTAGCTACATGCTTCTTTGTTAATGCTGTTCACCACTGCATTGCATGGATGTTGAACTTAAAATGTGATAATTTTATATACATTAACTGTAATTTTAAGTATGTTATGGGCAGTATGTAGCTGCAAGCTTTTTCCTTTCTGAAGCATCTCCTATTTGTTCCTTCTCTAAACTCA
This sequence comes from Formicarius rufipectus, assembly GCA_013399695.1. Classification (NCBI taxonomy): domain Eukaryota; kingdom Metazoa; phylum Chordata; class Aves; order Passeriformes; family Formicariidae; genus Formicarius; species Formicarius rufipectus. Next base: position 589,756 of record VXAU01004244.1, on the reverse strand, counting down.
ACCAAAGAATATAGTGAAGGCTCACTTGTGGTGTGTCTGGATCTCGTTGCAGGTGACATCCATGGGCAATACTATGACTTGCTCCGACTCTTTGAATATGGAGGTTTTCCTCCAGAAAGCAACTACCTGTTCCTCGGTGATTACGTTGACAGAGGAAAACAATCCTTAGAAACAATCTGTCTTCTCTTGGCCTACAAAATTAAATACCCAGAGAATTTTTTCCTCCTCAGAGGGAACCATGAATGTGCCAGCATCAATAGAATTTATGGGTTTTACGATGAATGTAAGTAACACACGTGCTACAGTACCAGCCTCTCTGGCTGGGGGCAGCAGGGGGTGAGGTGCCAGTGTTGCAGTGCCCTCTGTGCTCTTTACAGGGGCCCTTGGCCTATTTTAGCAAGGGAAGTGTGTCCTTTATCTGGTCCTGTTGGAGTCTGAGCCTCACATACAAACCAGCAACCAAGCTGGGTAATTTTATTTTTGGCTGTTGCATTAATTAACAGTTGTCAGTGGTAAAATTCAGAAAAGATAAGATCATCTAATGCCGCCTTTTTCATATTAGGACCTATAGCTCTGTATTGTTAAAAGAGAACCCCCAGACTTGGCCCTTTGCTGGCTGCAGCCCTGCTGAGTGGTGTGCTGTTGCTGTGGCCAAAACCAGTGTCCCCTGTCAGACACAGGGCAAAGCTGTGCAGCATCTCTGTGACTCGTGCTTGGGCTGAGCAGCAGCTTCCTGCCCTGCCAGTAGGTGCCTTCAGTTGCAGGAGGTGTTGCTTGGAGTGCTGTGGCAGCCTGGTGATGAGGGAAGTGCTCGTAGCCGTTTGGCACCATTTGACCCCTTCTGAACACACCTGGTGTGACTGTGCCATCACCACACGGGTCCATCACTGCCAGGGGTGTGTGACGGAGTCTGTACAGAGACCTTACAGAGCAGAACAAGGACTTCTGCTGTGAAGTAGAGATGTATGTTCCTGTTTCAAAGGACGTGACTTCATCCGGCTGATGTAGAGGAGATGATGCTGTTCAATTATCTGTGCACTGAAGCATGTCACAACTTGTGTGGGGCGACATAGTTGGCTTGCAGCTTACAAGATGTGCTCTCCATGTCTTGTTCTCCACTGAGGAAACAAAGATGTGTGTGGTATTTCAGAGTTGTCTCCTCGGAGATTAATCACAGGCTTAGTCATAGATCACAAAATGTTCAGGGGTCGGATCTGTTGGGAGAGTCCCTTTGAAATTTGTGAAACTGAAGCAGTTTCAGTTTTCAGTCCCTGTTTCAGTTTTCAGTCCTGTTTCTTTGCTGAGAGTGACTTTATGTGGTAAAGCAGAATTTAAAAGAAAATCTGCTTTTCAAGAATTGCTGTCTTCTCCTGAGTGAAACAGTATATGGCAAGATCTTCTGACATGGATTGAATTCTCCAAAGGATAATTTTCCAAAGCAAAGTTGGGACTGGAGAGCCTGGCTGCCAGCAGGGAAATGCCATCCTGTTGAACAGACTTGTGCTGTTCTCAGAACTCTGCCACAATGAGAGACCTTTGCAACTGTCTTAAGCAGTGAAATAAGTCAGTGGGTATCACAGAAGAAATTATGGATAGGCGTTCATGCTGACTTTTTGCAAGTCTCAGTAAACTTAAGGCAGCCATGTTAGGTTGGTTGTGGTTGTGTTAAAAAAGCATGTTGAGTGTTTTTTCTCCCAAATCTCTCCTAGGTAAGAGAAGATACAATATTAAGCTGTGGAAGACCTTCACAGACTGTTTTAACTGTTTACCAATTGCAGCTATTGTGGATGAGAAAATATTCTGCTGTCACGGGGGTAAGTAACATCCTTAGGTGGTACTGGAGGAACTGGACGCTCAGTATCAGTCATGGCATTTCATGTTTACGTTGCTGAAGCTTCAGGGCTTGAAGTCATACATGCCTTGGCCCATGTATGAGGAAGGGTTGGGCTTGATGAGTGTCAGTTTTGTGACTCACGGAGCTGGTGGTTTTGTAGCCTTGGACACAATGATCTCCTTCTCCACCAAAAGACTCTCCTTTTGAGCAAAATACTCTTGGAGGGTTTTGTAGTCTTAGGACTGGGAGTTTGGTGTCCTGTTCTGAATCAGTGGTGTGTGTTGGAAGGCACCTCTGAGGATCACTGGGTAGAATCCCCCTGCCATGGGGTGTCTGTCACCAGGTCAGGCTGCTCAGAGCCCTGTATGACCTGGTGGGTTTAATTTTTACAAATGGGGTTATGCCTTGTGATACCTGCTTCACGCAGCTTTCTGAGGGCATAAAACACATATTGCATCTTAAATGTTTGATCACTTGGAAGTCACTAGAGTTCCCAGGGACACACAGCAGTGAAAAACCATAGGAGGTTGATAGGCTTGATGCTGTGTTTCATCTCACTCGGCCTGGCCATCACAGCAACATACCCTGTGATTTCTGGTGCAAATGCCTCTTTCACTTAACAGCTCTTGAATCAGGCACTTGCACCGTACTATTGAGATTATTGTAATCCTGTAAAACATGGAAATGGCTTTGCTTATCTCCCTTTGAGTCTCCTGGGAACTGACTTGTCTTCTCTTACAAATGCCTTCAAACAAATGCTGGATTAAAAAACTGCCAGTTACCGTTGCCACTGAAGTGCGTAAAATGGCAGTGGTGAATCAGTGGGAAGGCAGATTATTTCTGTGCTGTAGGAACACGTCAGTCCTGCAGAGCAGGGCTGGACTGAGGTGTGCACTGTGTGTGTCTTACCCCTGCACAGGTTTGTCACCAGACCTGCAGTCAATGGAGCAGATCAGACGAATCATGCGCCCCACTGATGTCCCAGACCAAGGTCTCCTGTGTGATCTCCTGTGGTCTGACCCTGACAAGGATGTCTTGGGCTGGGGGGAAAATGACAGAGGAGTCTCCTTCACTTTTGGTGCTGAAGTGGTTGCTAAGTTTCTCCATAAACATGATTTGGATCTCATATGTAGAGCTCATCAGGTATTTTCATTTTGTACTTTAAACCTTGAAATAATTCAGGTTCAGGAGGGACCTGAGGTGGTTTCTGGGTCCAGCCCTGCACACAGCCCTGCTCAGCCTGAGGTGCTGAGGGTTGTAAATACCTGTGAGGATCTCTGAATATGTCCCACTGTTTGACAGCCCTTGCAATGAACATTTTTCTCCTTGATGCATGGAATCTGTGAGTTTCTTGAACAGGTGTTTTCTCAGTGCTAATCGACTCCATCATTCTTGCGATGCTCCTGTTTTGGTGTAAAAGTTGGGAACTCGTGCTCCTTGAACACAGTTTTTCAGCTGCTACCCTGGTAAAGCTGCCTTGCACCTTGGGATGAGTAAGCTCCCCAGACTAACGCTTCTGTCTTTCCTCTCTAAAGGTTGTTGAAGATGGATACGAGTTTTTTGCAAAAAGGCAATTGGTAACTCTCTTTTCTGCCCCAAATTACTGTGGAGAATTTGACAATGCGGGTGCCATGATGAGCGTGGATGAAACACTAATGTGCTCTTTCCAGGTACAGTACCTGAAGATTTTTACCTCCTAGTTAGTGAGGTCAGATGTTGAATTTGTGCTATTTTGAATCAATGCTTTACTGTTAAAAAAGAATGCCTTTTGACAGAACTTTACATCTGTCACATGTAGACAGGGCAGTGTTTGCACTCCCATCTTCCAAAACGTGATCAGCCTGTGCTGGTGTGAGTAGGTGAACCCTTTTACCCTGGGGTTCAGTCACCCAGGCAAAGCTGTTGGCTGTCAGCCTGCTCCCAGCCCTGGCCTAGCTCCGAGCGGGAAACAGGGAATTCTTGGGGAACTGAGACTTGTCCAGCAGACCCGTATAACACCTTTGAGAGTGAATTAGTGTTTGACTGGAAATCAACCCAAAACCCATTGCTAAGTGACCCCACTGTCTTTTCAGATCTTGAAACCTGCAGAGAAGAAGAAGCCCAATTCCAGCAGACCTGTAACACCTCCCAGGGGTATGATCACAAAACAAGCCAAGAAATAGTCACTTTGGCGCTGCCTTGTTGGGACTTGTATCATAGTCTGTAACCTCCATTTTTAAACCTGTCATGTTGTGCTGTTCAGCTTGCTCAAAATAGATAACGTGTTTGTGGTTTTCCTTTCCATTTGATGAATGGCATTTGCTGGTTGTAACAGCGAATGAAAGACTTTCCTCCCTCCCAGGAAAAGAGTTCTAAAGCCCCCTTTTGTCGGTGTTACCGCTGCACAACTCCACAGCGTCCCCTGCCAGCCGGGTACGGCGCGGCTGGTGCGACTGTACCATGGCTAGTGTGAATCTTGTTCTTTAGGATCTAAAGAGGGCACTCGTGTGCTGTGAGAGTAGAGATTTGTTCCCGTCAGCGATTACATACTGTTTATACAAACCACTGTGAACTTTTTTTACGTTAAATTTTGTTTTAAAGGTTTGTTTTAAAGGGATTGCTTTTCTTTTAATGTCATGTCTCTAGTTTTTATTGCTGTTGACATTAGGAATAACCTTCAACCTTGCCAGCATCACTGGCAGGATGTATATTTAATTCAGACACACGTTCCTCTCCATATACTTCAAATGAGAATTAAAGCCATTATTTTAAGTGTTTGTGTCTCTTTCCTGAAGCCAAAGTCGCTTAGAAACCCATTTGTACACAACCCCCCTGTTGGGTTGGCCGGGCTTCCCATCCACACCTTCCCCTTGGAGACAAAAGGAAGTCCTGGCTGGAAATAGCACAGAAATGCTTGTCCATGCTCAGAGGGAACACACTCTGTACAGTTCTCATGTGTTCCGTGGAGCAGATCCTAGTGCTGAAACAGCAGTCCCAGGGCAGGGACAGGCATGGCTCTGGGAATGATGGAAATGGCTCGGGATCTGCTGGAAGGACTTTGTGCATTTCAGCTTAAAGACTTTGTTTTGCAGAGAAACCCAGAAACTCCATAAACCAACCCCAGGTGTTAATCTTGATCACCAGTTTATATAAATCTCTCACAGAATCATGTTTTTTAGAAGCTGTTGATCTTTTTTGAACAGATGACAGTGTACAATACCATGTAGTGAAAAATCACTTATTAAACAAAGAAATTGTTAACTCTTCTCCGTGTTGGTTTCTCACAACCTCTCCCCTGCTCCCTGAGGGCCTGACTTCGAGAAATAAATCGTTCTGGAAACCCACGGATTCTTAGTTTGGATTTCTCTGAGCTGCAACGAGCAGTGCTGTGTAGCACTCTGGATGTCCCCCCCACGGGGCTGCAGCTCCTGCAGTGCCACGTGTTGGTGGCCGAGCCGGTCACGGTGTGTGTGGCGGGGCCGTGGGAGGACACGCGGGGCTCGCGCTCACCAGGCTGTGCGCTCGGAGGGCTGGCCCGGAGCACACGAGCTGCTCTGGGGGCAGAGCTGTGGCCAAGCTCGGCTTCCTCTGATTCTCAGAGAACTGAGTTCTGGATGAAGTGGGGAACTCAGGCGCGCTGTGTTGGTGCCGGCGGGCACTGCCTGGCACCAGAGGGCTGGCCGTGAGGGGTGAGCTGTGTGCCAGGAACAGCCTGGGAACCCTCCTGGGCTCGACAGGATGTTCAGCACTCAAGGGAGGTGCTTGTTCACTGCATCCACCACCAGCCCTGTCTTGGTGTCCCATCACGTTCCCCTCTGTGGAGTGAGTGGGACTTTCTTGCCACAAATGCATTTTCTGGCCAGTCCCCAGCCACTGATTTCATTTTTTAATATATTTCTCTGAATCAAAGAGCTGTTCTACTCTGAAGACCCTTTTCCCCCCTCCCTCTACAGCTAATTAATGAGAACACCTCTTGCTAGTACAGTGACCTTAGATCAGATGTCACACATCACTTGTTAGGGCTTTCTTGCAAGCTTTCACCTTTTAACTCACACTTGTGGTTTCCTTCGTGGCTCTGTAATTTTTCTCCCTCCTTGTACAACACCCTGTAGTCTGTTACTGAGTTGTGCTGTGCCTGGACACCCCTGGCTCCCTGTCCATGCCACACTCTCCATGTCACACCCTCCACGTCACATCTTTGTCCTCTCTGACTCGTTTTCTCTCCTCAAAGGCAGTTTCGGTGACACAGGTGCCAATTCCAGGCTGTGTCCTCAGCCTGGCTGTGTTCCCTGGGGGTGGGTCACAGCTCCAGGAGCAGGGGGAGCTGGAGAGGTCCTGTCCCCTTGCACAGCCAGGCAGGGAAGGAGCTGATGGTCCCACTGCAGGTTGAGATCAAAAGCTCAGGGATTCATTTTATGCCTGTTTGTTGGGCTTGGGTTGTTTTGACCAGTGGAGGGAGAGAAGGAGGAGTAGATGCTGGTTCCTGCTTGTTTTCCCATAACAAAACTCCTAGGAACGCCTAGTTGACAACTACTGACCTGCTCAAGCGTGTCTCCCCGCACCACCCCCTGTTCTTGTCAGCCCACGGTTTTGTGGGTGCTGCAAAGGGGGTGGGGTGTGTAGGGAGGGGCACTGGGCTGTGTTAAAGGTCTCCCCAGGAAAACATCATAAATCCACATTCTCCTCCATCCCCCTCCTGTGCCCTGGAAAGAGTGGTAAGGTCTGAGGCACTCTCATTTGGGTATCACTCAGTGGTGTGTGTGTTTCTCCAATTTCACCAAATTATAGTGTGCCCTCCTTGCCATCCAGCTGTGGAGAGGCTGGTTTTCCTCACAGGTCATCTTTGCCTGTTCCTGGTTTGCTTTGGGATGTGTTGGGGCTGTTGTGCCTTTCAGCTTGGAGTTCAGTCAGGCTGTGGGCTTAAAACCAGCAACAAACATCCATTTCCCTTGCCCTGTTAAGCTCAGATCGACACAGGTTTGGGTTTGGACACACGTCCTCAAGGGGAAGCAGAAGCTGGTGGGGTTTTCTCCTTAAAACACATTCCTTACCCAAGAGGAGATCGAGTCTGCTGAGCAGATCTTTTGATTTCACAGAATCACATCAGCTGATTGTGTTGGTGTTTACTGGACTCAGCTGAGACCAAGCAGCCCAAATCGGCTGGAAAGGCCGGGAGAAACCTCGCTGCTGTGGCTCCGGCGCTCAGCTGAGCTCTGCAAGTGGATGTTTTGGGGGCGTGTTACCTGTGCTCCTTGCCCAGGGAGGAGGATAGGGATGGGGTGCCAGGAAATGTTTAGGTTCTAGGAAGTTTTGGGCACTCCTTAGGAGGAGACTCTTCCCAAGAAGGGTCTTTGGGCTTTAAAAGTGCAAAATTCGAGAGATGTTTTCACCTTGGAGAAAATACTTCTGGTTTGTCCCTGTAGAGGTGCTTTTCACAGCCGAGTTTTTTTCAGGACACTTCCCAAAACAACTTGTTTTTGGAAGCCAGAGGGGAACTCTAAACATGAAGAGGCCTCTGACCAAACACGAGCCTATAAACAGAGACAGATTAATCCAGGCCTGGGTTTTACACTCGTGTAATCCTGTCGACCCCTGGACCTCCCACGACTTGGTGAGCCCCGCTCAGCACCCGCGCTCTGAGCTCGGCACAGACTCGCCATTTAATTTCCCGACTGTCCTGGATCGAGCGGAAGAGAGAAGTTTAAAAACAGTGCGGGAGGGGGGAAAAAAACAAAACAAAAAAAAGTTTGAACTCCCTCCGGCGGCGTCTCCAGTTCCGGCAGCTCCCGAGCAGGGAAAAAAAAAATACAAAAGCTGCGGAAAGGGGAAATGTCGGAGCGGGGAAGGATGGGGAGCCCTGGGAGTGGAAGGGGAGCCGGGGATGAAGGGGAGGGATGGGGGGATCCGAACACCCTGCGGAGCCCCCCGGGCACGGTGGGAGGAGGCGGCGGGGCCGGGCCGGGGCCGCCCCTGTCCGGGAGAGGCGGGGCCGGTCCGCCAAAGGCCCCGCGGTGGCGGCGGAGGGTCGGGAGCAGCCGGGACGAGCACGGAGGTACCGGGGAGCGGGGCCGGCCAGGGCTGGGGGGTTGCAGCGGGGACGGCCACGTCCTTCCCTTGGGGTCCCGCCCTGGCCCGGGGCTCCGTCCCTGCTCGGGCTGGGCTGGGGAAGGGGGAGGGGAGGGAGTCGCGGGGGCCGGGAG
>VXAU01004244.1:555065-581343 GCA_013399695.1 Formicarius rufipectus | reverse complement strand
GTTGTGCTGAGCTGGCGGGTTCTGCCGGCGGCGGGAGCGGATCTCGGAGGGTTTGTGGGCCAGACAGTTTCGCTAGGCGGCCCAGGGAGGAAGGAGAGCCGGGGGGGCTGCGATGGGAACGCGGGAGCTTCTCCTGCAGCCGCCCAGCACATCGGGGAGACCCCCAGGTCTTGCTCTCGCAGCGAACAAATGAGGTTTCTCAACACAGTTTCACCCCTGTGGTTTTTCATCGTAGGATTGTGGCCTTAATCAGGAGTTGGGGTTGGTGGTCCTGCCCCTTGTTGGGTGTCCACAGGGATGGGCTGAAACTGAAATGCCCAAGGGTGAGGTTGGTTCTGGAGGATGCAGGGAGGGGAGATGGGGGAGGATGCTGTGAGGATGGTGTCACCCACCCACCAGGCTCAAACGTGGGGATCACCTACTTAATTCACCTGCAAAGGTTCTGATGTTCATGAAGAGAAGCCACAGCTGTTCTTCCCCTTGGCTTCTGCTCAGCAGCCTCCACGGACCAGTGCCCACCAGAATCACCAGGGCAGCTCCTCCACCTGCACCACGAGGTACCAGACAGGGGCCGGTCCCTTTTGCTGCTGTCCTCGATGCTTTGTTTGGAGAAGTCTGGAAATGCCTCGTGAGGAAGTTCCTCGTTGTGGAGCAGCACGATGGGGCACAAACAGAACCGGGGAGGGCTGGGGGGGCTCCTCGTGGTGCCGTGGGAGGTGATGCAAAACCTGCGGTACCAGCGTTGAGCAACTTCCCGTCAGCCGGGATGTCATGGGCCGGTTCCTGTCCCCGGTCCCGTCCCTGGGGTGAAGTTTGGCACTTTTGGTGAGCCCTGAGTGGGGAGGTGACGCTCTGCTCTCGTCCTCTGGCCTTGGCAGGGTGATGCCAGCCTGACCCAGAGCCATGTCCCGGTACCTGAAGCACTTCACGGTGGTGGGCGACGACCCCGTGCAGTGGAGCAATGACTACCAGAAATGGGAGGAGGAGGAGGAGAACGGGGACAAGCAGCCGGACTCAGAGATCAAGCTGGAGCCCGCCAGGAGACACATCTCCTTCCAGTACATGATGAAAAAGCTCTTCAGCTCCCACAGGTTTCAGGTGGGGCAGAAGGGCTGATGTGGGATGGGGCTCAGGGAGCAGGGCCGAGGTCGTGAGCCCCTCCATTGGCTGCTGCTGCCTCTGAGCTGTGCTGGGGGTGGGAGCTGAGCTGAGCTCTCCTGTGGGTGCAGGTGTTTCCTGAGCCAGGTCAGGCCCCACTGCCTCGCGCTCAGTGTGGTACCAGCACATGCTTCCCCCCAGTTTGTGCTCCCCACTGAGGACTGGGAGGTGGCTGAGACTGTGGTGGCTTTGTGTGGGTGGGACTTTGCAGGAATAACCCATCAACCAGGGGGAGTGGGAGTGGGTAGTCCTGGGTGGGAACACTGGAAAGCTCTGTGAAACACAACCAGCCCAGGTGGGGCTGTGGACATTGGGGTGTGTTCAGCTGAAGGGTCACACTGGCTCCTCTTGTTGATCTGTCTGCTGGGAGGGGATTCATGTCTGTTCTGCTCCTCTGACAGATTGGGGTTGTCTGCCTGGTGATTCTGGATGCCTTGTTGGTGCTCGGGGAACTGCTCATGGACTTGAAAATCATCCATCCGGACAAACATAACATAGCCCCAAAGGTAACCTGTGGGCAAATGTCACCATGAGCCACCATTTCCCTCCCTTTGGTGGCTCAGAGCCCCCTGGGTAGGCTGGTTGGGCAAGGCAGGACCTGGAGCTCCAGGCCTGCCCTGCTGGTGGTCACAGCACACAAAGGAGGGTCTCCCAGGGATGTTGGGGGCCCACCTGGCTCAGCTCACACCAGCTGAATCACCGCCCTCCTCCTGCTCCTCCTCACACCTCCTGGACCAGTTTCCCAGCCCCACTGGCTGCCACAAACTCTGACTGTCCTTTAGAGCAGAGGAAAAGCCCCCAGCCCTCCTCCTTGTAGAGCCAAACCAGATGTGCCCTCAAGCAGTGGAGGTTTTCCAGCCTGCCCTGCCTGTGCACACTCCAGGTTCCCTACCTTAAACCTGTGCTGCCTTTTCCCAGGTGTTCCACTACCTTTCCCTGTCCATTTTAACCATCTTCCTGGTGGAGGTGGGGTTCAAAGTCTTCGTGTACCGCCGCGAATTCTTCCACCACAAGTTCGAGGTGCTGGACGGGGTGGTGGTGGTGGTGTCCTTCGTGCTCGACGTGGTCCTGCTCTTCCGGGAGCACGAGTTCGAGGCCGTGGGGCTGCTGATCCTGCTGAGGCTCTGGAGGGTGGCCCGTATCATCAACGGTGGGTGCTGCCTGCCCTGGGGCCAGGAGCTGGGTTTGGCACCTTCCCTCCATCATCTGGGCTTGGGGCTTGGTTGTCTCCTCCCCCCCACCTGTGTTGTGTCCTCACCCCTGGTCTTGCTCTGCCTGTGAACTCAGAGTTCCACCCGTGGGGTTCTCCTTGCTGGAGCGTGGCTGGACTCAAGGCTGCAAGTTCTTTGGAGCAGGGATAGCCACTCCTCCTACAACCCCCCCTAACCTACTCCTGCACCCTCCCCTCCTGGAGAGGGATGGCTCACATCCGAAGTTTCCATTGTAGGATCCTTCTGGCTGTTTTCCCAGGGGAGCCCTTGTCTTCCTGCATCTGCTTCTACAGCAGGGCAGGTTTTAATGCTCTGCTCTGCTGTTACTCCTCCATCCCCTCCAGGCATGCTGCAGGGAATGTCCTGATCTCACCCTGGATCCTTCTTGCTTGGATTCGAAGGGTTTACCATAAAAAGAGAAACAGAAAATGTCCTCAAATCAGACTTTGGTGACTTTGCTGTGGAAATTTTAAGTTGTTGCAAGTAGATGTTAATTCAGAGTGTAGCTGGAAACGCTTTCTTCCTTCTTGGGGAAGGAATTTTGGGATTCTAACAACGAGGTTCTCTTGAATTCCTGTATGAAGCCTCAGACCAAGTGCTGTCCCTGTGCCCACAGCTCAGGCGAGGGCCCTGTGTTTGGCACAGAGGGACCCCGTGTGGATGGGGAGAACGTGCCTGGTCGGCAGCAGCCCAAAGAGGGGAGGATGTGAGAGCAGCTCGTGGCTTTGCTTAGTTCAGAGTGAAAGTCGGAGAGAAACTGCATTTCCCTGCAGCCCTGGGAAGCTCCTCTCACAGCAGGAAACAGGGCACAAATTACAGGAGAACCCCCTTGTCCTTGGCTGTTCCGGGACTCCCCACGAGCCTTTGGCACTTGCCTGGAGGAGCAGAGGGAACAAAGGGAACAGGGAAGGTGCCCCCTCGGGGCTGTGTCTGTGCTGGGCACGGTTCAGTGCCCCGGGGCAGGGACTGGGTGACACCAGGTGGGCACTGCTTGACGTTACCAATGCAAATAATGCTTTGTCCTGTGAGAATTGAGCCCCTAAAGCCCCAAAGCTGCTGCCTTGGAGCACAGACCAGACGTGCCTCCTGCATGTTGTCCTGGAGGAGGAAGGGGGTGTTCTTCATGTTCTCACCAGGCTGATCTTTTCCCTCAGAAAAGGGTGGGAGGAAAATGCCTTCAGTGTGGGGGCTGAGTTCACATGTCATCTCCTAAGGGTGCTGGTACAGAAGTGACACCTCTGCCCTGTGGGACACTGTGTGTGACACTGCATGTCCTGTGTGCACCTGGGCAAGGGAAAGCCAAAACCTGGTGGATTTGAGGATGTGCCATGCCCTGCTCCCCCAGGGACAAGCCCTGTGCCCCAGGCTGTGCCCTGCTGTCACAGCAGGTCCTGACCACACCTAAAACCTGCTGGAACACAACAAAGTCCTTCAGCTCCATCCCCCCCAGGCTCTGCCAAGAGAGCAAGTTCAAATCCAGGGTTTGAGTGACAGTCTGAGTGATTAACTCAGCTCTGCCTCTTCCCAGCTGAGTATCCATATATGAATCTCTGGGGTGGCTCATTTAAAAGCCTCCTCTCATTAAGCAAAGCACTTGGGAAGGGTGGTTGGAAGATGACAGGCCCTGACCTGGGAAGGCACATGTTTAACTCCTTGAGCACAGACCCTGTGTAGTTAATTCTGCTCGTGGCTGTTTTACAATGTCAAGCAAATCCCCTGGGAATTGTTGCACAGGAATCATCTTATCGGTGAAGACCCGCTCGGAACAACAAGTGTCCAAGTTAAAACAAGCCAACCTGAAACTTGCAACAAGGCTTGAACAACTGGAACACAGCTGTGTAGAGAAGGTAAAAAAACCCCCCACTTTTAATTTGGGTTTACCTGCCTGGGATGCTCGTGTAAGGCTGGCACTGCTGGGTTGGGTTCCTCATGGGAAGGTGTGAGGTGCCCTGACCAAGTTCCCTGAGCTGCTCCTCCTCCTCCTCCAAGGAATGTTGTCTCCCTCTGCTCTACTTCCTCTAGCCAGGTTGTCCTGTTTTCCTGCAGCAGGGGGAAGATCTGTGGGAACCTGGGGAGCTGTTTTAAGGATGTTCATGATTTGAGTTTTGCCTCCTGCAGGAGCAAGAAATTGAGAGGCTGAACAACATCTTAAAGCAGCACGGACTCCTCAGCGAGCCAAAATAGGAGGCCAGTTTTCCAAGGTGGGAATTCTGCCTGGAGAGTGCAGTGTTGGAATCCACCAGCTGGAGCACAAAGGTGTTTCTGTCTCTCTGCTTCCTCTTGTATTGTGTTGTCTATAAACATTTTCTATTTGACCATGCTTTGACCAACCCTTGGGATTGCAAAATGAGATTTGCTGGAAAATTAATCACACAGAGTCCCTGTAAACAGCAATTTTTTCCCCTTCTTGTACAGTTGTACAGTCAAAACTACAAAATAATTTAATAAAAACACACCTTTACAAGCTACATGCTCACAGAGGTACCACTAACTTAAAATAATCTTTTTTTTTTTCCTGTGATAACATTCTTTGTCTGCAACATGTGGTAGAAATTTGCAGTGTAAATGATAAGGACCCACCCAGGCTGAAAAGGTCACTTCTTCTCCACCAGCTGACTGTTCATCATCAATACAGCCCTTTGCCAACCATTCTTCTCCTAGTGTTGGTAGTTTCATTTCTGTTGCTGCTTGTGCCCCTTTGTTATTTATATAACATTTGTTTCAAAAACACCAACATGCCATGCCTTTCCCTAACTATCAAACCAGCCCCAAAACAGAGGCAAACGTGTCCCACCTCACCTCAAAGCAGCAGATCCCACTTCTGATGCTGCATTTTCTCATCCTTTCTTCCCTTGTCAGTTCACATCCCACTGGGCTACAAAGTTCTTTGTTTCCTCAGCCCAGAAATGAAGGTGTTGAAGGAAGTGGGGTAGGTAAGAACAGATGTAGGTGAGTGGAACTGCTGGGAACAGCCAGGCTCCAGAAAAGCCATTGAAAAGCAAATTCCAAAGGACCAGGCTGATGTTTGAACACAACAGGAGCATTTTCAGGTAGTGGAAAGTCCCTGTGGAGAGACTATTTGACAGCTGAAGAGGAAGATTCAATAAGTGTGAATTCTGAAAGGTGTCTCCCATGGATCTCAGCCAGGCTCAGCTGGAAGGGTCACCCAGCTTGCTCAAAGCATAACTGAGCAGACTTTTAAAGAAAGGTAATTAATTTGTGGTGTGGGGAAAACCAGCCAGAAATATGTGGCTCATTCATGGGAGTAGATAAAGCAGAGGCCTTATCTAATAGCACAAGATTGCTTTAATTAGCAATTTAGCTGTAGTGGGATAATGAAGCCTGGTTTGCTGTGGAGCTGTGCTGTATCCTTCCCCTCCTGCCTGCACAGGCACGGGGTGGGAATGGAGCTGGAGGGGCTGCACATGTGCTGACTTGGGCAGCCAGAGCCACCAGCAAGGTCATCTTTGGACCTTTGTTCCCCTCAGTGAATTATAATTAGGAAATTTCCACTTCTTGTGGGGTTTTTTTAACACTTCTGAGAAGCCTCGTGAGGTCTCACCATTTCTAAAATTTGGCCAATTTTAGCCTAGTGTATCTACAGTTCAGAAGAAACTCCTGGCCCATCACAGCCACTGGATAAACCTTGGATGGAAAATAAGAAAATGCAAAAATACGGGGTTTTTTTGATGAATGCTTACCTTAGACAAATGGATAGAAAAAATCAAAGGGTAACTTGATGTTAATGGTGGGCCAAGCTTTATAGCCTGGCTCTGCAGGTGAAGAAATGTCAGTGAAAACAACAGAGCTTGTTACAGGAATAATCTTTTCCCTTCCTGGGGGAAGCTGCAATGAAAACACAAAGAGGATTTAGTTCAGCCTTTTCCTGTAGGACTGTTTCACCTGTTACTTGAAAATGACTTTTTTCCACACACAGTCCCAAGTTTCTCTGCATTTCTGATGTGTGGATTTCCACTGAGGTGCTCTGGCAAACAGCCGCAGCTGTGTCTGAGCTGGAAGGGAACTGCTGGCTGGAACACCTTCTGATGTGAAGTGCTGCCTTCAGATAAAGAGATTATCTGGCTCAGTGGCACACAGGGAAACAAGGCCTCTGTTTTATCTTAAATCCTGTAATTGAATTACATACCTGCTTCAGTGTGCTGGTGCTGAGTGTTGCTGTGACATTCACTATTCTGGCTTGTGGATTGACCAGGGATCCATATTTAGTCCACTTCACTTCTATTCCAAGGGCCACTGGAATTTGGCACAAGCTCTGCAAAGGGTTAGAAAATCTCTCCTTGTCTGACTTGCACAAAAGCCACTTCATTAATTAATTATTCACATTTATTAAGGGGGAAGGCTGGCCCAGAAGGCTCACTGAGGGGTAGCACAGGTGACACAGTGACTCCTAAAGTGCATTTCAGCAGCATTTGGCTCTTGGTGACTATGCTCAGCTGGCACTTTTTTCTACTACAGGACAGTAGAAAATCCTGAACTCTGCCAGGGCAGAATTCTGAAGCCTCCAAGCTGAACTATTTTTAGGCATTTCTCCTTGAACTGTCACCTTTCTGGTGACAGAAATTACTCACTCTTGAGTTGCAAAAGCAACAAAACACCTATAAACAAACCGTCATCTTCTGCTGTGCTTCAAAGGGCTCCTGCTCTCTTGCCCTGACCTGGTGTGAGAGGAGAAACACTGACTCTGTTACTTCACTGTTTCAACCTCACCTCTGATGCTTCCTCCCCTCTAACTCAGATTCTGAAGTGTGGCCAGCACTCATTTTGCACCCAGAAGGTTGTCCTGAGCCATAATTGGACACCAGCTTGATTAAAAGCAAACCCTGTCTCCTCCAGCAAGAGCGAAACTCCTCCTTTGTGAATATTGTGAATTTCCTCCGCTTTGTTTCTGCAGTTTTCCCCCCACATCTCTTCCCCTCCAGTTGGTTCCCGCATTTTTCAGCTGAGAATGTTGAGCTGCTGCTGCTCTGCAGGTACAGATGAGAGAGGACAGTGGGAGGGAAGGTGCATGGGATGGGAGTGGGGTGACTTTCACCTGTTCTGAGATGTGGAGGTGAGTTATTGGCACCCAGTCGAGCACATCCTGGGCTTGGGAATTCCCAAAGGAGGCCACATACTCAGGAAAGCTTTGGCCCTTCAGCACATCCAGGAGGGTCTGAGCCAAAGGCTGGCACTTCATACCTGCTGTAATTCTTCAGAAAACAAACAACAAAAAGAGGAGTTACAGCAAAACCTACTGCTCTGGCACAGGCAGCAATTCTCCTGCTCCCATGCACTGCTCAAGCCTTCTGGCCACAGTTGCTGATGTACAGTCTTTCCAAGAGAAAGACTATTGTTAATTAAATGACATTTTTCAGAATTAAATCCTCCATTCCCAGTACTGCTCCAGCTGCATGAACAGCCAGGGCCTAAACAGAGCCCAAGGGAAAAGGCTGTCAGAGGGTTAAAAAGCACTAAATTAAAAATAAAGATTAGTTCTTACCTTAACTTGCAGCCTGAGATCATGTTATAACCAAAGAGCACTGGGGCTCTGGCTCCCTGTGCTGCCAGGCAGTCCTGGCTGGCTGTGCTCTGCAGGATGCTGAGTTGGCTGTGCTTGTTGGTGCTCTCAATGATGCCAGATGTAGCACACAGTTAAAGGGAAACTCAGCACTCCATGTATTTCAGGTCCAAAAAAGAATCCTTAATCATATCCTTAAAACACATCTGAAAATGCTGTAATAGCTCAGGACTCCTCTCACAGTGTGAAGAGGCCCCAGAGTGTGCAGGGAAGGGCTCAGTCTCCCTGCACAGTCCCAGGAGACTGCACTCAGGACTGAGTCATTCCCCTCTCAAACACAGCCAGACATGCCAAAGATGTCCATGGCAGGAAGGGTTGGTGAAGATGGGCCAGAGCAAGGGCTGCAAACAGAAATTCAACAAGGAAAGGATATCCCTGAGGCCTGAATCCTGCTCTCACAGGCAGCCCAACAACATAACCAGGATTGCCACTGAGAGGAACTGGCTTGGTGTTTGCCTGCAATGCCAACAGACAGCATTAGATCTCATCCTGCCCTGAAAGGGCTGGAAAACACAGGAATACTTCAGTTTTGTAGGATTCCAAGTTGCCTGGAATGATGAGTAGTAACCTGTAAGTAAGGCTTTGCTTCTCTGGATACAGTCACAAGATGAGGCTTGTAAATGTGCCACTTTGGAGGCCTTCACTGCCCAGCTCTGAAATGCTGCCTCATCTGTGCACCCAGGGCAAGTTACACTTTACCTTGCAGCTCCCAACTGTTGTGGTTCAAGCTGAATAAGTCTGGTGATGAAGTGTCAGCTGTGACAGGCCCCCAGTTACCTGAGTGAAGCTGATCTGGAAGCTCTGCTGTACTGAAAGGGCTTCTTTGGTAATTGTCCCCAAGACAAAGGCAGCAGCTGCTTCTGTTATTGCTCCTGTGTCTGTGTAGGTAATGTGATAACTCACCTGCAAATTGAACATTTTAATTTGAATAAGCGCATAAGAGAAACTAGGAAAAAAATTTAATTTAAAATCATTCAAGTATTTTATTTCTTCCTTAAGAAACTCTGAACCACAGAGTGGGGATGCATTATGTCTTCTAGAGCCTCTTCAAAACTGACTTCTTTCAGCATAAATACAATGTTCATCTGCTTAAGAGTAAAAAAGGAGATGATGTGCAACATCCATTCCTGTCTCTCTGTGCCATCAGTGTGCCTGAAACCACCTTCCCCCAAGCACAAAGCAGATTCTAAACTCCTGTTATTGCCTGTTCTGTCCCCCACACACATAACAACAGCAAGGATCTCAGCCTGTCTCCACGTTATGCTGCACGTAGTTATTACTCTGTTGCAAAACCCTCTCTTTTATCCCAAAGTTTCTCCTGTGACATTTGCTCTGGGGATGTCACAATCCATGGCAACTTCAAGGCCTTGCTGACAGCTGTGCAATTTGTGAGTGAGGAGTGCTTTGCTGCAGCTTCCTCCCAGCACACCCCAGCAGGACTGTCACACCTACCCCAAGGACTATATTTAAGCACAGTTCATCCAAAGCCAGTGGGAGCCTCAGGACATCATCACCCTCCAGCAAGGTCCTCATTCCATCCAGGGACTGGACAACTATGGACTGGACAGTAACATTAACCTGAAAAACAAATTTGGGTCAGTTCTGAGTACTGGGGATAACTAATTTTGGCTTTTCTGTGTTACTGGATTTGTGACCCTTCTGGGTTTTGTCCCACAACAACAGAACCCTCTGAACCATCCCTGTGTTACATGTATTGCTGAAGCTCAACCAAAGGGTCTGTTTTGAAGTAAATAAAGAGATTTCCTTAAAAAGACAGTTTTATATGAGGGGAATGTATCAGGCTTGAATGTTTGCAGGCAGCATAGTATGCTGGAGTTGCTCAGTATCATTACTGATAGCAGATTACAGAGGTTTTTAACTGTAAATATAAAGACCCTCTTTTGGTCAAGTCAGTGAAAAACTTCCACTGGCTGGAACTAAGAATTTTGCTGCCAGCTCTTCCAATTAATTTAGGATACTTACCATCTCCCTTGATTTGGGCACCTGGGAAAGAATAAAAACCAAATTAAAACAATAGCAATATTACAGCAGCCAGTAAGTACAGCAGTTAAGGCTTAACTCCTTTGCCCATTTAACTCCCTCCTTACAGTACCTTTTACACTGGTGAAGTGATTGGATCCACCCCAGAGTATCCAGGAGGTGGGAAAAGAACTGTTCTTCTCTGTGGCCAGGAGGAAAAGTCTTACAATCCAATCCCCTCCTTCCTCTGACTCTTGGAACTATTCCCAGACCCCCAGTTTAGGAAGGTGGCCAGGCTGTGCTTCCCAAAGAAATGAAGAGCTTTTGTTGTCCTGTTCTGATGGTCAGAATTCCATCATTTTGTGGTCTTTAAACCAATAAATGAGGAGCAGGTCTACCTATTGTTATACAGCATGAATGTTTTCAGTAACATTTTATGGACAGGCAGGAATGTCAGACCAAGGTCAGGGATCAGGCCTGAAAAATACCCCCATAAAGCACCATTTTATCAAAAGATTTACTTTCTGACTTCCTAATAAGTGTTTGAGTCACATCTTTGGGAAGGGACCAAGAGCTGGACTCTGACCATGAGGGAATTCTGCAGAGTGCTGGTGGGATGCAGAGAGCAGTGACTCATGGCAGGTGAGGGCAGGGACACATTCCTGGGAGCTGCAGCCCTGCAGGTGGAGTCTGTCCCACCCTGATCAGCCCAGGGCACAGCCCAGCCATCCCAATCAGCTCTCTGAATAAAGGTGCTTGGAAAGGTTAATTTGTCCTTCAGGGATTCACTGCTTCTGACTCGGGAAGAGGGAAGGAGCAGCACTCCTGGAATTCTGTGTATCCATGGCTGGGCTGGTGGCTCATGGCCCTGCAGACTCATTGTGCCTCCTCCTGGCTCAGAGTCCCAGCTGGAAGGGAGGAGAGGGGCTGGAGCAGCTCTTTGCTTGGGCAGCCACAGGCACACCCTGACTGTGGGGGGAAGCACCTTGGCAGAGGATTCCCAGAATCCCCAACACCCCTGGGATCCGCTGGACAGGCCAGGGTGGAGACAAACTGGTTAACACAGATTAACTGCAACAGTGACCAAGACGTTCCTCTCACTCCTGGCAATGAGGATGGGGTTTCCCAAGGCCCTGCAGTCCCAGTGCTCCCAGTAAGGCTTCCGGGGTTACTGGTTTGCCATTGCTGTGGCCGGCAGCTCCACCTGCTGGCGCCGGGAGGACTCCTGCTCTGCCCCCAGTCCCATCTTCTGCCGATGGCACATCCCACCTCCAGCTCCCCTGGGGAAGGGGATCTTCCTACAGTGTCTCCAGCACATACTGAGCCTTCTCCAGCTCCTGACATCAGTGTTTGGACAGAAATCTGACCTCTGCTCAGCTGGGCCTTAGTCCTGGCAAGCAGCACGTGGCTAAGGGGTTATTCCACGCTGTTCCACCAAGGAAGGGGAATCCAGCTGTGAATTCCAAAGCACTCCACTGCTGGACCCTGACCTGACCATCCCTGTTCTCCCCTGGCCCTGCAGCCAACGAGAAGTCTCCTTTTGGGAGGACAGGGAAACACTCAAAGCCCTCTGAGGCAGCTTTTTTTCCACCTCTTCCACAGAAGGCTGATCAAAAGGCAGGACCTGTGAGCAATCCCTGCCTGACTTCAGCAGGGTTCTCAGTGAGCAGGAGGATGATCCCACCTGTGAAAGGGGCTTTCCTTTCCTGCTGGTGGCTTTGGGATCTGTAAGGAGACTGGAAGGGGTCTTTAAGCAGTCACTCACAGCTAATTAACTTAATTTAAACAGCTATTTAAACACCTTAATGGTGGAGAGGATGCTGATTCTTGATGCCCTTCAGCTTCTGGAAGAAGCCAGCAGGTTAAGGTGTGAGGTGTTTCAGTTTTGTATAAGTGATCTTTGTCTTCCTGAATATCCTCAAAGGGGATTTATTTAAACATGAGACATCATCCTCCAGGTCCCAAAGGGAAGAAAAGAAAGGCTTAGCTTTGAAAAGGGACCCCAGAGTGGATGTGGTGGCAGACAGACCCAAACAATCAGTAGGGTAAAAGTGTTCTTTAAGGAGCCTAAGGAAGGGTTGGTTTAATGTGCCATCAAAAACTGAGGCTTGGGGGAGAGGGGCAGATGCAGAGGATTAAAGCTGAGTTCTACCAAGTCCTTAAAACTCAGATTTCTTGGAATAATGCACTCTGGTAACAGATCCTTGAAAAAGCTTGGACATGCACAGAAGCATGAAACTGCAGCAAGCAGTTTGCTGAAGTTCAGTGAGCCTGTCTCTTCAAAACTACCAGTTTTTATTTCATCTTTGACTGTATTATGTATATTTGGCTAAGCAGAGAACAGTAAATTATTCTGTCACCAAAGCCTGCAGCACAAACATTCCCAAAGCCTTTCTGTATATAAGTCATGTTGTACAGGGAGATGTTTTTTCCCAGCCCATAATTTAAAAATCCAAATAAAACACCATACCCTTTAGTAAACAGACATCAGTTAATTCTGCAGATTCAAAAAGATCTATGGTATCAACAGGCAGCTGTCCAAGTGCTTCAAATCATACTCACTGCCAAAATGCTGGAGTTGATGTAGAACAGCATGCTCAGGCCTTGAATGCTGTCACATTTTTCCACACTTACTGATCTGATGCATTTTGTGGCCTGGTTTACTAAAAACCCTAAAAAAAAAATAAAGTCCAAGTGTTATTGAAGGAAATTAAAGATTAATTATGAAAAGCAGAAATAAGAACCAATATAATAACCTTAAATACAAGAACGAAAGCAAAGATCATCTCTTTGTAGATAAGGATATAAAGAATGATCCTCTCTTAAATTCTAAAAAAATGCTGAGATGAAATATTGCTTCTTTACAAGTAGAAGCTTCAAAAAAGCCAGAAAATTACATATTCCTTCATTTTTGAGATCCCATAAGAGTTCTTCTTTCACAAGAGGTTCTAGTTCTCCTCTAGCTGTGGGCCCATCATGACAGTGGGGTTTGAAAATGCAGGTCTGAGTTTGGTTGTGGGTTTTTGGTTTTTTTTCCTGCCTCTGTAGATTTTCAGGAAATCGTTTGAAATGTTAAAATGTGGAGCTCCAGCCCTGGGAAAGGCACCTCAGGGTCCAGCGGGACAGCTGGCAAAGGCTGCCCGGGCAGGGCTGCAACACCCTCCTCCCTCAGGGGGTCACCCTTGTGCCACCTGATTAAACCAATTATGCCAAAGAAAGGTGGATAAACAGCCCATTCACAAGATTCTTCGGGATTTACTTTGAATGTTCAGCAGAATTTTCAGCAAAACAACTTCCATTCCATGTCCTCAAGAACACAGAAGCAGAAGCCGTTTGGAAGTACTTTGTTCCCTTTCTCTTGAGTTCCCACTGGGGTGTGTGCCAGCTTTCTGCCTCGTCGCTCTCAAGGCAGAGCAGGATCCTCTAAAGCAAAGAAAATGGAACAGAAATGCATTTTCCAACCTGCAGGATTTGCATCGGAGCACCAGGAGGAGACAACAGGACTTGGCAGCCTTAGAAATGCATCCTCTGTCTGGACAGGAGCCCCATACTGCCAGAGAAAACACATGGTCAGGTGCACAGGGGTGTTCCAGCCCAGCACAGCTTTAGAGCATTCTTATTAACAATAGAGAGGAATAAAAGAAGTGTTTATTTCCCCTGTATCAGTAATTTATACTACTTTGTGCATCAGTTTTTAAGCCACTGCTACAGCTTCATGTTTAAAATAGAAAAAAAAATGACTTAGAAGTTTTTCAAAGTTCTTAAAAATTTTGTTCATTTTTTAGGTGAGTTAACACAAAACACTGCATTTCTTATTTTGACATTTCTACATTTAAAGACCAATATAAATTTTATCTCTTATTTAACTGCGTTATTTAAAAGCAGATGCAAAGAATGCTGACTTGTTCTTTTATGGAACAATCTAACACTAATTGGATCAGACCTAATTCCCCTCATATGGAATCAGGCAATTCTTTACCTGATAGCTGTGAGTTTCATTTGCATCAGGAGGGTCTGGAGCCTCCGTGTCCACACTCCAGCCCTCAGGCTCAGCACTGAAAGCAGCACCTCCAAACTCACTAAGCAAACGATCAAAGTTTTCTGCAGTTGGCATTTCAGGGGAGTTGAGGTAGAGAGCTTGTTTATCTGCCAGGACATCCAAAGAGTGAGAGAACTTGAAGGATCAAAGACACAAAACCAGCATTTAGTAACAATTTTTCCTTCTGGAGTGGTTAAAAATAACAATGCAGCTTAATCTTTTCTTTAAGAGAAAACCCAGAGAGGATGTTAAATCATTAAATCTTCAACCATTTCACCCAGATCCATGAAAGCACAGATTTAATCTGAAGGAAAGAGCCTTGCTTTCAAAATCCTGGTTTCTAACAGGATCATTTCCAACCCTGAGCTGTCAATTAGTGTCTACAGCTTCCATGAAAATAGTCAGGTGATTACTGCACAGTCTTAATTAAGAGAACACAGTGCTGATCACTTTTAATCCCCCTGCAAGTCACTTCAAAGCTGGGCACAAAGGATTTGTGCCACAGGTTCCTTTGACTGGGAAGTCAGTTTTCCATGAGACAACTTGAAATTTGATTTATTGGGGATGCTAAATGATTTTTTAAAAAATAAATATTTTTTCAACAGAGATGACTAAAAATACAAGATGTTTTAACACCACAGTTTTACAAGTGAAAGGAGCACAACATGAGGACTGTGAGCAGACACACTTACCAGTTTTCTGAGAGGTTTAATAAAATAAAAACAGTTCTCAATTTAGTGTTTTTCTGGTATCTAAAGAGCTTACAAAAAAATACCACCACAATGCTTGGCACTGGCAACAACTCCACTTACAGTTTGTAGCATGAATGCAGAAAATACTGGGATTGACTTGGTCCACTAACTGGAATATCCTTTCTGGTGGATTGGCTTCAACATCCAGGGAGTACACAGCAGCTTTCTGCCTGCACAGATGGCTGTCACCTCTGCAGACAACAACAACAGAGTTAGTGCTGACCACATTTTAAAGTTCTTCCCATGTAAAGAGGCAAGAGCATTAAAAAAAAAAAAAAGCATAATATTACTGTTTAAACACAATTTGTGCAACTGTGTATCCTTAAAAGGCTTCTGTTGTTTTATACTCTGTGCTTCAAAATAAGTAATAGGGAATTCCCTCCCATGTTTTATTTGGCAGAGGAGACTGTGAGCAGCAACATGAAGGAAGGTAAGAAACAAGGAAGAACCTGCCAGTGAATATTAGAGCTAAAATGACAAATTTGGTGGGATCCAGATGGATGAGGCACCAAACGTGCAGGGCACATCCCAGTGGGAAGCCTGACCTTTAGGGTCATGTGAGGGCAGGCCCCTTTCCTGCTGTTTCAGAGACCACACTGATCCTTTTACCTTGGGATCAGCCAAACTAACACAAATATGCACATATATATTATAAGCCCAGATGTAAATAATGAGATCCACAATACTTGCAGACATTGAAAACCCCTGGATGTTCATGCCAAAGGAACATTTTACACCAAAAGAATTTGGGGAAAGAAAACCAACTTCATTTTAGGCTTTTCTAGTTGACAAAGAACAGTCACCCCAGACAATTAAAGTGTCGCTCAGGAAGGTGTTGATTAGACCTTTCTGATACATATAAATAACTCTAAATGGGTGACAGGAGTCATTGTGTGCAAGAACAATAAGAAACCACAGTCTGGAATGATTGCTAATTCAAATTTCAAAGCACCAAGAATAAACCCCAGTGTTCAGATTGGCATAATTTATACAGAAGGTGGGCTGAAAAGCTGCACGTTTTGTTCTGAGAGTTCACCAAGAGATCTTTTCTTCACATTAGGATTTTGAAGTGAGCTTTCTTAAATCCTTTTTGAGAGGATGAAACTGGGGGAAGGGGTTTTTACATAAACTAAGCAGCAGAGAAACAACTACTGCCTTTACTTAATTGGTATAATGTTACATTTTAGTGGCTGTGAGGTGACAGACTGGCAAAGAGGCAGCAGGTGGGGATGGTGACTTTAAAACTAGGAGCAGAACAATGCTCACACTACTTCAAGAAGCCCTGATCTGATCAAGTCTGTAGCTCATATCATAAATGTAATCAAAGAAGTTACTGATTAATTGCTAATGACTCACAGAGGTGGCCAGACAGTATCACTTTTCTTACCTTCCAGACACCTCATTATATTGACGGAAGTGAAAAGATACATCATATTTCCCCAAAAAATAAAGCACCGCTACCTGAGTGCCCACAGAGAGGAGCACAGTGACACAGGAGGAACAGGAGGAAAGAGGGAATAAAAAGGGGAATGAGAAATTTGCTGTTTCCCCAGGCTGGGCCCAAAGGTTTGCAGGCTTAGTGCAGGAAGGTGAGGGGAGTCAGGATGGCAGCAGGGAGGGGGCAGAATTGGGGAGGGGGTTTGGTGGTTTATTGCCATTTATCCACTCACACGACCACGGGGACAGAGCAGGTGGTGAAGAGGCTGAACTCCTCGGGGCTGCAGTCGGGGTCACAGCAGCAGTTGGCATCACACTGTGCCACCAGCAGGTCACACACACACAGCCTGGCCACTGCAGGGAGAGCACAGCACAGCTGGGGTGGGGACCTCACAGCCTGTCCCCAAACTGTGTCCCTGCCCACCCCACAGCCTGTCCCCAAACTGTGCCCCTGCCCTCTGTCACTGACTGTCCCCAGACTGTGTCCCGGTCCACCTCACTGCCTGTCCCCAAACTCTGTCCCTGCTCACCACACCTTCAGTCAAACCCAAACTCATGGGCTCTTTTTGGAAGTCCTTTTTAAAAGCCAGCCTTAGAAAAATCTATTTGGGACACATGGACAACTGCAAGACATGCTAAAATGTCCTGGTGCGTCCCCTGAGAAATAAAACCTCTAGCAAACAAATATATATAAATTAACATAACATAAATCAAAACACATTAATTATAATCATTAAATCATAAATGAATACGACAATACTAAATAAAAAAACTAGCATGAATTTTGAAGGTATGAAAATACACTCAGCCTTGTAGAGGGAAAAAAAAAGATACAAACAAGGTGTTGGTTCCAACTTATTGGGAAGAAAATAAAACATTTGGAAAGAGCAGTGAGCTGTTTGTAAGCACTGGGCAGTAAAACCTTTCCCTGATGTGCCAACACAAACCGGAGTTGAATTCTTTGAAAATGTTTTCTCTCTCTGTCTTTAGCTGCTGTGAAATATTGTAATCACAGTTCACTGTGATTTAGGAATTGCTAATCATTCTGTAAAGTGACTCCATGAGATGTTTGGCAACTCAGACCATGCTTGGCTTTTCAAGTTTATAAATTCAAAGAACAGATATTACACTACTGAACTGTTCTTGAGAGCTGCTGTTCTATAATAAATATTGACTCCAGAACAGCACAGAAGGAGGAAAATTAAGGTCAGGGTTTTATTAGCAACACATGCAAAGAGCATTTTCATAACGAGTTATTTTCTCTGTCTGACTGTTGCCTGTTCCTCTATGGCCTTGTGGATGTTCTCTGACCACCTGAACAGAATCCAGGTATTTCTCGGACTCTCTGAAGCCCTGCCTGTTCTGTTGGCTGAGTTCAGCCCTGGAATCCTTAGTTCACCCTGGAAACAAGAGAAGTTCAAACAGGGATGATTAGATTGCAAGGCTGTGTCTCCCAGATTAGGCCTTTAAGTCTCTTTTCCCTACGGAGGTAGCACTGGGACAGGCTCCTTTTGGCATGTAACAGGGATGGAAATAAGAAGCAGAACAAAAGTGTAGCCCACTACAGAGTGAGGAAAGCCCTGCTGAGAGCACAGTCACACAGATCTGTGGGCTGTGTGGTGTAACAATGCCCCTGAACGAGGGCTCTGAAGCAGAGCTGCACCTGGAGCTCCCCGGGGACAGCCCGGGGGTCTGGGTCCGTCTGTAGGGTCAGAGCAGGGGCTGTGGGGATAGCAGACCCTGCCCTGCCCTGCCCCACCCCGGGGGCTCACAGGGTTGGGTGATGGGCAGGGACGGACACGCTGCGCCCCTCAGTGTCCCCAGCGCCTCCAGGGTGGCCACGGGCTCCCTGAGCCTTCGAGGAGGCTCCGAGCAGCGCCGCGGCCACCCCCAGGCAGCAGCCAGGCAGTTTCCCCAGTCCCGGGGCGGCCGGAGAGGAGCCAAAGGCCCGCTGCCCACAGCAAGCCGCGACCGGGGCTGTCCCTCGGCCCGGGCCGCGCCGCACAGCACCCACCGTCCGTGAGCGCGGCCGGCGCTCGGCAGGCCCGCGGCTGGGCGGCACCGCAAGTGTCCGCGGGCTCCGCGCTCGGCTCTGCCGCCCGGAGCGGTAGCGGCAGCAGGAGGAGGAGGAGGGAAATGAGGACAGTAAAGGCCTCAAGCCGCGGCGCCACCATGGCGGCCGCCCTTAGCAACGGTTGCCAAGGCGCGCGGGGCAGCGCGGGAAAGGCGATCGCGCCTCTCGCGAGACTTGGCGGCCGGAGGGGGAAGGACGGTGCTCCCCTCACGCCCCGCCCGCCATCTTGGCCGGGGGGCGGCCTCCAGGGACTCGCAGCGCCCCTCGGGGCTCTTCAGGCCGCCCATCGCGGGGAGCCGCTACACGCCGGGCGCTTGGCTGCATTTGGCCGCCGAGGTGGTGCCAGCCCAGCCGCTGGTGTCCCGCAGCGCCCTCAGGAACGGCCCAGCCCGGCGCCGGTCGGGTGTCAGTGCCCCCTCAGTTCCGAGGAAGAGGTTTCAGGGGGAGCGACCCACGGAGGTGATTTGGGGGGAAAAAAACTGCTGGAAGGCCACGCGTAACAATAAATAAATGGGGGGAGTGGTCCCTTGTGAGATACCAAAGTATATATTTTACGTATTTTTCTGTGGTTTTAGTAATCTTTCCTTAAGTTTCAAAGTTTCTCCTGGACATGCTCCACTTCTTTAATGCTCAGTGTGTATATTCATTAATCATGTTAGTAAGCTGGCCACATACACAGGTAACTTTGAGTTCTTTTTCAACATAAACGATTGAATTTGGAAAAGCTGGGCTAGAGTGTGACCAAATGATCACAGTTCCTTTGGATTGCCTTGCAGATGTAACATCCAGGCTTAAATTCAAGCAAAAATTTGTTTTAAAATGAAACTTGAGGTTTTCTGCATTACCTGGTGGAACACTTTGTCCCAGCCCCCTGGCAGAGGTTGGGGCAGGGTGAGGGTTGGTCTTTTCTCAGGGAATAAGTGACAGGAGGAGAGGAAATGGCACCCAGTTGTGCCCAGGGAGGTCTAGATGGGATATTAAGGAAAATTCCTTCAGGGAAAATGGTCAAGCATCAGAACAGGCTGCCCAGGGAGATGATGGAGTTGCCATCCCTGAAGGTGTCCAAAAAACATGTGGATGTGGCACTTGGGGACTTGGTTTGATGGTTGGACTTGATCTTGGAGGTCTTTTCCAAGCTCAGCAATTCCACAAGTCTTTGATCTGGTCAGGAGCAGCTCTAGAACATCAGTTCCTGCAGCACTTGATCCAGTGCATCTCTAGGGGCTTGGTTTCTCCAGCAGGGTATTCCTGGAGTCTGGAAGGGAAGCCAACAAAAGATATTCCAGCTCTTAAAACCTCGAACATTACAGCTTCATCCCTTGGAAATGGAAATAATTCCACAGTGTCCCTCCTTGAGCCGTGCAGTTCCCCCCAGGGGTGTGATGAGTTACA
Organism: Formicarius rufipectus; assembly: GCA_013399695.1. Lineage (NCBI taxonomy): Eukaryota > Metazoa > Chordata > Aves > Passeriformes > Formicariidae > Formicarius > Formicarius rufipectus. The sequence goes on along the minus strand of VXAU01004244.1, from coordinate 561,722 downwards.
CAAGACAGGCCTTTGTCTGATCCCTCAGTGTCAGGTGCTCTGATGTTATCAAAGAGCTCCTGACCTGGATCTGAAGTAGCTCCCTGTCATGTGGCCAAGCCCTGGAGTCATCCTTCCCATGGAAAGACCTTCCTACAGGGACACAGGGAGGTGAAGGTGAGGATGGGCTGTGCTCCTCAGGCCTGTGTGTGCCTTACATCCCAAAATAACCTGCCTTGGGTCTCCATCCTGCATTCCTTGATCCAAAGTTTCCCCCTCGGGGATGAAGAGCTGGCGTGTCCAGGCTCCTGGAGTTTTGCTGTTCCTGAGATGATCTGGATTCAGCTGGAAGCATCCATGCACTTCCTTCCAGCCATGATGTTACAGGGATAGGCTTGGGATTTTTTTCAGGCTTGAAGAGGAGTGTTGACTCTCAAATCACCTCCCTTTTGAAAGGAAGCTGCAAAAGTGGTACCGTGGATCTCTGATTTTCACTTCTCACAGAGGCTGTGCCAGCACTGGCTGCAGCCATCCAAGAGAATATGGGCCTGTAGTTGGAGCAAATCCTGGGAATCTTAAAATATCCATCTCTTTCACCATCCCAGAGAAACAGAAAGACAATCCTGCAGGAGAGAGAGCGGGGACACATGGCTGAGATCTGACCTCTCTCTGAGGGAAGCTGATTTGGGGCCTCACAGGCCCTTCAGCTTCCCTGACTAATCTCCCAGACAGTCAGTTAATGAGGATTTCTCCTACCTACAAGTCCTGCAAAGTTGGAAACTTGGGATTTATTTTGCAGGCTTGGAGGGGAGAGTGGTTCTTGATTTACTCATCACCACTGGTTGTGTTCTGTCTTCCTGTTCCCCTGCAGTGCCATGAGATAATTGATATTAAAACTTGTTAGTTTACATGTTTCTGATGCATTTAAAATCAGTTAAAAAGGGCTGTTGACAATGCATCAGGGAAAATAGAATTTAATACATTCTTTTTGCATCCAGAATTACTTGGCAAAGCTGATGATGCACAAGGGACCAGTCTCCAAGATGAAAACCAAGCTGGAATCTGAAAGCACAGATTGCACCCTGGATGAATGTGGGCAGGAGCTGGATGAATAAAGAGGTATTAATTCTTCCTGCATCTACCATTGAAACAGTACTGGGCAACTGTTCAATAGCAAAGTGGGATGGAATTAATCTGTTCTACTCATGACCTTTTTTTGTTTTCTCAGAAGTGTTAGGGCTTCACTCAGAGCAACAGTTAACCTAAAAACCCATCTCCAGTATTTGCTGTAAAAGAAGAATAGGTCAAACAAGCTGTTGTGTCACTTCAGCTTCCCCTTTGTTAATGTTTAAGTGACTGACTCTGAATCCCTCAGCTGTAGGATGTGACTGTTCAATAAAGTCATGAAGCCTCTCCAGAAATCTGTACTCACAAGCAGAATGCAGTGAGTAAAGTCCCTGCAGAATGGAACTTAGAGAAAACACACAAACCCCACCTTTGTCATGCAGAGGGGAAAGGCAGGATGAAAACCATGTCTAAGAAAAACTATTTGAAACACCCATACACACACACCAAACCCACCTTTATGCTGGACTTCTCAAACAGGTTCCAAAGAGTTACTCCAAGTGTGTAGGGCAAGATCAGGACATCAATAAATAAAGCTTGTTCTCCATCACAGAGATTTTTATTTATCCTGTCAACATGAGTTCATTAATAATTAAAGAGGGCACTGTGATCCTCATGTGGGAGGTCCTAGAAAATGAAAATTCAAGCAGTTGAAGATGCAGTAGGTTGCTGTCTATTGAAAAAACATGTTAAGGGATTCACTGTATTACTCTTTTAATGATAATTAAAGGCTGCAAGATTTTGATGTGCATCTAAGCATTACAGTGTGGCCTTTGCAATGCAAATGGGGCAGAACTGAGCCCCATCAAGTAAAATCAGGGGAAATAACTGATTATAAATACAGATAAAACTAACAGAGAAATGCTCAGACTAAGCAAAAATCCCTACTTACATTTCAGTTTCTCCCATCCAAGCTTATAGTAGTAATTCAGTTAAATTTTTTTGGTTTTAACCATGTAACTTTCACCACAGCCTTTCCCTTTTCAAATTACTTGAGATTTAAAGAATTTAATTACTTGTACACAACTAAAGTGATGTTCCTCAGAACAGGGCACCAATGTCTGTCCTGCCCATGGACATGTATCATTTGATTAAATGTTTTAGTGTTATTTTTAGACATTTAAACTAATTCTGAGTAGAATCAGCTTATTACCACAGTCTTCATAAATTATGATGGATGAGACGTTCAGACCTGTTAGGCAGTTTTCAGTGATAAAAAATGCAGAGTTAAGGTAATAAAAGAGCTTCTCTAGGCAGTGGTACAATTCCTGTCACTGTGAACTTTTAAAATGAGGAGAAAATCCTAAGAGGAAATGGTTTTGGATGTGCATTACTTGATCTAAATATATCTTTTCAGCTTAATGCCATTCACAACAATTTTAGCACTGACCAAAAGTCAGTCACCACTAAACTTACACTAGTTTGTATTTTAAGGGGCACTTGGGTGACTTGGGTGAGACTCTAAAGAAATTGGGGGAGAAACTGCTACAAAAAATAAATCAGCTTTCCAGGATTTTGGGCAGCTTTGGAGACCTTTGAGCCATTCCAGTGCTTAAAGGGGCTCCAAGGGAGCTGGAGAGGGACTGTGGTCAAGGGCCTGGAGGGATAGGACAAGGGGGAATGGCTTCCCACTGCCAGAGGGCAGAGATAGATGGGATACTGGGAGGGAATTCTTGGCTATGAGGGTGGGCAGGCCCTGGCACAGATTGCCCAGAGAAGCTGTAGCTGCCCCTGGATCCCTGGAAGTGTCCAAAGCCAGGTTGGACTGGGCTTGGAACAATGTGGGATAGTGGAAGGTGTTCTGCCCATGGAAGGGATGGCACTGGATGAGTTTTAGAGTCACTTCCAACCCAAGCCACTCTGGGATTCCAGTTGGTGATCTTCTGACTGCATCTTCTCTTGACTTTTCCACATGGGCAGTCTGGTTTTGTCCTTCTCACATTAGTTTGGTGTTTAATGCAACTGTGCTGTGTTGAACTTATCTTTCCAAGGGTTTGCTGTTTGACAGATCACTCTAAGAGTTCAAGTGGACAGACATTTGGAATTAAAAGTCAAACCAGGCTAAAATAAACTGCATTCTGGTCTAGCACAACATTAGCCCTTAAATCAATAGTGAGAAGCCTGGGCAGTCTGTAGGGCAGATGGCATTATAGGTCATATTTATCATGCTCCAATCTCAGGACTGAGACTTGGGAGGGAGGATTGACGTCAGCTACAAGTGAATCAGTTTGAAAACCAGCTGAAAACCTGCTTGTGCTTCCAACAGTTGATTATGTTGTGCAGCACTTCTGCTTTGCACTCCCTGGTGCATATATTGGTGTGAGCAAGCCTAGCAGGAAGAGTTCATGTTGTTTTTGCAGCTTAAATGGGCTGATGTAAGTAGATCTTGGACTTTGAGGTGGGAAGATTCCACCCAGCTGCAGTAACCAGGGGGATGCCCTTTGCCCGAGTTTTTGTGCCAAATTTGTGCCTTGGGGAATTTTAAACAAATATCACTTGGCAGGATATGGACCCTCTGGGTACAAGAATAACACTGAGTGAGGCAGCAGGGCACGGGCTGGGAGGGATTTACAGGGACAACTATCCAGATTGACACCGAGCAGTGGGGAAAACCAGTTCTGAACTGTTTTATGAAGAGTAGTTGGGTTTTGTCTCACTGGAGCCCAGTGATCCTCTGAATGAAAACCAGCAGCAGCTTCTCATCTGGCTGCAGTGGCCTTGTCCTTGTGCAGGAGTGTGAAAGAGTTCAGCAAAGATTACTAATTATCATGGAAATTATGAGCTGCTCTGCCTGTCTGGACAGACCTGGGTGGCTGACCTGGGATAGAATCATGGAATCATTAATGTTGGAAAAGACTCCAACATCAAGTCAACCTTCAGCTGAGTACCCCTATGCCCACTAAACCATATCACAAAGTGTTGCATCTACTTGTTTGCTGAACATTTCAAGGAATGGTGACTCCACCACTTCCCTGTGGAGCCTGTTCCAAAGATTTCCATGGATGGAGGAGTGTGAACTGCTCATGGTGTGCCTTGGCTTGGGAGCCCTCAGTGAAACACAGTCCTGCTCTGCCAAGTGTGTTTGTCAGCCCTGAGCTCACTGAATGTCTCAGCCTGTGAGCCAGGGCTAATGGGCAAGGCACCATGGAGAGAACATCCCATCCAGCTCTGGGAAACACATTGCACGGGGCATGGAGGACTTGGGGTTATCTGGGAGTGCCGTGAGGGATCCCAGACTGAGCAGCTTGGCCAGGTGCTGTGGGACAGATCACTTTGCACTAACCTGAACTTCCTCAGGGCACTGTGGCAGAGGTGCAGAACAAGGACTTAGGCCAGGCTGGACTTGTCCTAGAAAGGACCTGGACAAGGAGGAGGAAGGAGACGGAGGGAAGGAAAAGAATGATTCTGTGGAGGAATCTCTCAAAGCATGTGCTTCCCTTTCCTGATAAAGTCACAGAGGGCGAGGCACTGAGAACTACCTTGTTTGTTTGCTCTCACAGCCTGACAGGCCCTGGCAGCAGCACCCCCTTATCTCCACCACGTTGGCACGCTGGGCTGCGTTCCCTAATCCACCACACCGCCTGCTCCTCCGGCTCGCTCCCCTTGCCTTGGCCCTGCCCTCACAGCAGGATTAATTTTTAATAGCTCTGGATACAATTTCAGCTCGAGCTGGAAAACTTTCATGCTTTGCTTAAGCCTTTAGCAGTGTAATGGGAGAGGTGTTGTCTCTGTCAAGGTACATGGAGTGAAATGCCTCCCATGTGGTAATGATGGTGCTTCAGCAGCATTCCCATGGGCTGGGGCCATGGAGCTTGGCTCTGTCTTTCACTGCAGCAGCTTGGGCTGCAGGTTTCACACCTGCCTCTGCTGTTTGTTATTTAAGTTATACCAGTGGCAGCCGTGTGCATGCAGAGGAATTAAATGAATTTCCAGTGCTGCCTGCTGGGACCTTCCAAAGGGGCAACAGGCTAGTTTGCACACCCACGAGCAGAATGGAAAATTGAGCTGTGGAAAGCGAGGAATTGGGTGTTTTTGAACCCAGTGGGTCTCTATGGCACTGAAGCTGTTGGTGTTAGAGCTGGGCAGGGAGACAGCTGAGAGCTTTGTGTCCCACTCACTACAGTTCAGTGGGGTTTGGTGACTGCACACCACGGCAAAGTCATGAGGGTTTGATGTGGCATTTCACGTTCCTTCCCCAGCATGGGATGAACTCCCAGTGCTGCCATGGATTTCCACAGCAGCCTCCCCTGCCAGCTCCCTCTCCAGTCGCCCTTTCAAAGGCACATCTTTGCGGGGTGTGACTCCCACGGCCTGACTGGGCACCCGGAACTGTGAGCGGCCGCCGAGCCCGAGCTATGCGGGGCACGAAAGACACGCACAGGGCGTGGAGGGGGAAAGGGGGAAAGCATCTGGGTTAGGCACGGGATGGCTCCAAGCGGGGCCCAGGGCTGCAACTGCCGTAACTGTGGGGAAGGAGTCAGGAGTGACCCGTGGGGGTCTCTGTGAGGGGATCGCTGTGAAGGGATCACTATGAGGGGGTCTCTGTGAGGGGATCATTGTGAGGGGTCACTGTGAGTGGATCACCTTGAGGGGTCTCTGAGGGGATTGCTGTGAGGGGATCGCTGTGAGGGGTTCGTTGTGAGTTGTCGCTGTGAGTTGTCGCTGTGAGTTGTCGCTGTGAGTTGTCGCTGTGAGTTGTCGCTGTGAGTTGTCGCTGTGAGGGGATCGCTGTGAGGATCCCCCGTACTCACCATGAGCGGCGCTGCCCGCTCTTTATTGTCCCGCAACATGCAAATGAGGTGCCGCGGACAGCCAATGAGCGGGGCTGGGGNGGGCGGAGCCGCCGGGCCGCGCCGGGCGCTGCGCTGAGCTGGGCGCGCGCGGCGAAGATGGCGGCGTCGGTGGTGGTGGCGGAGGGCGGAGGGGCGCGGGGGCGGCTCTGAGCGGGCACAGCACCCGGACACAGCCCGGACAGCGCCCTCACACAGCCCGCACACCGCCCGACACAGCCCGCATAGCGCCGCGGCTAGCGCCGCAGCCCCCCTCGTGGGGGGCGGCTGTGGTGGGGTTGGCGCGGCCGTGAGGGGCAGCGTGAGGGGCTGCGCCGGGTCGGGCCAGGCCAGGCCGTGCCTGGGTAAGGAAGAAAGAAAGGAAGGAAGGCTGGCGCCCTGCGGCGGGCGCTCGGCGGGCAGGAGGCGGCTGCGCCGGTGGCTCCCCGCGTTCCTGGCGCTCGGCTGCTGGGCGCCCCACGCCATGTTCTCGGTGCTCTCCTACGGCAGGCTGGTGGCGCGGGCCGTCCTGGGCGGCCTCTCGCAGACAGACTCCCGCGACTACAGCCTGGTCACGGCCAGCTGCGGCTTCGGCAAAGATTTCCGCAAGGGCATCCTCAAGAAAGGCATGTGCTACGGGGATGACGCCTGCTTCGTGGCCAGGCACCGCTCCGCCGATGTGCTGGGTGAGTGGCCGCGCCGGGGGGCTCAGGTGGCTTTGATCTCCCTGTCTCCTTCCTTCCCTCCCTCCCTCCTCCTCTCCCTGCTCCGCACATGGCGAGCG
>VXAU01004244.1:487799-555036 GCA_013399695.1 Formicarius rufipectus | reverse complement strand
CGAACAAAGGAGCTGGTTCTGCTTGGCAGTGTCAGCGTGAGCTCGCGTTTTTAGCTTCCCAGGGAAGCTCCTTCCTGCGGCTCAGCCTGCCCTCGGTTTGCGGGCTTGTGTGTGCGGGCCCAGCCCGGACGTTTCACCTGTGGGTGCCTGTAAGGCCCAGTGGCCCCAAAAGTCACGGAAACGGCTCCCAGGGCGTTTAGCTTTTTGTCTGCCTTTAAACCCCCGGTATATTCACTGCGTTTCCCCAGAGGAGAGCACTGGAACAGACACTTCCTGATTGTAGCGTGTGCTGTGTCCTTGTCAAGTGCGAGGCAAAGTGACATTGAGACTGGAATCAAGTGTCAGACTTCAGTTTCGGTGTTTGTTCTGGCCTGGTTGTGCTCTCTGCTTTGACTTCGCGGGCAGGATGAATCTTGAGGGTTCGAATTTTAGAAGGAGTGAACAATGACAGGGAACCAGTGGAGTCTCCAGTGCATGGGCAGCGTGGCTTTTGACAGTGCTTGACCTTTCTCCTGTGTGCTCAAGGTTGAATTCGGCCCACTGACCTTCTGCACAAGTTACTTGTGCTGGACCTACCCGAAGAAAATTTTCACCGTAACTTCGACTCTTACAAAGAAAGCTTCCTGCCCCCTGCCCCTCTTTGGGTTTTTATTTAATTTTTTTCGTATTTATTGCTGTAAAACCGGGGTTGCACGGTGCTGCCTCGTGCTGTGGAGGTGCCTGGTGGTTCGTGGCACTGTAACTTGGTTGCCATTGAGGAGAGCCGAGGCGATTTCTGCAGGAGCTGGAACTCAGTGCTGGGTAACAGTCTTGCTGCTGCTTCCCGAGGGAGCAGGTCCCGCCAGGGGGATGCCACAGCTCTCCAGATGTGCAGAACTTTTAGGCACTCTGCATCTTCTCTCTTGTGCCTCTTCCAGGGAAGCTTTTCTCCGTCAGAATTAGCTGCTGGACACCCTTCCTTTGACATGTGACTAACCCTGGCTGCCTTTAAAGTTCACGTTAGGGCAGCACTGATAAATAACTGAGGGATTGGTATTTGGCCCTAAGAGAAATGCACAGTGTCCTTTGCTTCAGGGTGGACCCTTTGTGTGGGGAAGGGGTGGATTTAGCCCCATTTGATGCTGTTTAGGGGTTTTTGGCCATATTTGGTAATTACTGTATGTGGACCTACAGCTTGTCTTGTCTTCCTACTGGATTCAACAGAGTTGCATTTCTAAGTTGGTCTTTGCCTTAATTTTCATAGCAACTTGTTAACAGACAAAATTCTAGCTCAGCTTGAGGATCAAGCACCGAAGAGGGCAGCAGATGAGAATGTTTGAAGTACCAAGATGAAAATAATGTAAATAGAAAAGCTGTTGATTTGGTTTTGGTTTGGTTTTTTCTTTCCTGTAAGGGTATTTTCATGTTAGTTCTTTATTGCTTTTTTAATGCACTTACAAAAAAAAACAGATCTGTGTATGTTCTGCAAAACCAGTAGTGCTCTGAGTAAAGTTTTGATGCCTCTAATTTGATGCTTTTTCTTCATCTGTAACTCTTAAGTTTACAAGCAGTAGTTTTCTCCCGATTTCTGCTGCTGTGTCCTCTCTTTACTCCCTTTCCCCACCAGCTCTGCAGCTCTGCTGCAGTTTCAGCACCACTAGTGTTTTCCTGCCCTCAGCTCCTCTCACTCTTACCACAAATCTGAGGTTCCCTAATGATTTTTTTTAAGGACCTTCAGAAATTCTGTTCTAACTCCATACCTGCCTAACTCTGCACCCCAGCAAAACTGACTGAGCTGAACCGTTGGGTTTCAAACTGGATTTTTTGGCCTTTAACAAAGAGGCTCACGTGGTTTGAGCCAAAGTGATCACTTGACACAGTAAGTGCTTTTAGAGAGCACTAAATTTGCAGTGTATCACTTGGAGTTAGTAGTCATCAGTGACAGAGCCATGCCAAATAATTAGTTTTAAATTCTTGTGTGCCAGTGTTTTCTAGAACCAGTGTATGGAGGGCTGGGCTGTGTGGGATGGATCTGGGTGTGGTGGAGCAGTGAAAGAGCTACTCCCAGTCCTTTGGCACCAGTGCTTGGGGATTCATTTTCTTAGGTCAAACCAAAGTTGATTTGGCAGTGTGTTTATAGTAGAATCAAAGTGCTAAACACTCCTTTTGTTGTAACTGTACTGTAGAGTCTGAAGGCTCAACATTTAACAGTGTCTGAGCTTTATCCTTCCACAGGGAGATCAGCAGAAAGCTCAAAGATTCCCTAATTTCCAGTTCCTCCATAGCTGTGAGGTGCCTGGTAAGGCCTCTTACTGGTGTGCCTGAATCCTTGGAGCTTTTGTGTCTCATTTTCACTCTTGTCTGGGACATGCCTGTCAAATTTGCATGTTTTCTTCTCTGAGCACAGGGAGAAACAAGAAGCTCAGAACCAGAATGTTTCCTTGGGGATCACTCTGAGAAAAGGAAATGGCTTTACTGCTCGTGTTAATCTCTAGAGCTTTATGATTCAGGCCTGTGTTTCCTTTCTGCTCCTGCTTGTCCATGTTGTCCATTCACTGCCAGGGTGTTCAGATCCTCAGAATATTCAGGTATCTCTCGGAGAAGTGGGAGATGTTCTGGGCTGCTTCGTGTCTGAAGCCTTTGGAACTTCTGAGGACAGAAATACTGTTTTTTTCCAAGCTGAAAACCAAAACTTCGGGAGCTGACAGCTCTGGTTTTCTTCATTAACATGCAAGAAGAATTTTTAGTACATGGGGGCCAAACCAAAGTTTTAAAATACACCATTTTATAACCATTTCACTTCTTTCCCAAGAGAAAACATGAAACCTTTTTCAGAAATGTTGAGATGTGTCACTGGTGACTGATTTTTTTCCTTATTGTTGGGATCTGCCTTTTCTTGCTTCTTCTGCCTTATCAGGCTCCCGGTGTCTTTGCTGGTTTTTTATGGATTTTCCAAGCTGTGGTGTGAGTCATTATTGAAACATTGCAGCAGCCAATGTGCATCCCGTGACAGCAGCACTTATACAATGTCTGTGCTGGGGACACTCCTGGGTGTAGCCACTGAGACTTCACCAGTCTTATAACCATTTCTGGCCCCCAGCAGTAGGAAAAAACTGTCTGGCAGCAGGGAGCTGTTTGTCCACTGCAGAGTTAAAACTGGACAACTGTTCAATCTGCTGCAAATCTTAATTTTGGACTTTTTTTTGGAGGGAGTGGGTCGGTGCTGCAGGGCAGCTCCTTTAAACTGAAAGGAAGTGCACTTTATTTGAAAGTTGAGTTTGCCAGCAGCCTTCATAGGAGGTGAAACTCCAGAGTGGCAGAGCCCCTGGATATTGCCAGTCTCACTGTCATCAAGAAAAGTAAACTACAACATGTAAAAGGATTTGTAGATGAAATGTCAAGGTTGTTCTGGCAGCTGTAGAGGAGGGAGGAGATTCTTCCTTGGATGCCTGAAGGTTACAGAGGACTATGTTAAGTGGTTTATTTGGTATCATACCTATTAAAGAGATTGCTGTCTTATCACAACTTATCACACCAAAGGAGGCAAATGGTGCTCCTCCCTCGGGGATCTCCTGGTGCAGGGGATCTCCTGGTGCAGGGGATCTCCAAGACTCTTCAGCCTTGCAGGCATTTCAGTGTCTGCACCCCCCTTCTCCCCAGTTCCACTGTTGCTGAATGAATACTTTGAGAGATTAAATAGTTATAAGTAGGGAATTTGTTACAAAAAGCAGTTTAGTGTTCTCTTGGAGCTCCCAAAGTCCAGTGAGCGATTCCTCAGGCTTGAATAAAACTGGGAGGAGATCTACCTGGGGAAAAGTGGGTGGTAGCAAGGGGGAGATTAGATATGAGGAACTGTTGCTTTTGCCCAGGAGTAGGTGCACCATTTAATGTTTTCAGTTCCCCGTTTCTCCTGCAGTTTGTTCTTGAGCACCCTCACTTTGCCTCTTGCTGTTTGTTCCTTGTTGTCACTCACCCAGTTGCTCTCTCACCACCTTGCTGTGTGGTGCAGGGGTAGTTTACTGTAGCAGGGTGGATAAGTAACCTTTCCCTTTGTAGCTTGTTAGCAGCCACACACAACCTACCTTTGGGGTTTTGTATTTGACTGGGTTATTGCTTTCTCAAAACCTGGGGGTGGGTGGACAGACACCAGATCCCAGGGAAGCTGCTGGAGGGTCACTGCTGGCTTGGAGCACTGGGCTTGCTCTGGATGGAGAACCTGTCTAGGTGTGTGATTTATCTCACCACTGATAAAACAGGAATCCTTATCAGTTTATCTTGGTTCTGATATGTTGACAATTAGGTGCTGTATTTCAGATTTGTGTGGTGCAACCAACTGCATGGTTTTTACCATTATTTTAGCCTGCTCTTTTTGATGCAAGATTAATTCAGTCCTAGATTCACCCTTTTGATGTTCTTTTGTCAGTGATTCATTGCTATTTCAGGTAAGGATCTCCAGAAATTGAAAGTTCAGTAGGATGTGTGGAATGTCTTAGCACATTCATTGTGGTTGCATGCAAAAGCAGGTCCTGTTGACACACTTGTGCCTGCCTGGGGCTTCTGGGTGAGTTTTGCTCTTGGCTGATGCAATGGTTGGAAGTATCCATCTTTCAGAAGATTTTTGGGACAGGGTGGTACTTTTGGACTCTGACCATGGGCAGGTTAGTTTGCCAGCAAGCCAGAAATTCCCCTCGTAACACTATTTATATTAAACAGAGTTTGATCAGTATTGTGGGCTTGTTATGAACCTTCAGCCTGTTTAATTTCTGTTTATATTTAGTTTGTATTTCTGAACTGGGCAGAACACCTGGATCTCACAAAAGTGTGTATGGAAAAGCAGATCTTGCTGCTTCCAGCACTGGCTGGCTGTTCTGGGCTCCTGCAGGGAACCTCATGTGTGCTGGCAGGAGAAACAACTCCCCATTTGCATTTCAGACAAGTCTTATCCCAGGTGCTTTGAGGATTTTGAGAAGAGCTTGAGCGAGGTGCACTGCCAGGACCCTGCCTGGCCCAGTGTCAGTGCTGCAGCATCACTCACTTGGGCTTTGTCTTGGAACTTCATGCCAAGTGTTTCTCTGGGCGGGGGGGTTGAAATGTGGAATCTCTGAGAAGCTGGAAAAAACCTTGTCCTGGACTGGCAAGTATTTTATCTGGCAGGGATGTTTGTGTGTGTTCCAGCAGAAGGCAATACAGTGGGGTGGTAACTCTCAGAGGTTCTGCACTTCAATCCTTGAGAAATATTTATTCTTTGGAAGCAGTTTATTGTGCAATTTTCCCTTGCTGCCTTTGCAGTGGTGGTTCCTCTGGCTGCAGGCACCGTGCTGTGTCACGTGGAGGTTTGGGTCATTTCTGCATGGGCTTCAACAGGGAACAGCCACAGGAACGTTCTTTCTATCAAATTTTCTCATTTGCTGAATGGCATGAATGAAAAACCCCAAGGACTGTGCACAGCTCAGTTTTAGCAATTCCCAGTCACTCAGCTGGTCTTGAATGTCCTGTAATTCCTCGTTTGTAACGTGGTTCATGCTGGAAAACAATGGTTTGTGGTGCAAATGTGAGCAAAGAAAAACCTGAATGATCTTCTGCACTTGTTAAAAAGGTAATTATTTTGAGTATTTACCTTTTTTTTTCTGTGTTGGATGAAAACAAAGATAAATATATATAAATAGAGCTTGGTAATGATCCTGCCAATAGCAGTACCCTTGAATTTTCCTTTGGTGATGGAGGGAAAATAGTGTATTATATCAGAAGTTGAGTTTTAAGTTCTTGCTACTTCTGGAGTTTGAAATATCTCACAACTAGCCTTGATCCTTGTTTGCTGGGCATCAAATACCACAAACTTTTCTTCAGCTTTGTTCCCCTTCCCTTTTGCTCTGTTTCAGCAGCAGTTTGCTCAGTCTCTTCTAAAATCACATTCTCCTTTCCCACAAAATGTTGACCTTCCCGAGAACGTCGAATGTAAAGATGCTGGGTTTGTCTGGAAAGCACACTGAGGGCAGGATGGGGTGGCTGGAGATCCTGGGAAAAACCTCCTAAGGAAAAAAGCAACAAAGGAGGTGTTTTCTGGGGGTCCCTGAGTGGTGTGGGGCTGGGGCAGGGGAGGTGTTTCACTGCTCTGCTGGGGTTGGGTGCCTGGGGCAACAACGTGGTTTGGCTTAAATCCAAGGAACTGACCTGGGATGGAGCAGGGATCCAGCTGCCCTGGGAATTGGGAAGCAGGCAGTCTGTTCCCTCATGTGTGGTACAAGGCCAAGCCAGAGGAGCTGCTCGTGGGTGTCTGGAGGGTGACTGCTGTGGAAGGTACTGGCAGAACATGCCCAGAGCTGTTTGTAACCTGCAGAAGGCAGAGACACAAAGCATTTCATGGCCCAAGACAGAGCATGAAATGTGCTGCCATGATCAGGGATTGGCATTTCCTGCCCAGAGTGAGAATTGGGCAAACAAGGCCAGGTGGGATACTCTTATTTTTCCTCTACAAGTTGACTGGGTTTTGATAAATCCCCTTCCCAGGTCCTTGCTGTGGTGGCTCTCTGGGACTCTCACTGGAGCTGAAGTGTTTCTGTTCCACACTTTCCTGGGGCTAATGTCAAATAAACATTGGATTGCTTGAGGGAACTCCATAACTCCTGCTGAGCTTCCTTTGGAACTGCCTGGCGAGCCAAGAGCTGTGGGCAGCACTTGTCAAACATCATCTTCTCCTTGCATTGTCCTGCTGTGAGGGAAGTGCAGAGGGACATCTGCACTGGGACCACCTTGAAGGGAGTCAAGAAACCCATTTGTCAGGTGACTTCATGGAAAGCACCACCATCCCACCTGGTCCAGGTCCATCCTAGGTCCAGGGAGCTCCCATCCTAGATGTGTCTGTGTGGCAGCAGGAAGCAAAAGGTCACTCCAGCACAACCTGAGGTGTGAGACCTGGAGGGAGAGGATTAATCTGTTCCTGAGGGATCCAGAAAGGGCTTTTCCAAGAGCTCCAGAGCCCTGCAGAGCTGCTCCCCAGGACAGTTCCTGGAGGATGAACTCAGGGGAATGCTCACAGGGATCTGCATCCCTGGGACATTCTTCTGAGAAAGAAAGGGACAAAGCAGGTGTCTAAAAGGTTGTGCACTATTTTAGGGAGAAAGCTGATTAATGTTGCTGGGCTGTTGAGAATCCTGGCAGATTAGAGTTCACCCCAAGGTCGGCTCCAGCCCTTCCGTCTTGGTTTCACACTGTCCCGTGTGAAGGGCATTTGGACACGAGCAGACTCACTTTTAGGTTCTCACTCACATTTTCATGGCATTTTTTTTCTGAGGAGACTGTCCTTCAGCACAGTCTGAGCTCTGACATTCCCTCTTTGTGCTTTTACCATGGCCACACTTTCGCTTTTATGATGTTACGGAGACCTGGGCTTGAGATGGTTTGTCCCGTGCTGGGGGTCAAAAGTATTTTTGTGAAATTTCCACATAGGTACATTTTAATCTCACATAATGCTTTCAGCAGTATTTGACTTTTATCATTTGGAGGAACTTCGAAGTTCTTTAGCCAAATGGCCAGCAGAATATGGCGTCTGCTGGTCATCTCCCTCTGAACACCCCCTTTCCAGGAGCACTTCCACTGGTTTCCTCTGCAGCTGCTCAGAAGCTTCCAAAGCTTTGGCAGAATTGCTCTAATTTTCTCATATCCAGGTTGCTTTGAACAACTAAATGCAAATGGATTGGATCATAGTCAGTTTTCCTTCTCTTGCTCGGCTGAAGCTGTAAGCAACAAGCTCTCCTTGAAAGGGGTAGGTGCCAGCATTGTGTTGGGTACATGGATTTTGGAATACACAAAAACTGAGATGGCCAAACAGAAGGGATTGTCCTTCTTATGAGCATTGAGAAAAATCTGGGCTGCTGAGTAGTGGGGAAGAGTTTCTTTATAATTTCTGTAGTAGTTAAAATCTTAACAACCCTCACAATTAATTCTTGCTTTTTAATGGGCTCATCAAAAGTTGATGGGGTTGAATCCCTCTTCCCCCCAGATCCCCTATATGTTCTCTGGTGGAGTCAGCCTCCTCATTCTCAGCATTAGGCTTTTGCCTTTTTTTGAGAAATTGAGATTGTATTTAGAGGTTGGTCTGAGAGCAGATGTCAGAAGTTATCGTACAAATACTGTCTTACAAATCCAAAGTGTTCCTCAAGCAGGTGCCGTGTCCTGCCTTTTAGGTACTAAATATCATAAGTGATGTGAATAATGAAACCCCTCGTTTTGGAAGCCACTCTTGCTCATGTAACTCTGCTTTTCTGTTCTCTTGCAGGGGTGGCAGATGGTGTAGGTGGCTGGAGAGACTATGGGGTGGACCCCTCTCAGTTCTCAGGGACTCTGATGAGGACGTGTGAGCGTTTAGTGAAGGAAGGACGGTTTGTCCCCAGCAACCCCGTGGGGATCCTCACTGCAGGCTACTGTGAGCTGCTGCAGAACAAAGTCCCTCTGCTCGGTAAGGCACCACACGCTGCCCCTCCCAGCTGGGCTCTGTGCTGCCTGCACACTGCCGCAGGCCTGCTCCTCTGTGTTGGCAGCTTCTGCAGCAAACCTGCACTTATCTTCTCTTAATGAGCTGAAAACACAGAAAGGGAGTTGTGGTGGTGGCATGCTTCTTTCTCTGGTATGTTTAAGAGCTGTTTGAATGAAGTTAATGGTGCAGGGAGTGTTTGTGTGTGTGTGTGTACCTCAAATAAGAGGCCAGCAGCCTTTCTGTGTGAAGGGTGAACTCACCAGAGCCTGCAGAGCAAGCTCTGCAGCAGAACATGCTGTTGCACATGTGCTCACCCTGTGTTCTCTAGGTATAAATAACTGTTCTCTGCTGAAAACTCTTTGTGGTTGCTTGTGGCTTTTTGCTTAAGCTCTGCAAGGAAAAATATTTCCTGAGGATAACTGGATGCAGTTCTGCTCATTCCTGGCCTTACTGCTCCTGTTGCCTTTTATGTCCAGTGAACTCAAACCCCAGTCGGTTGACTTCAGTAGTTTATATCATCTGATCTCCGGGAGTATTATTTTTATAAATCTTTGTGGGGGATTCATTACAGATCTTTCTGAAAGCCAGCTGAAGTACATGCTTCACATACCCTGTGTCAGCCTTGATGTGAGACAGGGCATTCAGCTGCCTGGGGAATGGGAGCACACAGAGAGGTGACATTTGGCCTGAGCTGACACCCTTGCAGAGGACACTCCTGTAAAGGACACGAGCCCTGTTGTGCACCCAGAAAGTGCTGCCCTGTGTGATATGTGCAGGCTCACCTGACCTGAGGCTCCTGTGCCAGAGGAGTGCAGGGAGCTATATTTAACTTGTCTGCTGAGCTGGGAGCAGATGTTCTCGCATTATAGCCTAAAGAATAGGCTGGAACCTCGGCAGTGACCTTAAGTGTCACTGAAAGAGCAGTGCTCAGTAATTACATTAGGGCTCGGGCTGCTGGATGGTGCTTCTTTGTGCAGAGCAGATGTAGCTGTAAGTGATCTCCAAAGTGGGCCACTGGTGAGAAGGAGCTTCCCCAGGGCTTTGGAGGCCGAGGCAGCTCAGCTGGGCCTGACCTTTCCTGTGCTGAGTCACAAGACCTGCATTCCACATGTGGCCTCCTGGGTACGCTCTGCTAATAGTTAGAATTTGAAACTAATGATCCTTTAGTGTTTCTCCTTCAACAGAGAGCAGTATTTTTAGAAGGAGGAATAAAACTCTGCAATTGCCACAGCAATGAGCGCTGAGAGTTTATTTAAAATCAAGAGAAGGGAGAGGACTTCATTAAGGAGGATTCATTAGGCAATAACTTTTCCTTGTTGTGCTGGATACTTACTTGGTTCATCAGAAGTGAATCCAGCAAATACTATAAAATAAAACTGAAATGAGAGGAAACTGTGCCAGTTATTTAAACAGTGTTGTGTTGCACAACAGTCTTGGACACTGTCACATATAAAATCAGAGTTTTCCCTCAAGTGCTGCTCTGATTTAGCACTCAGTGAGGGTGGAGAAGGGCCTGTGTGTTCACTGGGGAACAAACTCAGGGCAAGTGCATTGCAAGGAACTCTGTGTCAGAAGGGAAATATCTGGCAGAGACAATGCCTGGAGCCAGTTGGGCTTGTGCAGCAGCAGGGCTGGTCTGAGCTCAGCTCGCTGCAGCCTCGTGGTGTGTCCAGCACAGAGCTGTGCTTGGAAGACCCTGCTGGAGGGACAGGGGGCAGAAGATGAAGGTTTCTGATAGGGGGCAGAAGTCAGGAAGAAATGTTGCAGTTGGGTTTCACTCTGGAGGAGGGAAAGGTGGGTGTGCTGTCATGTCCTGCCTGCGGGAATGGAGCAAGTGCTCTTTGCTCTGAAGGACTTTGTGGGTGGTTCCTTTGCAATACTCTAATGCAAAAATAACTCTTTTTGTGGCTTGCAACCAAGCACGGTTGGTGGCACTTTCCCAGTGAATGAATCAAGAATTCCTCAGTGCCCCCAAGCATGACTGGGATAGTTCTGAGCACAGTTGACATGTTTCTGTTGTTGCTTTAATCTGAAATTGTATTTGTCTCTGAAACATGTTCTCTTTAAACTTTGGAAGTTGCTCTCCTGGCGGTGTGACAGGATTCTTAATTGTTAAACCTGGAGCAGGCTCTGCACAGCCAGGTGGGGAGAAAAGCATTGTCATGTTGTGAGCAGAGAAATGCAATAGGACCCAACACTTAATTGCAAACAGTTCTTGCCTTGGTGTGGTTTATTTACAGCTGGTGAGTGGAACTGTGTGGAGAGCACCTGGCATTGTGTGGATGCTGCTGGAATTCTATTATGTCCATGATTTTGGATTTTCAGTATTTTATGGGAGTTCTGTAAATCCAGTCCTATAGCAGAATGTGCTGACATATGTTGGGATGGAAGACTGTAAATAAAGCCAAACAAAACAGGTACTTGTCAGCATAATGTGTTTACCAAAATCAAAGCAGGAGAAGTGAGCCCTACACAAAAATCCTACTCTGTGTTGCAAAGATGCTCCAGCATTTTGCTCTCTGTTTTACAGTCGTTTCGGCGTTGAGCACTTCTGTTTTCATTGTGATGCTTTGCTGAGTGTTTGGCTCGTTGAAGTGGACCGGGAGAGATGGAAGGAAGGAAGGAGGGAGACAGGGAGGGAAGGAAGGAAGGAGGGAGGCAGGGAGGGAAGGAAGGAGGGATGGAAGGAAGGAAGGAGGGAGGCAGCAGGGGTGGGGCTGACGGCGGGCTGTGTTGCAGGGAGCAGCACTGCCTGCATCGTGGTGCTGGACCGAAGCAGTCACCGCCTGCACACGGCCAACCTGGGCGACTCAGGCTTCCTGGTGGTGCGGGGGGGAGAGGTGGTCCATCGCTCCGACGAGCAGCAGCACTACTTCAACACTCCCTTCCAGCTCTCCATAGCGCCTCCAGAGGCTGAGGGAGTCGTCCTGAGTGACAGGTAAGGTGGGTGAGGAGCTGGAGGCTCCCAGAAAGCTGCAGTTGTGCTGCTTTGGGGCTCCTTGTATCGTGCAGGATACCCCAGCCGGGTCCTGCACCTGCCACTCCCCCCTCCAGGTTGTGGGGACATTTATCACCTCGTGCTAAACAGTCACTGAGTGTGGGGCTTCTGCAGCAGGACAGGCTGGCAAGGGAGCTCCAACACAGCCTGTGCCTGTGGCACAGTGTGGCTTCTTTGGGCCAATGGTTATTCCCACAGTTCTGGTCCATGGGAAGGTGTCACTGGCCAAAGCTGGGGGATGTGCTGGTCATCCTGGATGAGTGGCTGGTCTGACCAGCAGCTTTGGTTCCAGTCCCTGCCTGTGCTCCCTTGAGACTGTTTGGAGTAGCTAATTTAGATATCTTGGCACTGAGGTAGTGAGTACTTGAAGAATAGAGCAGAGGGACATGTGACTGTAAGTTGGGGTTCCAAGTAGCTGTTTCCCTCAGCATATTGTATTTGCCCAAAACGAGCAAAAAAAACTGCCTGGCAGAACACCAAGCTGGGAATGAGAGGATGAGGAGAGGACAATCTGTTCACAGGAATGAGTTCTTTCAGAAGCTGGCTTGTTCCTGTGTCTTCCCCTCAGAATGTCAAGCTGATCCATCCTCACTTCATGAAGACTCATCAGTAATATGAAATAAATGTTTAAAAAAATCAGTTTTCAAATTGTGTTGAAATAGAATCAATTAGGTTGGAAGAGACTTCCAAGATCATCAAGTCCAAACAGATACAGCTCTCTAAAATGATTATTCACTCATTAAAGTGATAGCCCTCATCTGCATGTAGGGAGACTGGCACAGCATCTCCAGGGAGGGCCTTGCCATGAAGGACTGCAGTAGGCAGCTCCAGTCTGTGACAAAAGGTTTGGACTCAGTGGTCTTAAGGGTCTTTTCCAACCTAAATGATCTATGAAGTGTCAAGGCTGGTGCAGTAAAGGGTATGATTTCAGTGCCAAAATAGCTCTTTCAGAGTGTTGAAGTTGTTGAAACTTCTGACCATTCTTGCATATGGTTCTACTTCCTCATCATACAACTGCCAAGAGGAAGACAGGGTAGAACTCTGAAATTAGAACCCCTCAATGATCTCAAAAACCTCTTTGTCAGACTAAAATTCAGTGAACATGTGAAATTCCAGAGCTGTAAAAATCTCCACTTCTCTGAGATTCTCAGTCACCCATAGGAACACAATAAGCCCAAAAAGCAGAAGGATAATTGATCATGTCCAGTGGAAGTCAGGGCAGCCAAGTAATCTGAGTCATCCCATAAGAAGGAAAGCACAAGATAAATGTGCTCCCACACTTGAGCTGTGAATCATGATTACAGCTTTCTGCTGGTTCCTCTGCTGTTCCTGACAGAAATTAGTACCCATGGGCCTCCTTGAAACACTTCTCCAGGCTTTTCTTCTTTGTTGTCTCAGTTCAGTGGTGAATTTGGCTAACTATGGGCCCAGGCAGGCAGGCAGCCTGCACTGCAGCAGCCTTCCTGAGGCTGCAGCTCAGAGGGGCACAGCAGCTCCTCTGTGTTTCGGCAGAGCCCCCTCTGGGCTGGGATGCAGCAGTTTCTCTCCTCTAAAGACCCCTGAGGAGTCTTTGAAAATGAAAGGTTTGTTATTATGTTGCCTTTGAGAGTCAGATTTTGCAGCAATATTCATGGCCAAACAGGGTGTTTTCTCCTCTTGGTGTTGTGTAATGTCTTAGACACAAGTCTTCCAACTGGCTGTGGTCTCCTGGTAGTGCTTTCCAGAGATTTCTTACTCCACTGGATTCGAAAGTGATTCCACATCCCGAAGGGCTTGGGCCGTTATGGATGGTCCTTTCAAGTGTTGCTCTCTTACATGCTGGAGATGAGCAGGAGCAAGGCCTCAGCTGCCACTCAGCTTAGTGGTCTCCATGGAGACAGACTCATGAAGCAGATCAGTTTTCAGGCTCGTTCCTCTGGGAATTGTAACTGGGAATTCCTGGTGGCACAGCTGGGACTGTCCCCATTGGCAGTCGCCGTGTCGGAGCTCCCTTGCCAGCCTGTCCTGCTGCAGGAGCCCCACCCTCGGTGATGGTTCAGCACAGAGCCCCACGCTGTGCTGTGGGACGTTCCCCGGGTGTGTTGGATTGCTGTGACCTCCCTGTCCCCTCTGTCCCCTCCCAGCCCCGAGGCTGCCGACAGCACCTCCTTCGACGTGCAGCTCGGGGACATCATCCTGACGGCCACGGACGGGCTCTTTGACAACATGCCTGACTACATGATCCTGCAGGAGCTCAAGAAGCTGAAGGTGAGCCTGGCCCTCCTCAGTGCCTCACACCTTTTGTGCTGCTCAACTTTGCACCCCTGCCAGTGCTGCCAGTGCCCCTTTGTGCTTTATGTCAAACCCCCTCCACAACGTGCTGAGTCCTTTAGAGGCCTTTCATCCCGTGGGAGGGGTGTTGGCCCCAAAGCTCTGTGTCTTGGAGCTGCTTCCAGGCTGAATCCAGGAGGAGCAGTTGGGCACAGATGTCCAGGGGGCAGCTGGTTCAGTGTCAGGAGTGGGGAAGGGAAGGGAAGGGGAGGTGTTCAGTGCAGGCACTGCCGTGGGCCAGCTCCTCACACGCTGCTCCTGCACCTTGTGGAAGGACACACGTGAAAACAGAACACCTCCTCTAGGGTTATTTGAGGGCTGAGCTCACATTTCAAATCATTTCCAGCTTTCCTGAGGGGTTATAAACCAGGAATTCTGATGGAGTGTGTGCTGTCTGAACTGTGGGTTGCACGTGTTGGAAAATTAATGTTCTATTAAAAAAAAAATCCTGGCAACTTTCCCAGATTAGTGACCACAAATGCTCTTTTGAAATAGTAAAAATACATTAAAATATTTTAATTTGGGTGAGAACATTTGGCTTAGGGCTATTTACTTACAGAAAGGAAAGTGTACTTAAGGAGATATCAATATGTATAACCTCCCTGAGGAAACTGCTTTGCTATGAAATGCAAATAAGGGTGACACAGACAATTACAGTGCGGTTTTAAAAGAATTTGGCCCGTTCTTATCCTGCAGCTACACCAGTCACTCCCCCAGTGGCTCAGAGCAGACTGTGGGCAGAGAGGGGCTGTCCTGGGGCTGGAATTCCCTGGTGGGAGAGGCTGAGCTCCACCTTTCGGCGCCTTTGGGAAAGGCACTGGAGTTCCCCGCGGAGTTCAGCCAAAAGTTAATCGCATAAACGCCTGCTAAT
This sequence comes from Formicarius rufipectus, assembly GCA_013399695.1. NCBI lineage: Eukaryota > Metazoa > Chordata > Aves > Passeriformes > Formicariidae > Formicarius > Formicarius rufipectus. The sequence continues at coordinate 540,405 of VXAU01004244.1, read as the reverse complement.
TCCCAAACCTGCGGGGAAGGCTCTTGAAATGGCAGGGCATTTAGACGTGGTTACAGGCAGAAAGGGCAGTGGTTGTCTATCGTGTTGGCTGCAGGGAGAGCAGCCTGGCAGTGAAGCAGCAAAGTGAGTGGAACTGGGGAAAAAGGCCCTTAAAATGCAGCCTGGAGAAAGTTTGTGCTCAGGGCCTTTTTTTTGTTTTCTGTCATCTGACTTTTAAAGTGCCTCTTGTCCCCAGGTGAGCTCTTGTCCATGGGGGTAAGAGGGTCAGGGGGGCAAGAACTGCATTGAAGATAAAACATAAACACCTCACCAAAACCGGGGCGGGACGGAGGTTTGGTCCCTGCAGGGACAGCTCCACATGTCCCCTCTCCTCTGTCTGGAGCATTGGTCTTCTGAGTCTCTAAATCCTGTGAATCCTCCACACCCAAGCCCTGCAGCTGCTGGTGGGGAGTGGAGGCCTGGCCTTCCCTCGGGAGTTTCTAAAGCCCGAGGGGTTGGGCGGGTTCTGCCGGTGACAAGGGCAGGCGGTGAGGGACCTCCGGGACTGGCCCACGGCAGCCAAACAGCTCCCTGGGGAGAACCAACCTCTCTGCTCTGCCATTCAGAACTCCAACTACGAGAGCATCCAGCAGACGGCCCGCAGCATCGCCGAGCAGGCCCACGAGCTGGCCTATGACCCCACCTACATGTCCCCCTTCGCCCAGTTCGCCTGTGACAACGGCCTGAAAGTCCGAGGTGAGAGCGGCTGTTTGTCTGTCTGTGTGTGTGTCTGTCTGCTCCTGCCAGCCCTGCCACACCCTCAGCAAGGGCCACTCCTCCTGTTTCGAAGGGCCTTGGGAAACGGCAGGAGAGCAGCGGGCTCCTGGGGCATTTGGGAGCAGCTGGAGTGTGGAGCACAGGGAGGGGTTTATTTTTAATCGAATATGCACGTTCCTGCCCGATGGGAGTTCTCCAGGTTCCTGGGGGAGCTGGGCTTCATTTGTTCCCTGGGTGTGGGTGGTGTCGTGGGTTTTGTCCAGGTTTTTTTTTTTTTTAAGGTATTCTCTGATTGCATCTCATCTGAGGTTCTGCCCAGTCTTGGGCACTTTTGGGGTTTGGTTTTTTTGGCTGAAATGTGTGACCTCTGTACCTGGGCATCCCCATCCTGGTCTGTGCCTTGGTTCTGCTTCTGGGCTCTAGAAAGATGCACCTGGCAGAGCTCAGAGCTCGAGCAAACACCTTTCTTTGATTGTATTTCGTTATTTAATGCAGTTCTGCTACTAAAGATGTTCACATCTCTGTATCAGGAGGGCAGGACTTCCTGCCCCTTTTTCTGAGGTAGACACAACCTGTAACACTGAGGCTTCGTGGTACTCGGAGCTCAGTCACTCAGAAACGAAACTGCACATCTCTGGATTCTCTGTGTGACTTCCAATAACCAAGTACCTCTCCTGAGTCCTTTCTCCAGGATCTGAGCATGTTGCTCTGGCTGCTGAGGATTGAAAAACAGCTACTGAAAGTGTTAAGTAGCTTTTAGAAAGAAGTGAGGTAATACAGTGCTGGAGAAGATGCTAAAAGAGGTGTGAGAAATTCCTGGGGAGATCTGACTTCAGGGCAGCTTCCTCGTAAGAACAGAGTCAGGTGTTTTATGGATTTATTCAACAGTCTGATAGGAACCAGGCTCTGTGCTTGGGTTCAGGGTTCTGAGCTCCTTGCCCAGCCTGCTGTCCCTGGAGCCGATCAGGAGAGCCTCTTTATGCTGTGCTGAATGCCACCACTCCCCTCCTTTGCAGAGGAGTTTGTGTGCACCAACCAGGCTGTGGATATTTAATTCTAAAAGCATTTTCCCCGGGGCAAGTCACAGACGCTGAGAAGGTGTTGGGTTTGATGAAATCAGTGGCTTTTCCTTCACTGCAGGGGGGAAACCAGACGACATCACCGTGCTCCTGTCCATCGTGGCCGAGTACACGGACTGAGGTGCCGCGGGCGGGATCGTCCCCCCTGGGACAGCCCTGTCCCTGCCGAGAACCACTTGCCCCACGCTGCTCTGGCCCTGCCAGCGAGACATGAAGAAGCTCAAGGCCTGGAGCGTCTTGCAGAGCTTAGTCCTTGTCCGTGCCAGTGGGAGGATCCATCCCACGGCGTTCCCGCTCCGGAGACGGGACTTTCCGAGGAGCAGGATTGGTTGATGACCTTTCAAAGTAGATCAGTAGGTAACCCCTCAGCACGAGGGCGTCTCCCCCTTCCCCGGGAGCCTTCGAGGGTGTCTTACAGCCCCAGTTCCATAAAGCATAGTCTTGTTCCAGTGGTAGCTGAGGTTTCATGTTCCTGAGCTCCAGTTTTCAGGAGATTTAGAACTGCTGTAAACTTCCTGCTCTTGCCATCCATGGTGTCAGCCTTAGGAGCCTTTTCTAGTACGAGATTTCAGACAAACCTAGTTCAAGTTATATGGATGCAAATGTGTTTTGTGATTTCAGGTGCTTAACTGTGATCTTAAAAAGTTCTGCAGATCATTCGTCCATAATGGGCCTGGTTCTGGATGTTTTGGCTGTGGATAATTATTATGTTTTTTAAAACAAAACTTGTAGCTCAGTCTCAAACAGCTGAGCTGCCACAGGTGAGGCCTTGGACCATTTGAACCCAGTGGTGGTGGGAAATGCCCCGGCGGGGAGGTTGCACAAAGGTTGGCTTGTCCTCAACTCCAACGCCTCACTTTGGGTAGATCGTTCTGTTGGTGATGAAGCATCATTTGTGTCAGTAATTGCCATTCTCGCTTGTAGGACAGAATATGCTGCACCAGGTTTAAGTCCAGCTGATCCTTTCTCACTCAACAGGCACCTCTTTGCTTCTGCCGCGGCAGCGAGTACGAAAATGGAAACTCAATGAATAATCAGCAAAACTTACATTTCAGTCACTAAAGTTTAGGGGTTGCAATGAACCTTAATGATGTTTACAGTTATCTAACAGCCACTTTGCAATATGACATTTCCTTTTCAGTGACAGTAGCTCACGTTTGTGTCCCCCCTTTCCCAGCCAGCTTTTCCTTTTCCTTTCCTGAGGCTCATACGAAAGCTGAGAGCTGTAAAGATATATATATTTTTGGTCAGTTTTTCATTAACTTTTTTGCTGGTAGAGAAGTATGTAGAAATAAATTAAAGCCATGTTTTTATATATAAGAAGTCGGGTAATGTTGCTGTTTAGGTGAGTGCAGTTAAACTTGGTCAGTAAGGAATCTCCTGCTCTCAAAGGAGATTTTTACTACCTGGTTTATTGTATTAAAACTGTTTAAGTTTGAGGTTACCTCAACTTGTTTAAAGAATTTTTGTGGACTTGTACTGTATATTTGCGTAACTATGTCAAGCTTTTATTTAAGGTCATTTAACATGTACCATGTACATGTCATTTTACTATATTTCAATGCATCATGCTTGTAACAGGCATTTCATTTATAGTAAGTGATTAATTTGGGAGCTCTTCAGTAATTTATCTGCTATTCCTCAATTGGCATAATGTTAGGGATCTACTTTGAATCACCTTGTAATTACTTGTCAAAATGCCTTAACTACCCTAACTTGACCAAAATGGGATTTTGGTGAGGGTATGGGGAGGATTCTGTTAATGAAGAGAAATTCATTAGTGTTGTGACACACTGAGTGGTGGTGAACTTTGCACAACCTGTCAGTCCTTGTTTTGACCCTGGCCCAGCTGTGCCTGGCTGGCTGTTCAAGGAATGTATTCACTGAGCACAGGGCTTGTTCCTCGCCTTGGGGGGGGCCTTTCTCTCCCAAATCTGGGTGTCTGTACATTTTATCTGCCAGTATTTCCCCTCAGCTTGTGGATTAGAGCAGATTTGATCAATTCTTGTGTCCCCCGACCTTCCCTTCAGGAGCCCCCGGGCTGCTGCTCTGCCCTGCCCTGCTCTCAGCACAGTGCCCAGCGCCAGTGTGTGTCCCCTGGCACTTTCCCTGGGGTCAGAGGATGCACCAGGGGCTGGGATTCCCTGTGAGGCCAAGCTGTGCTCCCTGTCCATACCCACAGAGCCCTTTTTGCCTCATATCACACCATGAGTTGTTGGATTTTTTTTTTCTCTTTTTTTAAATAAAGAACAAATTTGGATTTTGATTTACAAATCACGAGTTTTTCCCTCACCGGGCACACCAAAGACCAGTAAAGCTTTTAGCTTTTCCATCTGTTTATAAAGCAATACTGTATTATAAAGAATTGATATTTTTCTCACATGCTTGATTGTCTTGGGGTTTTTTTATGCACTCTGGACACATCAAATCGATGTTTTCCTATGAACTTATCGCTGTCTGCGCACAAGAGACTCCTGGGGAAGGAAACCACAGGGCCCATCCCAGCAAAGGGACTCCCAGCAGGGCATGGAGCAGGAACAGGGGTAGGACAGTGGGAAAATTCCCAAGGGGAATGGCCAAGAAGGGTGTTCCTGCCTCGGGAGCGAGCAGAGCTTGAGCTGCTGCAGTGGTTGTTGGTGTTGGGGGTCTGGAGGCACAGCCGAGGTGGGAGGGAAGGGGAGCAGGGCTCGGATGTGCTGGGCTGGAACGGCTCTGCTTCCTGCTCCTCTCCTGGCTGGCCTTGCCAGAGCTGCCACACAGCTCTCCTCCAAATGTGCTTTGCTGTGTTTCTCCAGAAGGTCGGGCTGAAAACAAACCCAAAAAGCAGATTTGGGACCAGACAGTTATGAGGGAGTGGAGGGAGAAGGGAGAGGAGAAGGTCTGGCAAAGGTGGGAGAGTTTTGTGGTGGAATCTCTTGAGTCTTGGGAAGGGACATCCTTTCTGCAGGGGGAACTGCTGGTGTGTGTGGAACCCACTGTGTGCAGCAGCTCCTGACAAAGGTGGCTGAAACCAGGAAGCAAATCTGAGTCTGTACCTGAGGATGCTTTTTTGTTGCTGTTAAAATGAGACTATCATCTATGCTTACCTAAGAGGCAATTATGTGAATTTCATGTCTGAGGTATAACTTATGCAGGAATAGTTCTGTAAATACATTTAAATGAATTGTAAAGATATTTAATAAATATAGTATTTATACTAAAATGTGCTTTTTTAAAGTCAAGTGGCCTGCAAACCCTCTGTTTGTTGCTGTGGGGGTGGGATTGGTGGTGCAGAGGCACAGCCAGTGCTGGGGGTGCTGGGCTGTCACTGGGACCCCCCTCAGTGTCCCCAAATCCACCTCTGAGTGACACAGCATCTAGCAGGAAGGGAAGGATCCTTTCAGTGACCAGAGACTGGGAATTGTATTTGATCCCAGTGTGACTTTGGAAATGCTGCACTGCCCCATTTGTGGCTGAAGAGACACGGGGAGGGAAAAGAACAACTCAAGTCTGAAACACAAACCTTTATTTCTTAAAATGCAATTCTGCGACAACTTTGGCTGTTCAGTGAAATGCTGGTTCTGCAGAGTTTCTGTAAAACCACAAGCTATCCTGAGCTGGGCTGGGTTTGGCTGTGCCAGAGGACACGGATGGGATGTTTTTCCAGCTCCCTTAACTACAGCAGGAGCTTCCTCTGCCTGAAGTGGTCACAGGGTTTGAATTCAAACTGTGGGACTCTGAGAGCAGAACCCCCAGCACTGTCCCTGCAGAACACGTAACACACCACCCTCAACAGAGTCTCTGGTGCCCTAAATGTGTGCCCCAAGAGGAGCAGCAGCAGTTCTAGAACAGCCCGTGCTGGGGGTCACAGACAGGCCTTGGCCCAGCCCCTCGTGCCCTACAGGACTGGGGGGCTCTGCACGGTGCCCAGATCCTCCTCTGTGTCACTGGCCGTGGCCAAGCTCTGGAAGGTGGGACCCGTGGGATCCTCCCTGGAGGAAACAGCTCCGAAGAACAAGGAGTGGAACTGGAAACGCAGTATTTACACAGGTGAGAATTTACACGGGCGAGGCACAATTGGAGCATTAATTCTTTGTGAAGCTTTTGCCACTTTGTGGCGTTTCCCAGCGAAACCCCCGTGCCCCCCGAGTTTCCAGCACGAGTTCAGTGTGGCAGCGCTGGGATTTGCTGGTCCCACTGGGAACCAGCGGCGGAACGGGCCCCAACACCCCTGAGCAGGAGGTTCCCCCGCTGGCGGGGCGGGCAGTGCCCTCACCTTTTCGGAGGGAGCGGCGGCTGCTCCTGCGGGGCGGGTCCTGTCCGTCCCACCGCCTCCGGGCCGTCCTGGGGTCTCGGCTGGGGCCGGGGGGCTCGGGGGCTCTGCTGTCGGAGTGGCGGTGCTCTGGGGCTCAACCCTGCAGCTTTGCAGGGCGTGTCCTGCAAAGGACCTGCGTGGGGCAGAGCAGGGCAGGTCAGTGACGGGATTTATGTGCTTTCCTCACAACAACCTCATCTTCTGCTCGTGGAAAGATAACGGCTTTAAAGCAGATTCTCAGCAAGGATTTTCCCACCCCTCTTGCTGCACCCAAACCCTGTGGAGATGAGGAAAGCAGAGCTCCCATGGAGTGCCCTCCCTTGCTGTGTGTGCTGCTGACATGTTCCCAAACCCCTCTAGTTCAGTTTTCCTGGGAAGACTTGAGGGTTCCATGCCCTTACCTTCCCCACAGCTCCTGGGAAGCTGCCTCCTTCTGGGCCTCACACAGCGTGGCCAGGATGAAGTTGGCCTCCAGCACCATGTCCTCAATGCTGAAAGCGATGGGCCTAAACACAGAGAGGGAGCAGCACAGGGAATTACAGGGACTGTGGGAGGAGACAGAGCTCCTGCTTTTCTACCTAAGGATTGAAAAGTGCCTCCTCTGGAAAGGTGAAAATCTGTATTTGCTGCTGAGGAAGGAGAGGTGTCCTCCTGTCACAGGTTTAATGCTCCAAGGAGCAAATGCTGCACAGCATTATAGTCAAATGATAATTTCAGTTACAGAACTGTCAGAATTACATTCATTCAGAAAATGTATTGTTTCTTTAACTGCTAAAGGAACCACTGCACGGAGGGCCTCCAGTGCCCAGGGAACTGGCACACAGGTAACTCCTCAGTCAGCACAGCTGCCTTGGCAATGCCAATGCCTCCATAAAACGCCTTCCATGGAATTACAGACCCCTCTCTCCGGGATCACAGGTTAGGAATGGCTTTTGGAACGGAATGCAAACGTTCAGAGCTGCTGAGGGACTGCAGACAACCCCTCCTGTGGCGCCAGAGGCTCCAGCGGGTGTGTCCCAACACGTACTTCCCACATCTGTCGAAGTGGATGGACACGGGAACGCTGGTGGCTTCGGAAAACGCCAGCAGGCCCTGCAGAGAAGGGCTGGGGGTTAAGTGCTGCTGTAAACCCACGAGGTTCATGTTGGCATGTAAGTTTATCCCAGCTGTTGGTTACTGGCAAAAAGAGGGGAAAATTCTGCTGCTCACAGAATAATTCCTTGCCTTCCCAGAGTTTTGCCAGAGGACGTTCTGCATGGAAAACTTCCATGGCCATGATGCCCTCCAGGGCAGCTGGGTCTGCCCAGTACAGGAACCAGAGCTTTGGTTTAGAAATGTTCTGTTTGCCTTACAAAGGCTGCTCTGATCCTCAGTGTCCTGAGGATCCTGGTTTATAAAGCTCATCCTCAACCAGCTGATGAAACCCTACTCCTATCAGGAGGGCTGGTGGGACACATTCCATGGGACCACCCTGCACTGTCCTGGTTCAGGCAGGTAAATTAATGGGAAGTGGTTTATTTTCCACACAAATTCTTACATTACCCTCAACTCTTTAAGGCAAAATGTCACTTCAGAATCTACTCCAACTTGAAAGTAGTCAAATTCCTCTGGACTGAGGTGAATCTCAGTAACCATTGTCCTGGAAAAGTCTGTTTGGGATAACAAAGTCAGGGACTCACAGCAGTGAAGTCTGAGCTCAACAAAACTATCATTATAACCCCGAGGTCTTTACATCAGCATTGTTTGAATAATTGTGGTTTTCTGGTGATCAACAGCAATACACATTTAGCTTACCTAAATTGACTTCATAATTAATTAAAATAAATCCCTCAATTTATTTACAGGACTTTGTGCGGATTTAAATGGACTCTAACAGAAGCCCATGCTCTGCTGAGAGCTCTGACCCCACACCTGCTGCTGATCCTGCCAATCTGCTCCCTCAGAAAGAATGTTACCAGCTGCCTATTGTTGCCTGGATGGGAAGCCCCAAAGGCTGCCTGACTTAAAGAGATTAATCAAATTGCTGCCAACAATCAGAGCACAATGGGGCTGGGCTGAGGCTCTTTGTCTTAAATGACAATCTTTTCCTGGCACGTCAGTGGCAACAGGAAATTGGCTCTTCGGTTTCAGGTATTCGGTTGTTCATTATCAGGAGATTAGTCCGGGGCTGTTAATTGGTGTGTGAAGAGAAAGTAAGAGGTGTTTCCTGATGTGGAACAGTCTCTGAGATACTGAGAAAAGCGCCCGAGCAGCTGGAGCAGCACAAACACACCCAGCTGCTCCCAGGAAAGGCAGGTTGCTTGAGGGAGTGCTGCAGATTATTCCCAGTCTATCACTGGGTCATTATCCTCAGCTTTGGTCATGAAAAGCATCTCATTACATATCCAAGAACCTCTACTTCAAAAACACAATTATAAATAAAAATGAGTTTGAGTCACAGCCCAGGAATGTGTAGCTGGTTCTCCACCTCCTGGAGAGTGACCAGTGACAGTGTGAGCCCAGCTGACACCCTGTACTGTCCTCAGCCTAAAATACACCCTGTAATTATATCAATTCTATAATTATGGTGTTCAGATTGAAATAGTTCTTTTTAAACCACAGAATCACCCCCTTTCTCCTGGCTTCTGCTCTTGCAGAACAGTAATTACCTCTTTCAAGCCTACAGCAAGTGGTATAATTTATTTCAATTGGCTGCTCAGTCTGAAATCTGCCACTGACACCCAGAAATGTTATTAAAAACTTACTTAAAATACATTAAAACCAGAGGGTGGCAGCATGACTTAAAATCTCTTTATATATGTTCCCTCTCTTAAAAAATGTCATTGAGCCATTTATGTCACGACAGTTATTATTCCTGGAGTTCACCTGAGCTAAAAGCCCAAGAACTGGCTCACATGATGAAATTTCCTTACCAGCGTCTTCCTCAGTGTAACTCTTGAAACAAACTTTCACTGGAGTAACTGCTAAGGTTATTTCTTCTTGACTGGTTGGGAAGTGAATCATCACATCAGCCAGCAGCCTGCAAAATGTCACTCAGCACTAACACTGCCTGCCACAAAGGACTAGTTGGCATTTGTTACTCACCTCAGAGAGGAAAACTCAGCAATACTTTTGTGTTTGTTACCTGGAGTGGACCTTAAGGATGTTTGGACACAAGTGCTTTGCAAAAACAGCCTGCAAGGGATCACACTCCTGAAATGTCAGGTAGTATGTTTTCACAATACCTAAATATAGAGGGAATGAACAAAAATCACTGCTGGTCTGTAATCTTAATAAAGTATTAATGCTTCAATAGATAAAGTAACCAAGTGACTTACTCAGCCATGTGGAAATAAATAAAAGTGGAATTCACCTGCCATCCCAGGTTTCCTCCATCCTGGAAGTCGTGCTCATCCAGCATCAGGGTTTTTTAAGACTCCACAAGAAATAAATGAACAGCAAAAAGTGCAACAAATGCAGAGGGGAAAAAGGCCTCAATATTTAACAGGTAAAATAATATAAATGTGGGTGGGAAACAAAAGGCAAACCCCACAGGTGTCTGTGTGTTTTGGGTAAGCCTGGGCTAAGAGAGCTGAGTCACCAGAGACCTGATTGAATCCATTGCCCCATTATTAGTAATACAGGCTAATTATTAAGAGTACAAGCACTGCCTATGACACAGCACAGCTCTGTGCTGGGAGATGGTATTTTTTATGAGTTTTGCAAAGGCTGATGCTGGTGAACATTCCAAGATCATCAATCCAACCTTTAATGAGATAAAACTAAAATAATTTATTAACTCACAATTATTTCATACTGAACCTTAGCAAAAAAGCTGGGCTGGGGGTGTCAGCCCTGGTCCTGTGCTGAAGAACTGTATTAGACATGGAAAGACCCAGGAAATCCTGTGGTTCAAACACCTGCCAGACCAGGATTTCCCTTCCTTGCCATAATGTGTTTTTTTTTCCCCTGAGAATTTAATCCAGACTAATTCAAAATGCTGTCAGCAGCAGCTGGCACTCCATCTATAGCACTTGTCAACAGCTGAACTGAAGAACTGATAAGGCCTCTTATAACTTCGCTTTATTATATAAATATTAACATGATAAATATAAAGGATGATGTGAAGAGGCTGGAAATGTTTGGCAAAACGTTTCCCCACTAAAATCCAGTTAATAACGACACCCAGGCCTGTGCTGCCCCGTGGTTTGCAGTGCTCCTGCTGCTGTGGAGCCCCTGCCATGCCACCCACCATGCTTGCAGAGCAGCTGGAAGGTGATGTGCTGAGCACCAGCGCTGCTGGAGATGCTGCATTTCTCCACGTTCCTTTCCAGCACGTTGGCACATCTGAATACCGGGAGAACCGCCTGGGAAAAGCACACAGGAAGTCCAGCAGTGCAGGGCGCCCTTCCCGAGGCACTTGGCAGCATCGTTCCCGTTTCTGTAGTTCACCTCGAGCTCCTGCACTCGTGACTTCCCCAAAGCGCTCTGGGAGCCCAGGTTGAACCTTGCCATCCAGAGCCAACAGGTCTGTGTGCTAATCAACTGATTAAAGCTCTCCTGGCTCATTAAGGGTTTGAAGGCTGCAGGAGACACACTCCAGAGGCTGAACGTGGTGTTCCTTCCCCTGGAAGGAACTGCAGGGCACAGCTCAGGGGAACGACTCCCAGACATGATGTCCCACCCCCACTCTGTGTGCAGGATTGCTCAGGAGCACTGGATCCAGAGCCTCCCCCTGGAATTCCATCTGGAAATGGGGTGAACTTGCTGATTGCAAAGCTGTGTGTAACAACCCATTAAAATGTACCTTCATTATCAATTTACATGGGAGGGGTAATTGCTTTTCCTTCTGACAGGGCTCAGACACAGCTGTCCAGCAGTAATGTTGGAAAAACATGGATGAGAAGAAGACACATGCATATGCTGACCTCGAGGAATTCACTGATCTTAAGGCAAGCTGGAAAGGGAATCACAGAATCATTTAGGTTGGAAAAGATCATCAAATCCAACCTTTGATGAGGTAAAAGTAAAATAACTTCTTAACTCGAAGCTATTTCATATTGAACCTTAAAAAAAAAAGCCTCCTCTGGGCTTCAGAACCACCAGTAAATTATCTCAAAATAAATACAGATTTATTAGGAATACAGTTATGTTCAAACTTGCCACCCTCATTATTACCAGCCAGAAGCCACAGATACAATACAGGGATGGGGATGCTGAAGTAGCCCTGAGGGGTGAGTTACCCAAACACCCAGAACTCAGCTTGTGTCTGAGGCATGGAAGGACCTGAGTTTATCCCAAAGCAATCTTCCTGTACATGATCCATGCAAATGAGCAGAGACACTACTCACACCTCAAAAATTCTTCAGGGAGAAAAAGAAATTATCTCCACTTGTGATTTTGCAGCAAGTTCAAGGAGAGTAGGTCCCTTTAAACTAAGAAACCTCTGGAGAAAACCCTAATTCTGCTGGAAATGGTGTTTGGTTAATCAGAGGCATTAATTGATGTGTTCTTCCTGTTGAGTCACAGCAGGACAAAACATGTTGTTTAGAGGCAGCTTCTGGGTGGTACAAAACACAAACCTCTTGACCTGTGACAGCAGAAATGAACCCCTTGGCATTAGTCTGGGATGTCCTGGACAAGCCTTAGCTTGGGTCACAAAAAATCAAAGGATATTAGGGCAGAGAAGGAAGGAATATTCCCTGATGGAATCTGCCTAATTACAATCACAAAAAAATGTGGCTTTTGTCAGTGTTGAAAGTGGAGGGAGTTGGCAGAGAGTGTAACTCAGCCTGAAGGGCACCTCCAGGGAAAAACACAATGTCCAACAGAATAAATGCTGGGCTTCCAAGGCTTTTAAATCAGAATAAATCAAACTCACTTACACCTTTTTCCACGGGGTCAAACCAGAATTCATCACTAATCCGTGCCATGGCATGGATTGCTCTTCCAAACACTGCCAGGAAAAGAAAAGAGTGCAATAGGCATTCTGAAGGAAAATTAAAAGGTCATGCTGCATTTTCCCCAGAGTAATTTCAGAGGAAACACTACAGATCCCCTACACACTGGAAAGAAAACCAATAGTGGAAAATGTTACTTTTTGCTTTCGAATTGGCACAAAACCCTGGGGGTGTTGGAAGCTGCTCCTGCGGAGCCACCTCGGGGTCACCTGTCCCTTCCCAGCACCTCACAGGGCCAGATGTCGCCACAAACTCCTTCCACCAGACAAAACACCACTTAGGAATGGCACCGTGTCCATGGAAAATTTGGGAAGCAGTGAGCAGTGGGATATCTGTGGAGATGGAACCCTCAGAACCAGCAGGGAGTCTTGGAATTGGCCTCTGGCAGGGGCAGAGCAGCGTTTTCCAGACCAGGAGGGGATTGTGTCCATGGAAGTGCACAGGGAGATATCCAGGAGGGAACTGTGCCCATGGAAGTGCACAGGGAGATAGCCAAGAGGGAATTGTTCCTTTGGAAGTGCACAGGAGACACCCAGGAGGGAATTGTGCCCATGGAAGTGCACAGGGAGATACCCAGGAGGTAATTGTGCCTCTGGAAGTGCACAAGGAGCCTCTTGAGGTGCACACGGAGATACCCGGGGGTGTCTCGGCCCCGCTCCATGCTCGTTTTCCCTCACAATTTCCCCAATTCCCGCTCCCGGCCCCAGTTTTTCCTCACAATCCCTGGAATTCCCGCTCCCGGCCCCAGTTTTCCCTCACAATCCCCCCAATTCCCGATCGCGGCCCCAGTTTTCCCTCACAAATCCCCCCAATTCCCGCTCCCGGCCCCAGTTTTTCCTCACAATCCCTGGAATTCCCGTACCTCTCAGCTGTGCCCCCCCCAGCACACACTTCATGGCCGCCCCGCGGGGCCGGCCCGGGCTGCGGGACCGGGAGAAACACCGGGAATAACCCGGGATGGGAGGGACCAGCGGGACCACACCCAGACCCGGACCCCACAGACGCCCCAACAATGCCGCCACAGACCCCACAGCAATCCCCCCCCAGACAGCCCAGCAATGCCCCCACAGACACCGCAGCAATGCCCCCACAGACACCGCAGCAATGCCCCCACAGACACCGCAGCAATGCCCCCACAGACACCGCAGCAATGCCCCCACAGACACCGCAGCAATGCCCCCACAGACACCGCAGCAATGCCCCCACAGACACCGCAGCAATGCCCCCACAGACACCGCAGCAATGCCCCCACAGACACCGCAGCAATGCCCCCACAGACACCGCAGCAATGCCCCCACAGACACCGCAGCAATGCCCCCACAGACACCCCCACAATCGCGTGTGAAGACACTGAGGGCACTTGGTGTGTTCAGCAGGAGAAGAAGAGACTGAGAGACTGAGACCCCTCATTTTAGAGAGGGGCAGGGACTGCTCCCTGCTCTGTGTGACCAGGGCCAGGAGCCCGGACACGGCCCGGAGCTGTAGCAGGGCAGGACCTGAGCTGTGTCGGGAAACGGCTAGTTTGGACTTACAAAAGGTTTTAAAAAAAGACTTAAACACCCGTAGGGCGTGTCCGGGCCCAGCACACGGCCGCGTTCCGCGCAGTCTTGGCCTCTCGCGGCCGCCGTAGCGGGGGCGGTGCCGACAGCGGGCGGCTTCCGGGAGGGCCGGAGCGGAGCGGCCGCGATGGTGAGAGCGGGGGCACCCCGGGAATACACCGGGATACCCCGGGAACACACAGGGAACCCACCGGGACACCCCGGGAACACACCAGGGATCCACCGGGACACCCCTGGGACCCACCGGGGACCCACCGGCTCACCCCCGAGGCACACCAGGGATCCACCGGGACACACCGGGGACCCACCGGGACATCCCTGGGACCCACCGGGTCACCCCTGAGACACTCCGGGGCCGGGGACACCCCCGGGACCCGCGATCGGCGCCTCCCTCGGGGCGGGGTCACAGCGGGCGGGTGCGGGGTCTGGGCCGTCCCTCCAGGAGCCCCGTTTCCATCCGTAGTGATTGTAACGTAATCGCATTAATTTATTTCCTTTTGTTTGATTTAACGCTTCTTTTATAACATCGACGAGTCATTAATTATTATTTGCGCGCTCATTCGGCTGTGTTTTCTCTTCTGTTGCTCCCTCTCGTTTAACATTGATCACATTTTCCATCCCCCTGTCTGCAATCAACTCCTCCATCCCACTCAGGCCGGGCACAGAGTAAGTGACTCTTGGCTTTGCTCATGCCGGGATTAGGGGCTGCTGCTCCCTCCACACCCAAATTCCTGGTAGAGGCCTGAGGTTTAACATCCCCTGCCTGTTTTGGGCTGCAGGTCCCTGGGATGATTAAACACCTCAGAGCTGTTAATTTGGGTGGTTCGTGTAGGTTCAAGTGTGGGAGCTCAGAAGTGATTTTTGGGGGAAAATGTGGGGCCTGATAGTTTGGGGTTGTGTGTTTTAAGTGGCAGGATAGTTTTGTTAAACAGCTGATAACTGGTGTTGCACATCTAAGTCCCTCAGACATCAGTAAGACATTATTTGTTGCCATTTATTAATCAAAAGATGTTGATTAATTAATTAATTATTTTTGATTAATCAAAAGATTTTGATTAATAATATCAATAATTACTGTTTTAATGAATAGTATCAAAATCACTGTTACTCACTCTTAACTTGCATCCCAGGACCTTTCCCAGGACCCTGCTTGGGGGATTTTTTTTCTCTGGGAACTCTTAGAAGACCATCATCAAAAATGTGTCTTTTTTTCATTTCTTCTCCTGGTGTAGTTTTGAACTGGCCACTCATTGATTAAAAAGCTCTGGTGGTGCTTTGCCAGTGGGCCAAACCATCTGATTCCAAAGGGCTTTGCTGGCACTGAGATGATCTTAATCTGAAAAAAAGAACCCCAAAATCAAATGAAAAAGCCACTCAGGTTCCCTTTGCCTTTTGTGATGACTGTTAGGAAAAAAGTAGCTGAGTGGCCTAAAAATAGATTAAAAAAAATTAAAAATACAGTTTCTTAGCCCAGTTATATTTATTTTCATATATAGAAATATATCTGGGCTGTGTCCTTTACAAACATATTTGATGGCTGTTCTTTTAGGAGCTGTCTCACTAACAAACATTTTTAATACAAAGCCATTTCTCACATAAACACTGGATTGGAGGCATCATTCCTGTTTTCCCAGTGCAGTGCCATAACATCCCTGCTTTACAGAGCTGCTCTTTGCATAATTAATTTATTGCTGTGTTGCATTAATTCTTTATTTGCAGATTTAAAGCCTGTGATGTTAAGAAACGGCTTTGCATCACCTTAATTTTGAAGCCCACCTTCCATTTTCATTCTTGCATCTGTTGTACTGAAATGATGAATATATAGAAATACATAAAAATGGTAACAGAATCACTCTGCAATAACCTGCCTTGGCTCCTCTGCAGTGCCCTGTTTGTGGTTATTTCTCAGCCTTATTCTGTTCAGTGCTTCCTAAAATATGGACTCTGAACATGCTTCTATTCTGGTCACCTGTTAACACAAGTTGCAAATTTGCTGCTTGTTAAAATTTTAAAAAATATGTTTAATAATTTTTTTTTCATAAGGGAGCAAACAGAGGTTTTTTTAAAGCAGAAAGAAACTTGGATGAAGAGTTTCTTTCAAGGGAAGTGGCCTCAGTTTAGCCATGTGCTAGAGAGGAAAAAAACCAGGGGAGTTTGTGGCAGTTTTGTGTGAAATACACCAAGTACTAACACATTTCTGCTTTTGTGTCTTGCCCAAAGTAAAGCTCATTCTGTAGATTGTTGTTTTTAAGGCAAGGATCTGGTGAGGGCCCTTCTTTCCCCTCAGGTTGGGCAGTATTCCACCACCATCCCATTCTTGTTTTAAATCATTGTGTAGACTGTAGGGGTCTGATGAGGGCCCTCAAAGAAAGCAATATATCCCATCACCATCTCCTTGTGACTTCAGTGGCTTTCCCATCAAACTGCAGAGTTGTGCAAGTGCAGGGGACACTGTTTGCCAGTGGTTGTGGCCTCAATGAGGGTGTGTGACCATGTCCCTCTGCTGACCCCTGGCAGTTGGTGCTGGTGCTGGGAGACCTCCACATCCCCCATCGGTGCAACAGCCTCCCAGCCAAGTTCAAAAAGCTTCTGGTCCCTGGGAAGATCCAACACATCCTGTGCACAGGGAACCTCTGCACCAAGGACACCTATGACTACCTCAAGACCCTGGCTGGGGACGTCCACGTCGTCCGGGGGGACTTTGATGAGGTACTTTGACCCCCCCCCCGGAATGACATTTGTTCATCTTTTACATAAAGGCAACATTTGGGTTCGTCTGGTTAAAAGTAATGAAATGAGTTCATAAACTCTCCCCTTCTCTTCCTTGTTGTTGTTTGAATATATAAATCTTTAAAGATACAACTTTTAAAGTATAAATGTGCCCATGTAATGCTTGGTTTGTACTTTCAGAACCTGAACTACCCCGAGCAGAAGGTGGTGACTGTGGGGCAGTTCAAGATCGGGCTGATCCACGGCCACCAGGTCATTCCCTGGGGGGACATGGCCAGCCTGGCACTGCTGCAGAGGCAGTTTGATGTGGACATCCTCATTTCAGGGCACACACACAAATTTGAGGCGTTTGAACATGAGAACAAGTTCTATATCAACCCTGGATCAGCTACAGGAGCCTACCATGCCTTAGAGAAGTAAGTGATTGGGAAATCTCTTTTGGGGAACAAAACTGAGCAACAACTTCGTGGTGAGGGTTAATATTTGTGTTTTAAATGTCAGGGAAAGGAAGGGTTGATACTTGAGCTTCCTAAATCTCCTTGACTGAAACAGATGAGAGTCAAATAGTCGCAGCCTCAGATCTGATGTTCTGTGCTTTCAGAATTCATATGCATTTTTCTTAAAGTGATTTCTGCTGAGTATTGATAAAAACACTGCTGAGGGGATTACAGACACACAGTCAATTTGATTTTTTTCCTCTCTTTCCAGCAACATCATTCCTTCATTTGTGCTGATGGATATCCAGGCTTCTACAGTAGTTACATATGTCTATCAACTAATTGGAGATGATGTGAAAGTAGAAAGAATTGAGTACAAAAAGTCTTAAAAAGGCTTCTGCTTGTCTGGTATTTTTACCATCTCATTCTGAACTGCAAGTTCCAATACTTGATTGCTAGTTTACAGCCCTGCACCTATTGCTAACAGCTCAACAATGAAATGAATTTAAACCAACATTGTGTTTGCTTTTCTCTGTATGAATGGATTTGTAAGATATTCCATTAAAATAACTGCCCAAATACTGTTCCTTAATGTTGTAATAAACTCCACTTCATAGAAAAACTGAGCTTTATGAAGTGTTGTTTGGGGGAAATGCAGCAGTTGGGGTTGTTTGTCAAGTGCCTGATGCTGTGCTTTGGGGTCCAGCTTCTAAGAGAGACTGAGGGCTCTGGGGTCAGGCTGTGTTTGCTTCAGAATCCAGTTTATATTTCTTTCTCTCAATTTAACATTCCCAATTAAGTTAAAGGAATAAAATGGCTTGCTAGATTCTGCAAGTGTTACAATTGCCTCATAATTTCATTGTAGAAAGTTTAAGTCTTCTCTGCTGAAAGCAGTTTCAGATATCCCTGTACTTTAAGGAACAATGAAATCTGGAGCCAGAGAAGAGCAGCTCTGCTTTATTTGTGGCTCATACCTGACACCACCTGCGTGTGCAAAGGCTTTCCATGAGGTAATTCCATGTGCTGCTACTGCAGAGGAATGATGTTCAAGACAATTGGACTTTGGGGCTCTCCTGTGCAGTGACTGCAGGCAGCTGAAGGTGTTCAACAGCTACCACTTCCCACAACTTCTCCAACAAACCAGTTTTACCTTTGTTTTCTACAGCAGAGCATTTAGAATGGTGGGCAGTTTCCTTGGCCTTTGCATTATGGCTTTTCCACCAGGTAGAATGGAAATCCTACACAGAACCCTTATTTCTGTGTCATGAGCTGACTGAGTAACTTATTTCTGTTCAAGATAGACCTGCTTTTCCCTGGACAAAGAGCAGGCATTCCAGGCTGGTGTCTCAGGACCCTCTGTCTCCCTGGCACTTCATGCTATGGAGCTCATTGCTGTTGCTTTCTCCTGCTGCAGACTAAGCAAAGCTGAAATGAAAACCTTGGCACACAATATTTAAAGGGAGGTTGGTGACTGGAACATCAATTTACTGACAAACTCATAATTAAAAAAGGTTTAATAGAATGCAGTAAGGCTAAAATGGAGAGGTTCATTTATGCTCATTATAGTTAAGCTTACAATTTATCTACAAAGTATTTTACATGAACTACACCCTTGCCAGTTTTAAAAAAGAGTTTATCACAATTGTGTGAGGTCATGGTGTGGGGAATGAAGTCTTGAAGTGATCCTGACAGCAGGAATGGGGGCAAATACAGAAGAAAATAAACTTTAATCCTTCCTAAAATGAAAGTGCTGAATGTGACCAGCATGGAGGAGAAACAGCCTAGAACCGCTGGAAAAAATGTGGGAAAAAAAGCTCATGAGAGCTTTTGGTAAAAGCTTAGGGGTTTTAGTCTGATGTTCTGAGTGCTGTGAGGGCACAGATTTCCTCCTGCCAGGAGAGGGAGGACAAGGGTAAGTCAAGACTTTATCAAAGACTGTTCCAGGCCTCCTCTGATCCATTCAGGTACATCTGGAAGGGAAAAGAACAACATTAAAAGGGCTTAGGGAGGCCTTGGGAGTACCTGGAAGTGTGATGCTTAGCATGGCACAGATTTGGTTCAGGCTAAAGGAATTATTTAATTGATGGGGATTTTATTATATGCAGTATATTTTACTAAAATTAATTAGCTAAAAAGTATTTTTGTGAAAAGTTGAGTGAAAGTCTCTAAAAAAAAAAGAGAAAGTACTGCATGAGGTACAGAAGTGGCTTCTTTTACCTTCAGAAGGTCAGAGGGTGGGATATCCGCCAGGGAAGGATTTCCACATTTCTTTTGGTACTCTTGAATCAGGGCTGTTGCTTCACCAAGGCTGTAACAGGCAAAAGGTTATCAACCCTGTCAGCTGGAGCTCTCCCACAAGCCAATCATTTAGACAATACGCACTGAATCAGAAAAATAAAGTGTGATGCTCTGGCTTGGAGGTCATGTGGGTCCTGTCCTTTCCCAGCAGAGGAAACCAAGCCCTGACAAGCCTGGCATTTAATAACATCAATATAGACTAGAACTGAAGCGCTCAGTGGTTGCTGTCCCAGTTTGGCTGTGGGATAACTGGTGACAAAGTGACTTGCAGTGCTGAGTATTTGGTCCCAGGGGTGTTGGAAGTCATGGACTGGTGGGTGAGACCCACCCCAGACTTTTTGTGTTACTTAGTTGAGCACAGGAAGTGCTTTAACTCTGGAAAACTTTGTGGCAAAAGCACCAATTCCCAGGAGGAAAAGCAGCTCATTTAGTTTTTTCTGAGTGTTGTGATGCCACTGAGCAGAATTCACCTAAAGGTAACCTGAAGTGTTTGCTTTTTCACTCTGGCTATTTCTATTTTAGCTGCATTTCATCTGCTGCCAGTCGAGACTCAACAGTCTGTGACTTGGTCTGGAATGACACTGAAAAATTCCATCCTAAGTCTGCAAAGTAGTGAGGTGACATTTTTACTGATTTACCTTAGCAATGCTTT
The DNA here is from genome assembly GCA_013399695.1 of Formicarius rufipectus. Lineage (NCBI taxonomy): Eukaryota > Metazoa > Chordata > Aves > Passeriformes > Formicariidae > Formicarius > Formicarius rufipectus. Next base: position 520,661 of record VXAU01004244.1, on the reverse strand, counting down.
AAAACTCCTTAAAGACTTAAGTACCAGAAAACCTCCATGGCTTCAAGTAGGTGAATATAAAAAAAGGAGAGATTCTGTTGTTACCAGCAATGCATCACCTGTTCTACTTTTTAAAACTTACCTGTTCTTTTTGGCAAAATAATCCACCAGCTCTTTAATTTGGTGACTGTTCATCAGGTGTTGCTTCAACAGTGGATAATACTTGGTTTTCAAGAATTTTTCATAGAGCTTCTTATTTATGATGCTGTCCAAAACCAAAGACCTGATCTGTAGATTTAAGTTTTAGTAATGAAAAATACTAATATTTTAAACATCAGAGATTATACTTTTGTTTTCCTATTGTTTTCTATAGTAGGGTTTTTTTAAGGTCTTTTTTGTAAGTGCTGTGAAATGGCAGATTTTATGAAGACTAATTCCAGACTTAGAGAAGGGATGAGAAAGAAACTTGCCCAAGGCAGGAGTGCACTTTCATAAGCCCTTTGGCCTTTTAGCTTCAAATATTTATTTAGAAAAATAAGGTAGCGCTGGTGTAGCCCCTGCAAACAGAGGCAGCCTGGAACACAGCACTGAAAGAAGCTTTTCAGTTGCACAGAATAAATAAAATGGAAGTGTTTCAAGTATTTCACATATTTTGTGCATTATGTCAAGTAAAGCTGGATGAGGTCAGAGGAGGGAAAAGGGTCTGTGACTGGTCTATCAAAAAGCCTCCAGATGGATTCCTTTACCTGAGAAGCAAAGGCTACAACTTCTCCAGTGCCCATGTGTTCCTCTGTTTGCTGCAGCACAGTTTCTGGGTCACATGTTGATAAGAAACCCTGGTGAAAAGAAGTTCCAAAACATGAATCCTCTGTGACTGATTAAAGTAGAAACTCTCCCTTCAGAGGAAGTACTTGATTTATTCAGGAACAAGGACTGTTTTGCAGTTCCAGGTGCAAACCTGAAGTTACCAAAGCAGGAGCTGTGTGGTGGCACTGAAAGCATTGCTTTGGTTTGGGTTCTTCTGTTGTAGCTGTGACAGACCTTTTGGACTTACTGGCAGCAACTGAACAGTCTTACACTAATGCTGGGATGTGGGACAATCTGAATGCAGCCTGAAGGACTGGAAGGCTAAGGATTGGAGATGCCTTTACTGGTGCCAGTTTGCTCATGGCAAATATGGGAACAGCCTATGTTTCACCTGGAAAACAACATGGAGCATAAATTAATGGAAACAAATGAGAGGAGAAAAGGAACTGTCAAGATCCATGGATGGTGAGGACATGGCCTTAAGGGAAGAGGTTTTACATCACAAATTGGGCATATCAAGCATCTTTCTCAGAAGTCAGGAGCTTTCAGCTCAACAGTCTTCCAAAACAGGAGTCAGTACTTTTCTTACAATTTATGACTCCGGTTTGGTTGGGTTTTTATCATGTGTTTTATGGGTGGGATCCCATAAAACATTCTCAGATCCTCAGAGGGCAGTCACATGACAAAACTACTGAAGAGGACTTCAAGTTGGGTTTGCTTTGGAAGGGAAAAAGAAGGAAATGTTCACACGGTCCCTTTCAGAAGCCTTTATGGGTGGGAAATGAGCAGCTGCCAGCAGGGACTGGAATGAAAAGGTGCTGTGTTTTACAGTGTCTGTTGAACAGAACATGCTCCAAGGCATTTCCCCTGCACAGACAGAACACTGAACCCCTTCCTTACCTGAATTTGCTGCTCCCGCTTCTCGGGCTGAGGGATCAGCAAGAGGCAGCCCAGGGCCAGAGCTGGAAGGTCCAGCTGAGAGTATTGCTTGGCAATTCCAAGGACATCCAGGTCAGCCAGCACAGGACACCTGCAGAGGGGGGTTGGGAGGGAAGCTCTCAGCTGGGGTGTCTCTGACTGCACTGCTGAGGAGGGAGGATTTTAAGCCAGGCAGAACAACACATTTCCACCCCATCCTAATTTCAGAAAGGATCAAGCAAGTCGAAGTTTCACTGAACACAAATGCCTGAGGATTTTCTAGCCTGAAAAACAAACAACTCCAGTTTCTGAGCACCCAAGGCCCTGCTTTGAGGAGAATGGTTGGCCAACTGCCCAGAGCAGAGCTTTGGTACCTAAGTGTTTGCACAGTAGTGGAGGATCCCTTTCCAAATGATCCTTCAGGTCCTTTCCAACCCAAACCTTTTTTGTCTCCTCACTGACTTTCGGATCAAGTCAGGCTCTCTGAGTTCTGGCTCTTTAGGGCAAGTCAGAGAATTGTGGTGAAGAAGACAACAATTTCTTGTGCTTTTTCACATTGTAAAGGCAATGCAAGGCTGGTTTATGTACAGAATGTATAGGAACACTAATACCATAGGTTAACCACACTTAGAGATGTGCAGCTGTTAAGATTTTTATTGTGTCAGGGATATTCTTCACAGGAAAACGAGTCCTTTCTGTTTTATACTCTGTGTTAATGTTTTAGGAAATGTGCTGTATTTTGGGTAAGAAGGCTGTTAACTGGACTTTTAGGGCTGACCATGAGTCCTTTCAATGTGCCAGGACAGGAACAGATCTCCTGGGGCAGAGCTGGGCATGAGTTGGTTTCCAGCAGCCTGTGCTGCTGATCCCAGGCCCCAGTTCAGAGGGCAATTCCCAGTTCAGTTTGCACAGTCCAGGTACGGAGTTACAGCACGTGCTGTCCGTGGCCTGGGGGCCAGCACAGAACTTCTGTTTCTGTCCTGTCCTTCCCACATGAAAAACCAAAAGGTTCTTCCTCATGCCTCAGGCTCCCCATTTCCAGAGTGTCCAGGGGGAGAAGCCCCACTAAACCCCAGAGAAACGTGGGATGGATGGTCCACTTACTTGAGCAGAATCACAAAGCACTCACAGCACTCCTCCAGCTGCCTGGGACTTGGTGGGCATGAAGCTAAGAAGTGAAGAGATGCTGGTGAGCAACCAGAAATAACCCATGGCCCAGGTGTGTGGGGTGTCCCAGGCAGGGCAGCCCTACCTGTGAGGAAGGGGGACAGCACCACACTGCGCCAGGCCCGGCCCAGGCTGGGCACCTGTTGGCACAAAGAGGGGCAGTGAGAGCTGAGCCCACTGAGGGAGAGACACGATGATCTTATGCACCTGAATAAAGTTTCTAAACAGCATTTCATGATTATCTTGTGCACTTGGGTGCACAGTTCTTCTAGAAAGTCTGCTGGGACTGACATTTCACTACAGTCTGGGTTGGTGCCTTTCTGTAACTCTTTCCCTTATCAAAAGCTTTTGATTCTGCTTTTTTTGATAAAATTGTTTCAAAGGTATCTTTTTAGTGGTTTTCTTTGCTGTTGTTTCTTACTTCTGTGTGAAATTTCCAATGACACTCTAGCTCATTATTTCAGCATTTTTCTGCTTTTGGCAAAATATAGGAAAGGAACACTTCTGTAGAGACAGTTGGAAGATCTAAAAAAACCTGTCCTTGCTTCTAAGTACTTCTCAAAGAGGAAGATGCAATATTTGGAGTATAGTCTTTAAGCCATGCTTACCATGAGCTTCACAGCAAAGCATCCCCCTCCAAAAAAACCCATATTTTCCCTTAAACTGGAAGTTTTTACAGTAAATTAGTATTGAATGAGTGATCCTGGTCTCAGCTGGGATGGAGTTTATTTTCTTAACAGCTGGTAGAGTACTGTCTTCTGAATTTAGCCTGACAATACTGATGGTGACACACTGATGTTTTGGGTGCTGCTCAGTAGTGCTCAGTGAAGGACTTTGCAGTCTGCCTTGCTCTGTCAGTGAGGCTGTTCACAAGAAAGCAGGAGGAGGCACAGCCAGGACAACTGACCCAAAGAGCAAGGTGGGGAGGCCTCCCAGCAGCCCTCCCTTCTCACCCTGGGGCAATTATTCCCTGCTTTCCAAGATTTGGCCATATTCTGACTGATGGCAAAAGGATTCTGTCCAGTGTTTGCTGATGTGTTGCATTATAATAATATTGTAAAACCTTCTGATCACACACAACCTGAGCAGTTCAAGTCAAAATAAAACCAGTAATTCTGAAGGGGTCTTCTCGTGGCTGACACACACACAGTGAATTCCTGGTAAGTGAGGAAAAAGGTGAGAAATCAGAGTATTTGCTTACCTCCCATAATGAATGAATGCCAGTAATTGCTGTCAAAACTCTTCTTAGATACTGAATCTGAAAAAAAAGGGATTTTAAAACACTTTGGTGTTTCTGAAGCCTTGGCAATAATGTACAGAGCTGCATTGTGCTTGTTTTTGTCTGTAGGGTGCACTTAGAGCTCCTCAAGGTATCTGTATTCCTTTGAGACACATGGAAATATGCTTTAGAGTTTAGTAAATTAAATTATATGCTTTATATTTTAGTCAATTAAATTATATGCTTTATAGTTTAGTCAATTAAATTAAACCCCATTGCCAGGTACATCTGTTACCTCCTTGGGCTGTAGCAACATTACACAACTTTTAACAATGAGAGGTAATGAAGATTCTGAATGACACCAATCAGGATTGCTGTAATTATAAATGTATTTTAGGGCTCATATTTTGTATATGTATATACACACACGTGTAAATACAGATACACACAACTTGTATATATTTGAACACAAAAGTAGGCACATTATGAAATCATAATAATGTGAAGAAAATTTCCAATTTATTACCATAGGATTTACTCCTGCCATCTGAATTTTAAAAAATGAAACTAGAGCAATTTCAGGTCAAAATTTGCTGCTTAACCAGCAATTCCTCAAGTCTGCCCCAGTTCAGTATCTGAGAGCCCAAAGTAACCCTGTAGGTTCTCATTCACCAGCCACAGCAAGTTCCCAGTTGATGTATCCACTCCATTCCTCTGCAGTCAGTGGGTGAAAATCAGCCTTTTTTCTTCCCTTACCATATTGAAGCCCAGGAGCTTCTGGAGGAGACCATTCCAGAGCTGGGGGTCATACACCTGGTAGTCCAGACAGAGCTCAGTCACCAGTCTCACAGCCTGAAGGAGAGCAGGGACATGCCGGACTTCAACACACATTCATGATCTTCAAGCCTTTCCTGCTTGGCAGCATCACTGGAGATTTTTACAGCACTACCAGGAGCTTTAACTCCTGAAAAGCCACAAAAAAGCCACTTCCAAAGTTATATTACACATGAGAAAATTAAGGAGCACCAAAGAATCCACTGATTTCCAGGGTACATTGAGGCAACATATGTTTAGCAAAGCATGTGCTCTGCAGGAAGGTGTAAATCCACTTAATGTGTAACAAACAAACCAAAATTCACAAAGGATTTAAAAAAATCTTACTGTGGGTTCGTGGCTATGATTCTTCCATAGCCCCTTAATCATTCCTTCCTTAGGGCACTTATGGAATGATTCATAAGTGTATGGAATATTCAAGATTTCAAACTCTGCCAGGTAAGTGCAGCACCTTAGGTAATACCTGGAAAAAAGTAACCCCCAAACCAGCAATTAATGAGATTTACAGGGATCATTATATTTTAATTCACATACTCAAACTCAAGTTAGTACTGAAGAGTGCCCTTCTGTTGCTTTGATAAAAAATACATATTTATACTTATGATGACCTTAATGAAGTAGAAAACTCTGTGGCCATTGCTTAGGGAAACCCCTTTCCCCTGAGTGGTGGGTGGCTTGGAGCAGCTCTAAAGATAAACCACTTACTGTCACTTTACAACTCAAATTTTATTCATGTATAGAAACTTTTTGCTAAAGACCAACAAAATATCATTATTAAGGGACATTTGAAGGCAAATTCATCTTACTTTACTGTCTCAATGGGCTTCTTGAAGAGTGATTCCACAGTGTTGGTATCTGCCAAGTGCAGCAGACACTTCAGGGCTCTGCTCCTGTGAGCAAATGTCAGCTGAGTGACACCAATGGGCTGAGGGGGGAAAAAGCCACAGTGACAAGGAAATACTTGACTATTTGTGATCCACAGTACCACAAATACATCGGGGAACTGTGAAAATCTGCAGGCTGAGGTTCTGCTAGAAGAATTTTACCACTCTGCTTTAACTGCACCCGAAGTGAGCTGATGTCTTGTATCAGCACAGAGCACATTCTAGAAAGTGTTTAATGAGGCTGTTTTCAGATAATACCCAGAGTTCAAGGGGTCTCCTGACAGTCAACAGCCAAATCCAGTGAATACCACAGTTTACCCCAAAAGCTGGCAGAGAAGGACAAACACAGAGCTCATCCAGACCTATAAACTATTGAAATTGCAGATACAAAGGCCTAAGGGTGAAGCCTGTGCAGTTAAGCAGACAGGTCTTGATTTTAATAAGAGGTAAAAATTTCATGAGTATGAAGCTAAAATAAGAATTCAGCAACTTACAGATGTGGTAGATGTTGCAATGGCAAAAAGCAGTCTTGAACTGTAATCCATTGGGCAAGACTGAAGGAGGTAAATAACTCTGCAAAAACAGGCTTGTTTTTAATAACAGCACAGCTACTGAAATCCAACACACCAATATTCATCTAAATGTAAATAATTCACTGTCACAAGGAGATCAAGGACATGATATCCCAAGGATATAGAAAAGGAGAGAACCTCCAACAGCTACTCTGAAGCACAAATGTGAGTTATTGGGAATGGCATCCCATGACATAAATAAGTATCTGATGATTCACACCTGATGTCACCAGAAAGCAGAAACAAGAACAGGGAGTTCTGAATCACACTGTTAGGCTTCTTCAAAAAGCCATTTTTAACCTGCAAGCTAAAAATAATCCCCCATATTATATGGGAGACAACACCCTTACCTTCGGAGTTCTTCATCTTCTCCAAAGATTTCTTGGGCTTTCTGTAAAAAGACAGGAAAATCTAGTTGTTTTCTACACTGCTGGGATAAATAACTTAAATATCCCTGCTTAACCCAACAGCCAGTGTTTGAGGAGGCTGATGTTTACAGCTGCTGTGCTCCTTTAGGCTGAATACACAACCTCTTTGCAGCACAAAGTAAGACTTTAATGTCTGTACAGAGAGAAGGGAAAGCATTTCAGGTCCTTCTCACTGGAGACAGTACTGCAACATCCAAAGGGGTTGGAATCTTAGATCTTCAATGACTAGTAAAGGCAAATTGTGCAAAATAACCTTAGGTGTTTGGACAAGTGGGGAAAAAAAGGCATCTTTTATGTGAGTGGCCTGTACATGCCCTGAGGTGACTTACTTCTGAGGGGGGGGTGCTTGGACACAGCCATTTTTCCAGCAGCTTATCCCGAATTTTGTTCATATCCAGGTCATTAATCTCAGCTATCTCCTCAGCTGCCCTGTGGATATCTAGGGACAAAGGATTTCCACACAGGCATTTGTAAAGCATTTCACGAAGGGCTCCTCTTTGCTGCTGTGAGCCCTCTTTGGTGCTGGGCCCTCACCTGGGTAAGCCCTGCCTGCTGGGTTGAGGATCCTCTGCTCGATGCTGTGGTGCTCATAGAGGGAGATGATGAGGTGTGCTGGCTTCCCCACCGCCTTCAGCTGCTCCCCAGAGTCCAGCTGGTGTGTCAGCAGCACGTTTTCTGTTGCTGCTCGTTTGTACTGCACATGCAGCTTCTTCTGCAGCACTTCTGCTTTCCCATGGGACTCGTCCTTTAGCAAAAAACACCCCAGTTTCACACAAACAGCCTCTTTTACTCGAAAGCACAAGAAAAACCATCCCAGATTTTAATGCATTAAACCAGTGATTGGACAGCAAGATCCACATCCCTGCATTAAAGGTACTTTTTCTGCAGGTAGACAGTAGGAACCATCCTGCTCTGCCGGGAAAGGGACCTTGGAAAAAAATGGCAAAGGTATGTTGTGAAAAGCCAAATAAAATCTGTGCCAGTATGTAAAATTAAGATATTTTGGGGTAAAATGGAGAGGGGAAAAGATTACTCTTAAAATCTTGGCCTCTTGAATTGAATTTTGACACAGGGAACTATGTAGTGCTCTTTGTGTCTCAACAATTCCCCAGGAAGTCTGAGAGTTGTACTCGGGGCTGAGATTCTTCCTCCCCTTTCCCTCCTAACCAGGTGACAACGAGCCTGAGTACAAAGTCACAGCAGTCTGAATTTTATATGCAACAACACAAAGAGCTGAAGACTCTTGGAACTCCCAGTGAAAGTTAATCATGGTACTGACCCCACAGCTGGAACAGATTCCAACTCATTCTCTTGCAGCAAGAAAAAGGCACACAGTGGGAAAAAGTCTCAAGGGAGAGGAGTTTGTTCTGTCTGGTTTCCTGTGCAGCCTCCAAGAGCTGCAGGGTTGTGAACAGGAGGATGGCACAGGACAGAGGGTTTCTCTGGGGGTCCCTTCCCCAAAGGTACTTGCCATAGCAGGGCTGGTTCTGGGACAATTTACACACCACTATCCAAACCACCCAAAATCAAAATCCATCCTAACTCCTTGACTCTACAGGAGCCCTGCCAGCAGGTTCCCATCACCTTTGCTGGGGTGTTCTTCAGCCACTTGTCAGCCAGGTAGAGACAGAATTTCAGTGCCTGAATATGGTCAGGACCTTTTCAAAGAGTAAAAAAAAAGCAGCAAATAAATCAGTCAAAATTAGCAGCTATTTAAAATATAAGGGTAGCTCTTGTGCCTCAAGAGCAAAAAGATACTATCAATTTGGATTCAGATAAGAGAGAAGCCAGCTTAAAGTGGGCTGAAATATCTGCCTTTGGTGGACAACTTGTCTGAAGATGGTATGAACATGCAGACACTTTAAGCAAGACAAGGCCAGGTTGGATGGGGTTTGGAGAAACCTGGTCTAGTGGGACGTGTTCCTGCCCATGGCAGGGGGTGGAATGAGGTGATTTTTAAAGTCCCTTCCAACCCAAACCATTCTGTGATTCTATAAAAAGAAAGAAAAAAGGATTTATTAGTGATACTGTGATCTAAAAATTGGATGTAGGAGACAAATGAATTTTTAATCTCAAAGTTTCCTGTTTCTTTTTTTTTTTTTTTTTTGAGAACAGAGACCAAATGTTTGGTCACAGACTCACTCTTATCTCAGCCTGTTCTCCTCCCATTCCTTCCCAATGCCATTTGTAGCTCCCTACCTGCTGGGAATTCCTGGGCAATCTTGAGAGCCATGGCCACAGCCCACTCTGGGTTGAGGATGGACAGCAGGTAGGACTGGATGGTCTGCACAGTTTTGATGGTTTCCTTGTTCACCACTGAGGAACAGCCACTGCTTCTCATTTCAAGGATTTTGCCTTTCAGCTTTTTCTCAAAGACATATCGAGCTGCAGACATGTGAAAGGTGTCCAGGGAAACCTGGAAAACATGGAAGGGGGTTAAGAGCTGTCAGAACTTCTACAGTGAGGCCAAAATCTTGCAAAAGAAAGATGAAAGCTCTTTTTTTTTTGGGGGGGGTGGGGGAGAATAAGCTTTACATAAATTCTTTCCAGGTGCTACTTTACCTTCATCAGTTTGGCAATCAACAGGAGGGTTGGGAAGGATTCCTCACTGAGCTCTGGGGCTGAAAGGACAAACACAACTGCCTGTGAAAGGGGGACAGTCCACTCTCAGCTCTCTCTGTGGAGTGAAGCACTTTCAGTTTATTGGCACATGGGGATCTGCTCTAGGAGAGAAGCAACCTGAGCCTCCTTATCCACACTGGGCTGGGAAGTGGGATATGTGGGTTCCTCTGGTCTTTGAGAGGTCCTAAGAGAGAATCTGAGGACAAATTCTGCTCTGTGTACATTATCTTGGCTCCACTGGGTGGCAATTTGGGAGCACAAGTGCTTTCAAAAGTGCTTGGGATGAAAAGTGCATTAATAAAGAATTACAGTTAACATACAATAAACACTGTAGAAATTTAAAGTTCCCACATAGCAGAGAAAGGGACTTTTATATATATATATTTTTATATATATATATCCATAAAAACTACTGAACCTACATATGATGTTCCAGAAACACTGTGAGGTTCTGAAGAATATCAGATGGAAGGGCAGCCTGGTGTGAGCAGCTGGAGACAAGGGGTTCACCTGCTCCAGAACATACTGGTGTTCCAGGTCTACAGGTGGGGAAATCCTTTGGTAAGACTTCAGATGTTTGAGGAGGCTCAAAGCCTAGAGGGAAAAACCCAGAAATAAGAAACCAAAAGTAAAGAAAGCAGAACAGAGATGCCACTGGCAGGGTAAAAGTAATCCTTGTGGACACACCTGGCTCAGCTGGAGGCTGGTGTTCTTCTCATCAGCACTTTGGATCACTCTCAGGATGATTTCAATGGTTTCATAGTCATAAGGATCCAGCTGTTCAAAATAATGATCTGTTTTATGAGATCTCACATGATTAGCCTTCTAAAAGCATTCAAGTGAGTAAACACTTCCCAGTTTTAATGCCAACTATTGTCACATGAGTACTGTTTGTTTCTTCAGTGTTATGTCAATAGAAGCACTGTGACAGAATCCTCTCAAACAACAGACTGCCACTTCATAGTCCTAATTCCTAAAAAAGTGGCAGGATGTCACAGAAAGACCAAACAAGAAGTGATGGGGAAAAAATCCCCAAAGCCACAAAAACCCCCTAACTCCAAACCCCAATATATCATTTTTTAGCCCCCATCTATTTTTAATGTAGAACTTTTCTAGTGTATTGATAGTGAGAATTTTTTGTTTGTTTTTTAAGGGAAGTGGGGATGGAAGGCTCTACCTGCCTTTAATGAAAATTGGGTTATGTTGCTGTGATTTTTTTTCCTAGAGAAGCAGAAAGCTTAAAGTTTACATTTACATGCTTTGGGGAAACTTGGGAAAAACCATCACCCTTCCACATTTCTGAGGAGTTACTGATGTGTCATTCAAGTGACCCAGAGCCTTGAAACCAGATGCAGATTCCAGGACTTCTTTTTGGTCGTTTCAGTGTGTTGGATTTTGGGTTTGTCCTTTTGATCATGATCTTTTTTTACCTTGTACAACATTCCAGTGAGACTTGTGACCAGGGCTTTGGTGCTTTTGAGCAGGGGGGTTATGTCCAGAGCCCTGGCCAGGAGGGTGCAGTGAGGCTGCTGCTCCCTGTGCTCTGCAGAGTCCTGTCCCCCCTGGTGGGTGCTGCTGTTCTGCAGCAGCAGGGTCTCGATGCAAAGCTGCAGTGCAGCATCACTGTCCAGCAGGAAAGTGCTAGGAAAAACCAGAAGATCTTCTCTGTGACCTTTGGATTTCATATTAGATGAATTAGGATTTATTGAAACCAAAGTCTGTGGTCATGGTTATTATTACAACCACAATTAAATATAGAGATTTAAGAGTCAGTACCTGCAGTAGTTCAGGATGAGCTCTGTGTCTACCTCTGGGTTTTGTACCAGCATTCTTATGAGTTCCTTCTTCCTCAGCGGTGGTTGTCTAAATACAGTCTCAAAAGAAATCTGTAGATAAACTATTTAATCTTCTCAATAAAGCCTTTTAGACAACATCAAGACTTTTATGTTTTCTTTAGGTTCAATCCAGACCCTTTTAGCGCAGGAAAAAGCATTTGCTGACTGTCCCCTGTGCCAAATAATACTTAAGAACTTCAAAGTTCTTTTATAGCCCCTCAATTGTTGCATTTCAGTTTCTGAGATTTAGTTAAGCAGACCAGCAGGAGGAAGAATTAAAAACAAAATCTCAACTGTGGTAACATTTGGATGAGAAATCTGTCAGAAAACCACCATAAATCTCAGACTATCCTGACTATTAACTGATTAGTGAATAAAACTAGAAAATAAATAACTGAAATAAAACTTACACCAAAATTGCCAAGCTGGATACCCCACTCTGCATCCACAGCCAATTCTTGGAATTTTCTCTTTTCTTCTTCTTCACCATATTGGTCAGCAAGTTGTGCTCCAACTAGAGCTACTGCCTGAAAGGAGTGAGGAGGGAAGTGAATGCAAGTGCCAGAAATAACCTGAAAATTGGGAATTCTGAGGTGTAAATCCTCAGAGGAACTTTAAAACAATTCATAAGAGATCACACAACTGTGCCCAATGGAAACACACCTCACAGATGGTACCAGGACTATCCCACCTCCTGAGCTGGTAGTTCAAAGCCAGTTTAAAATTAACTTTCTCCAAAATACTTTCTTAATGTTTTAGAAACTCATCCAAAAGGTACTTTTTAGATATATTTGCTCAAAATTTTTGTCACTCCCCCCCCATTTCTTTGTGTTTTACTTCCCATCTCCTCTTTCATTTTATAAGATTTATTTATTCATTCCACTCTTGATAACTGCTGTCAGAGAACAACTTATCCCAAATAGAATGCAGATCTAAATTATAACCTGAAATAAATGAATTCAAGCTTTGGAATGAGGTAAAACCCAATGCATGGACTTCAAAATCACATTAACAGTGACAGCAAGTGCCTGTGCACAACTTGTGGCACAGAAGAACTTGTTCCAACAGTCCTGGCAAACTCCTGCCCTACCCTATGATACTGGTGGTGTCTTCTCAAAAGAAACTCCTTCACAGTCTCCATTTGCTGAAGAAATACAAGGCCTGGGAATTTACCAGAACTTTTCTGTAGTTTTGCCAGGTGTTGTTGATGACATCCCACAGCTTCTTGAACATCTCCTCCTTGGGCAGAATGGTGCAGTATCCCAGGGCCAGGTTCTGGTCTATGACACGAGAGTTGAACACCTGTGGTTTGGGGAAAAAGAGCTGGAAACTTGAGGAATGTATTTCAGTAGGTGTCTCTCTTGAAAGTGTAGCAGAAAAAGTACTCTGTAATTCAGAGGTGTATTGGGCCTTAGTGTTAGAGGGGGAAAAAAAAAAAAGAGTAAAAATGCATTTCAGGTTTTAGAACTTAAGCTCTGAAGCCAATGTAAAAGCAAGTTCTCTTAGTCTTAAGTGCCTCGGGAGAGGGTAAACTGCAGGCTTTTCAGATGGCTCTTTTAAAAACTGCCCCCAACTAGAAAAAGTCTATAAATCTAAATTTAACCCAGGACTGAAAATGAGGCAGAGTGTACCTGCAGCTCAAAAAGGTCCTTATAATTTAGGACTCTAAAGGATCCCCTAAATATGAGGCTCCCCCTGTACATAACCTTTCAGGCAGAGCCATCAGAGCAGGGTCAGAGAGCCAAGAGAGGCTCCAAGCCACAGCAGCAGGGAGGTGGTGGAGTCCCCATCTCTAGAGGGGTTGAAAAGCTGTGGTGCTCAGGGCCATGGTTTAGTGGGGACTTGGGAGTCTGAGTTTAATGGTTGGACTCCACCTTAAGGGCCTTTTCCAACCAAAATGATTCCATGTGGCTGGAAGACAGAGCAGGAGGGAGAGGCTCCCTCTCAGCCCGGCCAGAGCTCTCTTACCTTGTGTAGTAAGGTCAGGGTGGTGGTCCTGACTGCTGCAGAACACTTCTGCCTCATAGCAACCAGGAAGCTTTTGGTCTCAGAAAGAGTATTGACATTGTATAGCTGCCATGGAAAAAACCACATAATTGAAAATACATTCTAAGCCTTCCACTCTTTTGTCATTTACAGCATAAGAGGCACTACAGTAATTATAGGTATATAGTAATTGTATTTTCAGGTTTATTTAGGGTCCTAAAAAGATTTCCTCTAGAGAGAAAAAGGGTTTCTGATTCCAAGTGCTTTTGAATTTAGGAAGGTTTCTTGAATATTCTGCTCACAACTTTTCCCCTGCTGACCAAAGCAGCATCGTAACCCATTACCCACCTGTTCATTCTAGATCAGGAATGACGGTTTAGTTCTGAGCATGCTTTGCAAAGAGAGAGGGAAGAAACCACGTGCTCCTTTCACAACCTGGCTCAACATCTGGCCAGGTGGTGGTAACCAAAGGGTCATGGTGACAGCCTCTCCCACACCTCCCAAACCCTCACAGGACAGCTCTGAACCTGTTGATAGTTGGGCCATTTCTGAGAGTGACCCTGCCCTACCTTCTCACTCAGGGCCAGGTCCATGGTGTTGGCGATGCCGTGCTGGAGGCAGGAGCCAAAGGCACACACCGTGAGCCTCAGGGCCAGCTCACACTGGCTGCACTCCAGCAGGGTCTGCACTGCTGCACTCAGGGGAGCTCCAACGGGCAGCAGGAGGTTCTGGCCTGCCACAAACAAACCCAGAAAAGAATTAGGGTATTTATATTAACCAGGTTGTTCTTGCAATTTCTATCAGAGCAGTCTTCTCTTTTCCCTCGTTACATTTATGGCACGGGATCAGCCTTAGCTCCCTTTGAAACTTTCAGGACTTTTGATTTAAGGCAGTCTCTTAGTTCAAAACCCCCAAGTCTGTGAGCACAAATCATCTTCTTGGACAGGCTTTGATGATCCTAACCCACAGACCTCCTCTACTGAAGAGCAGGCTTTGACTAGCTCAAGCTCCCACGTGGGATGGTAGGAATTACCCCCCAACCTGGTGTGTTCTGTGCTAAACCAGCCCAGCCCCCTAAAATGTGGCTTTAAGTGGACATTTAGGCACCTATTAAAGCACCCCTCCATGAGTTAATCATGTAGGTAGAATTGAGACCTCATGTTTTCCAGGGTGGTTTACACTTTGAGTGCCATCACGTCCCTTCCCATGGCAGGGGGTGGGAACTGAGTGATCCTTAAGGTCCCTTCCAAGCCCTCTGAGATACCTTCAGTGAAGGCACGGTTTGCCAGGCTCATGGATTCCAAGGGATACAGCTTGTCCTCTGAAAGACACACAGATCACACCAACAGTTTGCCAGGACCTCAGCAGCACCCTGAGGTCTGGCAGTACCCTAAGGATCCTGCACGGACACTTCAGCAAACAGAGACAGTCAACTCTGGGAGCCCCTTGCTGCTGTTTTCAGCTGTGCCTGACCACAAGTGATTTTCCAGGAGGGAATATATTTTGCAACATCTGAAGTGTTGTAGACTTCTGTTTATAATAATTGAGAATTTTAAGAGTTATGGGTATCTACAGGGGTATAGAATAGAAGGACAATAATTTTAGAATAAGCAGAAATTGATAGAATCCTGTTTCCATCAGTGGCTACCAGAGCATCTAGAGAAGATTCTAAGAACAGTAGAAGTTTGTGGTAACACTTCTCCAGAGCATTCTCCAGGACCTCAGGCATTTGGCATTGACATTTTTCCTGAACCAGCACAAACCCCAAAGTCATCTTTCTATTCTATGCCCCTCAATGGGTATTTCCTCTGTGAGTTTATCTAACTGAGGTTTCTGGGGTGAGGATTTCCACACACAGACACAGAGTTATTTATATTTCTAGATCAAAATCAGTAAGAAGTACAGGTTCAGTGTTCAGGAAAGCAGGTTTACCACAAAGAGGCAGAACAGAAGAAATAAATTCATATGTAACTGGCATAGTTGTCTGTGCATCAAGGACTATCCCATCTTCCTTAAAGAAGTCCCCATAGGTCCACTCTTCAGAAGGATCCTTATCTCCTCCAAAAGATGTTGCCTAAATAGGAACATTGGCAAAAGTACACACAACAAAAAGAAGAGTCAATAAATCTACTAACAAACTGAATGTTGCAAGAGGTTCCGGTTTGGGGATACAGGAGTAGAACACAACCTTCTGTCTGCAAATGGATTTTACTCTCCTGTTAAATGGCCAATAGCAATAAACACATTTTCTCCCTTGAGTGGCCACATCTCTCTTTCATGTTGCAGTTATTAAGCTGTATAGCCAAATGTGTCCTTAATTAATTTAATGGAGGTTTTCATACACATTCTTGGCCAAATATTATAAGCAAACATTTTTCAAAATGGATCATTTTTTAGGAAAATAACATTCTGTGCACAAACATTGCCCAGCTACTTTGCTCTACTCCACTGCAGCTGGAAGAACCCATTCATTTCAAGTAGCCTAAAGCACTGCTTGACCTAAACAAACACAAAGATGCTATTTAAGGACTTGATCCTCTTAGTTTTCCAGAACTCTTGGCAATGACTTCACATAATACATGTATTTAAAAATCAAACCCTCCCTGCTACTCTTTCAAGTCAGGTCTCTTGCAGTGCTGGCAGCAGTTCCCCAATAAAATCACTCATATTGTCAGCAGGATTTAGAAAGAATGCTACTTGTGCTTGTCCCCCAGCTGCACTGCTTTTAGGGCTCACATCTTTTAGGGCTCACATCTTTCTGTGAGGTCCAGGAAGTTTATATTTGTAGAGCTCTGTGGAGGGTTTTCTGGTGGTGTTTCTGATTGAATATTGCTGGAGAAATGAGAAGGAAAATAACATATCCAGTGGGCAGGACAGCAAATACCTTTGCTGTGAATCCCTCAGTGTCTATCTGGCACTGTCTGTAGGTGTCCTTGGCAATCAGAGAGTACTGACAGAGCTCCACACAGTCCAGCAGGAAATCTGTGGAAACATCAAGTTCATCAGCTTCAATGGAAGGTTCACATGTTCCATTAAGAGGAAACAATTTTGCAGCACCTGTTTTTAGAGGTGCATATATAGAAAGTCACTTTGTTTTCAGGTTTGTTAACTGTTGTTTGGGAATGTGGACTCCCAACATGAACCCAAATGAGAACAACAATAATTACCTGCACTACACACTGTGGCTGCCTGGCAGGCCAGCTCATGGATCACTGCTGGAAGGTTCATGTCAGTGGGGATGATCATTGGAACATCAGCTCCCAACATGTGGCAAAGCCTCTGACACACTGAAAACAGCAGCTTCCCAGTGTGCTCATTGCAGTGATTCTCATAGGACTCCCTATTAAAAAGAAAAAGGATGTTAAAACCCCAGTAGTTCTCAGGGCTTTTACCTAAGGCCACGTTCTGTTCTAATTTTTTAATTCTCTTCCAGTTTTTGCCCCTGTATCACTCAGTGCTGTGACAAGTAAAACGCAAATTGGAGGCAGCTCAGAGATGGTGAAGCACACAAATTGTGTTAATAATAAAAATATATTTAACATTTTCATCTGCTCTGTTTTGGAAGGAATTGGTAGTAAGTTTAAATTATGTGACAACCTGAGGCAGAGCCCAGCTGAAACCCATGACATAGTGTGTCCAGTCAGTGTGTAATGGTTTCCTGCTGTGTGAGCCAACATCTCAAGATAGTTACTTAATGTTTAGCCTTTTTTATCTCTCACTATGAGAGTGTAGGGAATCTTTTTACTGACTAATCATGGCAAAAACCAGGGGCAATTTTCAGAGGCAGTGACTTAACTCCCCCCTCAGTACTGCACACCAACAATAAACCTGTTGTTTAAACAGTCATTTTAGGATAAGGAACTAAACCAAAAGCCCCCTTCCCTTTGCTCTGCATGTACTTAATTCTGCAAAGTACCAGTAATAATTCAGAAGCGAGATCTGGAAAAGCTCTGCAGTTTTACCTGCATATTTTTACAGCAACTTCCACCTTTCCAGCATGCAGTGCTCTCAGGGCCAGCCTCTGGGCCAGCTCATGCTCTGAGAGCTGCAGGAGCACAGCCAGCCTGTGCAGCCTGGACTCACTGGGAGGCCTCTTGGCTTTGCCATCCTCTGAACTGCAGGTCACTGCCTGCCCTTTTCTAGGCTTTGCACATCTGACAGTCTCATAAGCACTTATGTGATGCTCAAGAAGCTCAGACCTCAGGGAAGGGCTGCTGAATTCTTCAGCTGAGAGAAAGATATCAAAATATTCCTGCAACAACAACAAATATTAAGTATTTGCATTCATGGAATGTCCTTGAAAATTACTGGGGTCTCCTTTTTTATTAAAATGTTTTTATGACCTGTTTCATTAGAGGATTATTTCAGTACAATGTTGACTTTACTGGTTTCTATCAACTGCTGATTTATGTAAGAAATCAGACAATTTTGCCAGGCAGTAGGGATGCAAAATAAAAAACCCTGAAGGATACCCCAGGCTCAAGTGACATATTAAATAATAAAAGTTTACCCACCATACTAAGATCTTAATAAAACATTACAGGACTTATCATGAAATGTTTGAAGTGTTAACAATGAAGACTTTAGGAGAATGTCTATATTTTTGGTATAAATAGACAACTGAGTTCTAATTGGGAACTTCCCCAGGCACTATTTAAACTCTTACACTGGCCTTGCAATCCCTTTGTATTTATATTTTATATTTGTAATATAATCCACATGCTAAGAAGAATGTGGAATAGCTACAGCAAATCCCAAGCGGTTGGGAACTGTCAGGTTCCCTACCTGCAGGGTAGCAAGAGTTTCAAACATCTTCAGGTTTTCTTCACACTCATGTTCCTTCAGGGCATTGTCTGTTGGGGAGAAACCTGGTTACTCCCTGCTTGCATTCCCCAACAACATGCAGGGTGTGAAACTTGTACCTTTTTGAGTGCTGAGCAGGAATTTCAGGACTTCCACCAGTGTCTTGGTCGTAAACATTTGTGTTTTTTGCTGCAGAAAAGGGAGAGGTCAGTGGGTTTGGTTCCTTTTCTTTGCTCCAAGTGTTGCTGACAGCACAGTGACCCTCAGGCTTCAGCTCTGTCAAAATACTTTGTAATGCCTTCCAAACATCTTAAGCAACAATGACCAAGTCTAAGATACAACCAGTTGAAGAGCAAGGGAACAGAGCTATTGTAAATATTAACCCTTTATGGAACCAATTAATACTTTCTAGGTGTAATATGTATTTACTTCACACAGGAGTTTGGAAATACCCACCCTTCTCCTTTTCTTCTTCCTTCCCATGCCCAAAATAACCCCCCAAATCAACTGTTAACACAAATTCCCTCCTGTGGTTGCAAGACATGCACTGTCAACTGGGAGCCTTCATCCCACATAGTAAAGCCACAGCTCCAGTCTTTAAATAGGTGTTTTCCAAGGAAATAAAGAAAGAACTGGAGGGGGACTGGAGGTGCAATAATAGCATAGAACAGCAGCAGGACTTAGACATTAGTAATTGGATTCACACAGCCATGTTACTGTGTGGACATGCCTTTTAAAATAACCACCAATTCTATGGTACACAGGGTCAAGTTGGAAGAGGCTCCAAGAGACTCCCCAGTCCAACCTCTCACTCAAAGCAGCACCAGTTCATCACCCCTTTTTGCTGGAAGACACAGCTTTTCCACTTGCATCCCTACCTTAAGCATCTGAGTAAGAACAGCATTTAAAATAACTTATGCAGACACTTTACAACATGGAAGGACTTGGTACCTCTTCAGAATCATCTGGTTTGTTCTTTAGCACCAGTTTTCCCCATATAGTCAATCTCTCTGCAACTTCCTCAGCTTCAGGAAGAGTCAGAGACTTTAACAGAGTCAGAGATTCCTCTCCCTGAAGGCAGAAAAACAAACACAAAATTCAAGCAGAAATAATCAAAAGAATTGGCCATTTGGGTTTAGAAAGGCTCAGTTATGTGTGTGTCCTTGCTCTGATACAGTGACTGCAGTGGCCAGTTGGATAAGCAAAACCAGGATGTGAAAATACAGAGGCTTCAATTCCAAACTTGTGTATTGTAGGTCATAACTTTCATCCTCTTCTGCCACAATGAAGGATAAAACTCTGACAAAGGACTTGCTCCTGTTTTGTAAACAGGCCTCAGTGTCTAAATTGCGACATGAAGTATTTCCATACCCTTTCTTTGTCAATCAGGTCTATCATCCTCAGAAAGTAGACTTCCCCAGTGGGCAATGCATATGCTTCTACAATCTTCAAGGCATCCTCCAAAGCAGTAGGGCTGTCTTGTTTAAGGATGTATCTCACAAGCATCTGTAAGATGAAAACAGATCTGGACTTCAGTTTCTTGCTGTATAGGATACCAAAGGAATTCATTTGCACACACCCTTCACCACTGCAATTGTACAGCTTGGGCCAAGCAAGTTACTTGGAAGCTGCAAACTTCTATCTGGAGGAAACCTACTGAAGTGTAACTGGGGAGAGGATCAACCTGGGAACTCTGAATATCCATCTGGTTCCTCAGGATGCCAAGGAACTTTTCCAGAAGTACTCATGTTTTCTCCTAATGAAGGGGAAATGTTACAAAAATAACAAACTAGAAATTTAACAGGTATTGTTCACTGTGACCTTGGGAGAAACCAGGCCTGAACTCCTGATCACTCACCATTATCATCTCATTGTCCCTTAAAAGATTTGTATCCCTTATCCCATAGGCCCTCAAAAGCTTCTTCATCTCCATCAGTCTGTAACTGTCCTGCAGTAACTTCACTCTGTGGACAAATGAGATTCTTACTGATATCTCTGCCCTGTGATTTAACCACCCAGCTACATCAGACACACTGTATTTCCCCAGCCAGGTGTAGCCCGTGGATGTTTCTTACTTGCCATGAGCCATTTCCAAGTGCTGTTTCACCAGCTGCTCCACTGCTGCACTCCAGGGGACTGTGGCACTGTCCATCAGCTGGAGAACTGCATCAAATTTCAGCTGCAAAAGGGAACAGAAACAGCTTCCTTTTCAAATCAAAGGGGTCTCCTCAAAAATTGCTCACATTTGACTGATTCCTTTAAACAAGTTTTCATTTCCTTGCTCAATCTCCCCTTGCATACAGGACATTCAATATCGTAATATGGGGTGACAAGTTGGATTAGAAAATGTTTGTGGTGATTTCCAACTGTGGAGCTTGAGTTCCATACTTATCAAAGCTGGTGAGTTTTCCAAGTGATGACATCAGAACTACATTTTAATTCTCAAAGAACATCACATGGGAGATGACTAAGACAGAATAAACAGACACCACAGTAGTTTCTCCTCACAGCACTCATGTACAAAGGTACTCAGATGCTTATGCAAAATTGATGTTTCAGTCTGAACTGGTGTTTTAGCCGAACCTAAAATACACTTACATCTGTGTCAGAGATGCAGCCAATGACAGCAATGGCCTTTGCCTCCCATGCAGTCTCAAAGACTGAAGTGGACCGTGCCCGACAAGGCTCCAGCAAATCCTGCACAGTTAGAAGAAGATTATTAGGACTATCTTATTGACAAAAATGTTTGGGATAGATTTGGCTATCCTCCCTTGTATCTCTTAAAGCCTTAAAACTGAAATAGTAACTACCATTAAGATCACTGACAGGTACAAGCTAATCTCAAAGCTGGCCCTAACACTCAAGTGTAAACAAAAATGCTCATCAGATATGCTTTCGCCTCACTCATGTTGAAATAGCTTCCCTCAAAAGGAAGAAAATGGGGATACCTTTATATACTGCAGAAGAAGTTCATCCTTCTGTAGATTATGTTCACACAGGTAGGGCTTGATAAACTTCTCCAAAATGGATGGGACAAGCTCTGGTGCCAGAATTTTATCAAACATGCGGAACACAATTGTCGTTGCATTTTCCTGGGCAGCAGGCAGAGAAAGGCCATGTCAGAACACCCCACAGGACAGGGCCCTTTACACCTCTCCTAAAGAGTTCAACATGCAGAGTCCACTGAAATCCACTGAATGATTTCAAGAGCAAACATCCCTCTTTAGCTCAAAAAAACCCTTCTTTGACCAAGCCCCTTCTCGTTCAGTTGGACTTCTGTTCTCCCTGTTGTTTGCTCCACTCCATCTGCAGTGGAGTTTGAGTCACAGCTCCTCACCTTTCTTGTCATGTCATATTTATACTCAGAGCTGAAAGAAAACTTGTAACAAACATCTCAGGTCTTAGCAGCTGATGAACACCAGTTTAACCTACCAGTCCATCAGGATTCCTCTTCTACTGATTTTAAATTGCATGCTACAAGATTTGCTCCCTTCTCTGCTCGAAAGAAATTTTTGAAGTGTCTGCAGAATTACCTTTTCAAAGTCAGAGAGTGCCAGCCTGCAATTGTATTTCTTGTATAGATTTATCAATTCTTGTAAATCATTGACCAGCTTCTTTAACCTCTGTATCTCTTCACAGTCACCACATCTCTGAAACAGTGTTTAGGAGTACAATGTTAGAAGACTATTCAAAGGCTGTCATAAACATTTTGTTAATCTTTAAATACAAGGAAATTGGAACTTGGTTGCTTTCTTTCATGAATTAAGTCAATCTTTCCCTCAAACTAGAGTGATCTGATTATTATCTATCCCAGCTCCAGCACAGAACATCTGTTCTGAAGTCCCTTAGCAGCTGATTCTTACCTTTGCCATGTTTCTTACCAAAGGAGCCAACTGGCCCAGAGTTGTCAGTCCCCTTTCACTGTGACTTTTGCTTGTGAAGAAGATCTCTGCCATCTGGAGCCCATTGTGGGGCCAGTTTGCCTGTGCCAAAGAAGAAGTCGGATGAGCAAACCACAGTGCCCACCTGGAAGCAGGAGGATGGAAGTTTCTGCAGTCACTCACCTTGTCAGTCAGCTCCAGGTTCCGAGCACATTGTTCCAGCCACCTGGCTAACATTTTCTGGAGGAAAACCCAACAGAGATAAGGAGAGTGATGTTATTTACCACAGCAAAAGTTGCCACTAGAAATTTACTCAAAAGGAAACCATGTGAAATATAAACAGTAGGGAGAAGAACCCCTTCAACAGACAGAGGATCAAGGTCCTGACATTTAAAATAAGTCTGTAGGTTTGACTCAAAAATTATCTCAGTCTGAGGAAATTACATTTTTCATTAAGTCAATCCTACCTGCCCATTTGGCACAACTCTTCTCGAGAAGGGGATCACAATGTTTTTGAGCCACAAACACAATTCATTCAAAGGAACAGTGAAAGGGATGGCACTAAGCAAGTCCTTCAGCATTTTCTCATCAAAGCTGTTTTCAAAGTCTGCCTAAAATATTAAAACAGAACAATTACAGAAAGAGGGAGTCTATGTTTACCTGATGCTTTATGAAGTTGTTTCACTTGGAGGAAGAAGCAGTAAATTGCAAAAATACAAAGAGAAAATCTCAATAATCATTGACAGGAATTTAAAAAAATAGCCCTGATCAGAAACACTTCTTAAAAAAAGACCCAATTGAAGCAATTTCTTTGCAAATTACAGTGTCCTGTTACTTTAGGACTTTAGTTCTGGCTTATTAAGAAAACAACAGACATGGACCTGAAAGTCCTGCATTAAAAATTGTAACAGCAGCCCACAGCCTTCTGAATGTGCCATTCAGAGTAAGCCCTCATTGTGATTAGTTTTGAAGGATTTTAAGGTGGGCAGCAACATCCACTTAAAACATCCTGAGAGCTGTGCTTGCAAGCAAGTAAAGGGAAGATTACAAGCACCACAGAATAAATCCAAGAATCGTCACCCTTAAGCCATAGAAATACATATTCTGACAACAGAAATCCTATTTCAGCCCTGGATCAATGAGAAGTGCAGCCTCCCCAGGCCCCAGAGATGCCTGAGCAACCTCACCTGGTGCCTGAGCCACAGGTACTGTGCACAAGAGAAGTGTCCTTCTTCCAGCTGAGAGAGGATGTTCTTGAATATGTCTTTGTTATTCAGGAACTCTGTCCAGGCAATGCCACTGGAAATGAGAGGGGGAAAGATTAGTTATGTGTCAGTATGAGACCAGCTGGGGGAGAACTGCAAACCTTTTCTACTGTACCCTGAAGGAGATATATGTTTGTGCAAAATCACTCTCCTCCCATACACATTGAAGAAAAAAAATCTATTCAAGTGCATGTGCAAGAGATAATTTATGTTTTCAACACACAGGGTGACTCAGTCTCTCTTCATTCTCCCTTCTCCACAAGATAGGATGGGAAACTTCAGGCAGAAAAGGAAGGGTTTAAACCAGTGATCTCCAATTTAAAAAGCAAAATAATCTTCATTTCAGTGACACATATTTAACCATTTGGATTAAATTGGCTTTGAATCTTAACAAACAAACCTGAATTTCTCTGGTCCAAAAGCTCCATAGAACGTTGTAAGCCTTGCCTGAGCTCTCAATACCTGAGTGCACACAAGAGATTTCAGGTTAATCTCTGGCTTCCCAAAAAGTGGTATAACAGGGTTAGCACAACCATCACAAAGAGGAGAATGGAGGGAAAGTCTTTTCAAGAATTTCAGTGTATTATCTATGTAAGTTTCTTTAACAAGGCATTAATCAAAAATTTCAGTTGTGTAACACTTGACACTGATTTCCTTTGAAGGCATATGAGGACTGTCCAGTTTAAAACAGCAATAAACAAGAAACAAAATTAAATATCTAAAAACACTGTAGGGGAGGTTCTGCCTTCCATTTATGGAGCATCTGAAATGGAGTCTTTCTCTGACTGAAGGAATGGCTTATTTCTGAATCTGTCATTACTGGGGATCTCTTTCATACTAAAAAATATAATCTTGTTTAGACTTTTTAAAGTTTAACAGTAGTACAGTTTTAAAAACAACATATGTTTCTGCAGGTCCAGGCAGTGTTTCCCCACCTCAGTTAAGGACACTGAAGGCCCATCAGATGGTGGAGCAGTGGTTCTATCATCTTTCTTCAAGATCTGAAACAAATACATAAAATGACAGCTCAGAGCAGGCCAGACATGAGCAAAACCTTGGCACTTCTGTAAACTGAGGTCTTTATTTTACAGTGTTAGATTGGGAGCTGAGCTGATCCAACCTAACCTGACTGGATTTGTGCTTGGGTGGGGGTTCAGAGACATAATGTACATCTCTCTGATGCTGGCTGATAAGGCAGGAAAGGCTAAAACAATAAAACCAGAAAAGGTGACCTATTTTGAGCTTCAGTTGGAAAATTAATATTTTAAAGGTCCTTAAAAAACTGCTACTCAAAACTAGAACCTGCTTTCTGGTGCAAAAATAAAACTGTAAGCAATTCTTTGCCCTTGGGCAACAGCAAGAACGAGGCTGGAACAAACCTTGCTGCTCCTTCATGTTCGGCAACATAGAACATTTCCTTTTTACTGACTGCATCTGGTCTGTCCCTCTCAGCTGGCACAGAAGTGTGGAATAGGAACCAAAGATTCTCAACAACTGAAGGAATAAAACTGCTTACTCTGACTTTGGCATAGTTCAGCATTTCTTGTGTGGTTTCATACAGTGGCCATGAAGCATTTATGCAGTAATTCACAACAAACTGGGTGTCCTGTTTGCAAAAGGAAACAGTGAAAGTAATTCCAAGATCTTTTAGAATTTGAATGACTGCAGTAGAGAAAGGGGGTAGGAAAAAAGCCAGACCTGAATTTTTTGCAGGTTTTCTTTGGCTTCTTTCACAAGGTCCAGCCAGGCTTCCTGACCATTACTCCCAACAGAGGCTGCAGCCAATTTCTCTAAAATAATGTTTGCTTTCACCTGGTATACAAGCTGTTCAAAAAAATACAGTTTTCAGTTTGATGCAATTACGTTGTAAGTAGAGTCCTCAACTGAAAAAATCTACACATTGATCACATTTGGCTCTTTTTTTTTTTTTATCAACCCTGTTTCCTGCAACCTAAAGGGCCAAATGTACCTGGTCCTGACCCAGCAGCAGTTATTATGATCAGATGTACTTTTGCACTACTTCTTGCAAGGTTTGTTAGTTATTGTCCATAAAAACACAGTTCACCTCGTGGTCCTCAGATTTTGAATTAGCTTTCAATAGAGTTGTGTAGTAAAGTTACACTGTATTTGTAATATTTTTAATATTTGCTGTTGGATTATAGGCAAAACCCTTACTTTTAAGTTCAGTTATACTAACTAATCTTAAATGTATTTCTTTGGACAACTTACCTGGACACCTAGTCCAAACTGAAGAGCAAAGTTCTCTGCTTCAGTGAATTTGTGTTTGTGCAATAAGCGACTCAGTCTGGGGGTGAGAAAGTAAAGTAAAACCACTCCAACAGAAGTGCCAAACCACAGATTTAAGGAAAAAAAAAAAAAAAGGTGATAAAATAGTGTTTCACAGAAAAAAAGTACCTATTTTCTGGCAAGGCTTCAGTTAAACTTCTCATCACAACTATAGAAACTGGGTCTTCAGAGGGCCTGAGGATGAGAGGGAATTATGTGAGTTATTAACTGTGGAAAAATCCTATATGGAAATAATCTGCTATTGTTATACAATAATGATCGAGTAAGAAACAAAATAGTATCTTACATCTGATGCTTTTCATGAATTCCTTCCAAGAAGTAGATTGTATCCTGCAAGATGCAATCACAGAGATCATTAGGTGGCAAAGGGAATCAGTCATAGGGAAGCGCAGCTGGAATGCAGAAAGTGTGTCAGTCTGGACACAAACTTCTGCTTCTCCTGCAGGTAAGTTGCTTGGGTGTTTTAAATGTCTTTTTCAGGAAGCTGTTTAAACAGTAAAATATGTTCTCTCATCTGAGCTGAAATAAATTCCAAATAAATCCAGAGGAATTTTCTATGCTAAGAGAACTTAAGGTTTCAGTTTTTAGCTTTAACAGCAGCAAGAACAACTGACAGCACAGTTAAATATTGCAGTAGACCTGGGCTTAAATTTAAACTCTTCAGTTTGCTGTAAGATACTGTATTTCCCCCCATCCTTTGGGGACATAACTTTCCTTTATATAGTTCTTGCACAATTTCTAGCAATTGATTCTAATCTAACAGGAACAACATGGTACCTTCTTCAATACTTATATGTATTAAGAGCATTATATTTCTTCAAAAAACCAAAAGTAAACCATCTAAACCTACTGTGCAAATCCCACTCTGAACCAGGGAGGAAACAACAGATACTTCCAGAGAGTACAGCTTTTCCATAGAGGGCAAGGCAAACACCATTAGACTTCTCATCTATAAAAAAAGGGAGAAAACAAAGAAGTCAGAATTACCTTTTTTTCTTACACTGGTGCCAGAGTGAGGTTTGCAGAACCATTTCTGAATTCTTATGGAGTTAGAAGGAAGACACTATTTTTAGAGGTTTTAATGGAAGGCAGCTCTCCAGTTTGAGGAAGTTTAATGCACCTATAGGTGTTACCTCTCTCCAGGCCTATTACCCCTAATTAGACAGGGTTAATGTAATGTAAAAAACAGTATAATGTTCATCCTGACATTCTGTTTGAGTGAGTGCAGCAGGAGGGGGATGCTGAGTGCAGCAGACACTGCTCTGCAGGGACCTGTGAAGGTGAGAAGGAAGGGGCTGGAAGAGGAAGGTCTGAAGTGGTGTTTTTCTTTCTTTAGCTGTTTTCCCTCAAGATAACTTTGCAGCTGGGGATGCTAAGAATATTGGTTTAGTGTGGAAATTCTCACACTCTGTGATGCCTTTGGGTTGTTTTCTGCCTATTGAAAGCAATGGAATTCTCTCAAGACAAAGGAGTGTTGTTAAAGGCCTGGGAGAAGGGAGGTAAGAGAGAGAGTTTAGAACTGTAACAGCCCAGCCTGACTTTGGTATGTGAGTAAGGCAAAGCTCAGCTTTGGACTTAGTGTATTTGTGTCCCTGCTAGGATGGAAAAATCTTTCCTTCCCACTGCAGCTGTGAGTTGTGTCTGTCCTGGTTAACCTGCACCTGCCAAGTCTCACAGTGTGAAAGACAACAGGAAACTTTGCTGCTCTTCCTTATCTACCTACCATTAAAAAAACCCTAACAGATAATCCATGAAAAATCCCAAACAGTGGGACAGCTTGCCCTGGTCACCACCAGGAGCCCTCACTACATATTCTAATACATTGGTGCTCACATTTCAGCTTGGACTTTGGACTCCTGAGAATTCTGTGTGCTCCAAATATTTAGCCATTCACCTCCTCCCCCCTTTTTTTATTTCCTGTGAGTATTGCATAATGATGGAGGAACAGAATAAAAGATAAACAGATTACAAAGAGATACATAAAGAGATTATACCTGTTTGTTATCTGGTGTTGTCATGACAATCAGCTTAAGGTTGGCAAGCCCTTCCCTAGAGGAGGTAGAGAGAAAACAAAGCAAAATACACTGTATGAATCTTAGGTTAAAACTTTGAAACAGTCTTGCTTCTGAGTGTGAGGAAATCTAGTGTTCCATGGAAACATGGACATTTAAAAATCCTGTGGGGCACCCAAAACCAGCATGAACAGGTCATATTTTTAATTTCTGACACTTTTAAGCCTTTCAAATGGATCTGATTCTAATGGCACATTTCCTGTAACTCCAGACAATGTTTCTCTTCTCAGAATTGGTGCTTTAACATTTCACTTACCACATGAATTGAGAAGAATCTGATTCTGTAGTTAGAAGAAAATCTTCAACGTATATTGAAGGCCAGTCCCAAATTAGAGTAAGAGAATAAACATCCCACATGCTTAAGATGTTCTAGATTAAAAAAAAAAATCAGATAAAATTTCATATTTTCTTCATAGAAATAATTTTTGTCTTTTTTTAATCAAAATATTAACATACTCCAGAGCTGAAACAGTTAATAGTAGAATTAGTAACAAAAAACACAGGAAGATCAAGATGTTCTGTAAATATAAGCATCTTTATTTTCTAGAAACTCTATTTTAAAGCTATTACCTTAAAATATGTTTAGAAGCTGGTTCAAGAACATTGTAAGGCTTAGACTAAATGAAATCATTGCACGTACCTCTGTATCTAACACAAACAGTAGATTGTCAAGAACCTGAAGTTTTGCAGCACCTGAAAAATGTCCAGAGACACATAAATTCATTATTTTTATTGGGAAATGTATTTGAAGCAAAAACATGTTCAAACATAGAACCAGGCACTGGAAACACATGGATGTTTAACCTCATGGAACTTCCTAGAGCCATGCAAGGTTTAGCCTAAAGAGAATTGTGATTTTCATGTCTTAGGTAAACTCTGTAGTTCTGCAGCACATTTTGGCTGCACATTTACAAGAAGTGTGTATTTACTAAAACGAAGAAAATACCTGCAAATTAGTATTTTCTGCAACTAAATGTGAATTCTACACTAGTCCATAAAATGAAAAAACCCTCTTTACCTTTGATCAGACTGGAATCAGCAAAACTTTGAACAGACACCAGGGCATTGGTAGTGTCCACCTCCCACTTGGAGAGCACAGAATCACCTTTACCCTGGGAGTAAAGGCAAAGTACAATGGGGTTAGACAGCAGCTGTTTGACCACTGACAACTGATCTTTAACCTGGAAAGCTGCAAAACTAACTTAAACATCCTTCCTGTATTGATATTCAGAAAAATACATTCATTTCTTTATTTTTAATTTAACCTTTTTCCTTTCTCCTTCCAAGATAAGGGCTGGACTCAAGGATCCTTGTGGGTCCCTTCCAACTCAGTACATTCCGTGATTCTCTGATTGTACTACAGGGATTGTTACAGTCAGCAGTTTTTAGCTCTCCTAAAAACAGTGTTTGAAAACATCCACTTTCCACTCTCGTAGAACATAAAAGCTGAGTAAAGTCACACTGGACCCACTGAGAAAAATCACGTTGAATTAAAAAGGCTTCAAAAAATAATCGCAAAACACTTGTTTCTAGTCCAAAATAAAATTTCAAAATATGTCTGTATTTTATTTTTTTATTAGTTCCTCTACTTAATTAATGCTTAAGGGTTTTGTTGATTGGACCTTAACTATTATTTTAGCAAAACTTTGATGAATGTGAACCTGATTGGAAAATTCTTGACAATTCTGGTTTTGTCTGTGAGCTCAAGGATGAGACTATAAATGGTCTAGCCTGTCCAGGCCAGGAACCAGTGATTTACTCAGTGATTTTCATCCAGGGCAAAAATATTTTCCTCTCATCCATCATAACAAAGTAATTTCTGAAATGACAAGTTCTTTTCTTACAAGGGAAAAACTGCAGACAGGCTGCACAGCTGACAACCTTCACATCTGCAGGGAGGAAAAGGAAAAGCAGCAAAGTCTCATCATCTGCTTTTTCAACCATCCAAACATAAATTCTGTTGCAGATCCAAACCCACCATCACTGATCACAGAACAATTGTCACAAACACACCCTGAGTGCTTACCCCAATTATCAAATGGACTGTGTTCACTGAGCTGCTGAGCACAAAATCCTGAGAGCCCAGGTTGTGATGCTCCTTTGTGGCAATGAAAGCTGACTTTATCTGTCCTTGTAACTTGTGGGGTGGAAGATGAAGGGAATGCAGACAAATGGGAAAGAAAAAGAGTTGTTTATCCTATCAGTGGATAGAACCTTGAACTGTTTATTTCTCCATGTGCACAAAAAGTGTCACTCACAACTGTGAGCTGGAATAAGAAACTGGTAAATAATCAATGAAAAGTGCAAAGCCAAGCTTTGATACAAACTCTGCACTTGTAGCACGTTACCAGTTTGCAGGTGTTTCTTACTTGCTTTGCTGTAGTCAAGTCCATCTTCTCTATTGCTAAATAAGAAAAAAAAAATTAAAATCACGGTTAAATAAACTTTTTCAAAATTAAAAAAAGCCACTGAACATCATATGGAAAAGAAAAGCCCTAACCTGACCACAGTGAAAAACACTTTACCCAGGATCTTTGACAGTGTCCATTTCTACTGAGCACAGTACTGAGTTACAGAGAATTAACTAATAACTATACTTATGCAGCATTGAAAATTAAAATGATTCCCAATATTCTTAAGTAAAGCTAAGATTATGGCTTAAAATCCTGCTTCAGTAGTATTCAGTTCTCTCTCTAAAGCAGTGACTCAGAGATAAGATAAAAAAATTATTAGGAAAATACGGAAATAATTTTATTACAGTTAGTTGTATATCAGTTTTTCTTTAAACACAAACTAAGACTACACAGAAAATCCCAACTCAGTAACTTATTCCCATTAGCAGTGGCATGGAAAAACTTTCAGAACCCAACTCTCCCTGTGCCAGTGAAATCCCCAGGGGTTTGCAGCTTATCTTACCCTCCTGTGTTTTAGCAAGGGGGAGACCCATAATGCAGAAACATCCATTGCTTGTGAGAATGAACATGTGAGAAACACCTGAAAAAAGCCAACAGAAATATTTCAAACTTAAGTGTTCAAGTAAAAGTCTATTTGCTTATAAATAGGACAGTGAAATAAATGACCAAAAACCCCCCATCTGATCAATAGATTAGACTATTTTAAATAAAAGTTTTTTTTATCCACAACAAGGAGCAGAATAGGTTTTGTTGGAAATTAGGATTTTTGCTTGCACCCATCAGACTGTAAATTCTGTTTTCATGGTAAATCCACATTTAAATACATCATATTGTGACAGAGTAAGGCTGGGAACTTATAGAAGAGAATACTAAAATCTGAAGTCTGATAGAAGGAAAAAGAAGGAATCCTTCCTTTTTGAGCATTTTTATGTTTATCACAAAAGAAAGAGGTATTGAGTTCTGAATGTTTATTTTCTATGACTTTTGTAAAATAATTAATGAAATTCAGACAAGGGGGGAAAAATCATCCAATTCTTACCTGCATCTACATTATCTTTTACAATAATGAGGTTTAAGTAAGCCTTCTCACTTGAAGAATTTTCAACCAAAGTCTGGAATAGAAACAGCGGAGACTAATATTCTGTATTTTATTTTTTTTTAAAAAGGAAATATTGAGCATCAGTTCAAAGTTTAAACAATTTTCTTTCATGAAGGACTGGTTCTTGTTTATACATGCCATTCCTAAATGTATTTTCCTTATGGGAACAAAAGTGCCCCTTTAATCTGTTTCATTAAAATAGGAATGTTTACACTTTGCCATTTGGAAGAAGGATCAAAAAACCTCAACAAAGTCTGAGAACAGAAGAATTTCAGCAAAACTAAACAGAAAAGTTACTGTACCTTAGTCAGCAAGGTTTGTTTGGAGGGGATGTGAATAAGATGGAAATTGCCACTTCTCTCACCAACCACAAGGAACTGTTTCTCTTGACACATACCAACCACATCCACATTAGTGTCTGAAAAGTTCCATGGCAACATGTCAAATACCAAGATCAGGTTTTGATGAACAGACATTCACATTTGAACCACAGGAATTGGACAAGTGTCCCAGATTTCTTCAAAACAAATTATGTTGAGTAAAGGGTGACATAGGGAGGAGGTTTGGTATCCAATATTCCCACTTCAGAGAAAAGTTAGGAGGCATTCTAATTAAATTGTACAGAAATATTTTATTAACTGTGTTCAGAAGCAATTATTACTTAAGTACTTAGTACAATACTTCCTTTTACAGGCTAGTTAGACATGTAAGACACTTGCTATACTTTCCTATATAAACCTATATGTTTTAAAAGCCAGTTCTCACTTCCAGTAGAATTCCAGAGGAGTGGACTTACCAAACTGAACGTGGAGCAGAAGAGACAGCCTAGTGTTGTCCAGAAGTGCCACTGATCTGTCAACAACCACCACGGTGCTGCCATCCCTGGAGTTGCACCCTTGGAGCTGGGGGTTAACAGACACCTGGGAAGAGAAAAGTTGGTACAGTAACATTCCAGAAAATATGAGAAAAAAGTTCTGGTGATAACTGAGTAAAATAAAAGCCCAGCTTTGGTGGATTGTACCTTTTCTGAAGATGTGACTTGCAGCAGTGTATCCACCTGGTACAAAGCAGTGCCACATTCCTGACCCAAACCCACAGGGAGCTGCACACTCCCCGTGTCATCACTGAGCAGCAGCTCGATATCATTCCACATCCTCACCTGGCAGGAAGAGCCAAGGAACAGGCTGTAGAGCAGACAGCCTTAACGAGTGACATGGACAAATTAGTGATTGATTACTGCACGGTGACACTGTGCCTGAGGGAAGGGCTGCACAAGCCTCATGGGGTGAACTGTGCTTAGAGCAGACACGATGAGCACTGTGGCTCCCAGTCCCGATGGGGGCAGCTCGCTGAGAGGGGTTTTGTGACTCAATTGAGGCCCAGAGCCCTCCCCACCCACAGGGGCCCCGATCCTCTGACCACTGACAAACCCCTGCCTTTGGGGACCCCTCAGTCCCTGACTACAGGAACCCCCATCCCCTCATCGGTGACAAACCCCTGCCTACAGAGACCCCACAGGGGCCCTGATCCCCTCATTGGGGCCGATGATGACTCCCTGCCCTCAGGCCCCCTCCCATCCCCTGTTCACATGAACCCCCCGCCCTCAGGAACGCCGATCCCCTTCCCACAGGGATCCTCTGCCCTCAGGGTCCTCCGATCCTCACCGGTGACCCTCCATGTCCTCAGGGCCCCCCAGTCCCTGACCAGTGACACGTGTTCCCTCAGTACCCCCAGTCCCTCACCAGTGACATCCAGTTCCCTCACCCGGGG